>CM053606.1:125351716-125399549 GCA_028646535.1 Procyon lotor | reverse complement strand
TCCTTTCAGCAATTCTGGAATGCAGGAATTATGATCCTCATTTTAGAGATGAGGAACTCTTAGAGAGGTTAAGGATTTTGCTTACGTGATTTGCTTGCGTCAGTGTTTTAGAACAGTGGCAATATTTTGCTAATAATAAAGAAGCATTGACTGTCTAGATAGTCTATAATTGGTTAAAATATCACAAGACAGTGTATTAATGTTAAGAATTTATATCAGTTACTTAAGGAAAAACTTGCATAGAAATGCACATGGAATAAGTCTTCTAAAAATCATTCTTAAAGTGCCGTTTATGGAATTGGAATCATATGCTAAACATGGGAGGATTCAGGGCATCTGTTACTTATTTGAGTAAAGATACTCTTATCACATGAAACTCATGTCTTGTATCTACATTTGTTTTCCTTTTGAATGTTCTTCATAACAAAATGATGAGTCATTTGTTGAGATAAGATTCTAAGGAATTTTATTTATTATTTTTTAATTTTCTTAATAGATTTATTTGAAAGAGTGAGACAGTGCGAGCATAGGGGGAGGGGGTGTGGGAGGGGAAGAGAGAATTCTAAGCAGACTTGTCACTGAGCATGGAGCCGGAAGTGGAGCTTGATCCCATGACCCTAAGATCATGAGCTGAAAGCAAGAGTCAGATACTTAACCCTGTGCCACCCAGGAATTTTATTTCTTTAAACATAAGTATAAAATATCCTAAAACTATGTTTAAGTTATAGGGCCTACTAAATCATCACTGTGAAAACATCCCGAAACATGTGTAGGAAAGCTTCTGTCAGTGGCTCCAGAGACCAAAAAGCATTTTTTTCCTATCACTCTTTCCCACTGGGGCCATTGTCAGTGAAGGTGAGATTGCTCTCTCAGTGAGCTGGGCAGCTGTGGCCACTGCCGAGGGGGAGCTGTAGTCCTAGCATTCTGAAGTAGTACTTGGACTATATTATAATAGACCCAAGACTGGTAAAGATGGCACTTGAAGCCATGATAGTTATTACTGGCTATCATTCCTCTGTAGTACTGACATACTCCTTTGTGGGTCTAAAATGTCATCTCCTGACATTTTAAACAATCGTGGACTCTTACTTTCTTTTATTTTGCTGTTTAGTACTTTCTTTTATAATTATTCATGAATTGAGTAAATAGTCCTGTGCTCGGTACTGGGTGCTTGCAGTAAAAGATGTAACCTTGCCTTCAGGGAACTGATTCTTGTGGGTATAGGGAAAAGAAGAGTCGACTAAAATAATGTTTTAGATCCTTTCAAAGAGGTACACCTTGCATTTCCTGCTTTCAAGAGCCTCTAACCCAGATTGGAGGGAAAGGGAACTTGAGAGAAGGCTTCCGGTTGGGAGGTGGTATATGAAGTAAGTTATTAAAGATGAGTGGGAATGATGCAAAAAAGAGTGCAGGATGGTGCTTTGTAGAAGGAGCTATCGGTGCTGAGGTACAGTGGAATCCAAGTGTAGATGTGGTATTAAGGAAACAGAAAGATAGGATTGAATGTGAAGGTATGAGGGAGATTGCGGGTAGAGGATGACTTTATATCTGAGAGGCTATAGAACTATTCACTAAGAGAGCGTTCAGGACTATGTCTGGCAGACAGATGCTAAATTCAATTTGAACATATGAGATATAGAGACTCTAGATTTGTAGATTGATGAAGTCTTCATCCCTTGAAATTCATATCCATCTACTCCTTGTACCACCAATCTTGGATCAGTATGGCCACTGCTTGTCCCTTCCTTTACCAAGATAACTGACATCTGAAAAAAATTCTGTATTGGTTATTTCTTTACAAATGTATAGATTACACAGTAAAACCCTTGCTTGATACTCCATTTTGAAATGTCCCTGATTAACTCCATCTCCTGTTCTCCCAAGCAATTATTTCCCAGATATTTACTGTTCCTCTTAAACTCCCACCCCTCCTACACTACTCACTCAGCCTCACCAGATGAGTTGCCTTCCGTCTCCTGATATGATTGAGGCTATCCCTGAACTCCTTCGTCTTCACACTGCCTGCCTGTCCACTACCTGTATCTATATATACTTCATTTTCTCTTCTCAGAGGGAGGCAGTTCTCTCCCTTTCAGTGCTTATCCCTTCGTTTGATCATGGTACCCATTCCATCTGGACTGAAGTGCAATTAGCCATCATCCCCATTAGGTCACTGAATTTGCTTTAACAAAATTCACATCCGAAATGCAGATTCTAATAGATCCGATCAGTCCTCATCCTGCTTGTTTTCTCTGTAGTATTTGGTTCTGTTGATCATCCTGGTTTTTTTCCTTAAAATTTGTTCTTTCTTGGTTTCTTCCCACATCTGAGCACATTCCTTTGCTATTTCCTTTGTTGACTTCACTTTCTCTTCCTAGTAGTTAAATATTGCTATTCTCCAGGGTTGCAACTTGACCGTTCCAGATCTTGGTTTCCTTATAGTTTCCTCTGTCATATATATGCCTTTAAATCTCAACCAATATGCCACTAAAGCACCCCTAAACTCTTCAGATATAAATATGCAATCTGTTTTCACTATTTTCCCTATATTTATTTCAACCTGGGTGTCCATAGGCACTTCAAACCCACATATCCAACTTCCTTACACTCTGCCAACTAAGCTTCCTTGTGTATTGATGAATATATTATACTAATGAATGTTATCCCATCTGCCCAGCTGACCAAGCCAGAAATCTGAATGTATCTTTATTCTCCATATCCTAACGGAAACAAGTCCTATCAATTCTGTCTCTTGACATTTCAATTCTGTTTTCTTATTCTCACTATTCCCATTTTAATTCATACATTTATGGTCACTCTCCAGGACTGTTGTAATAGCTTTCTAATTTATCTCTTGGCCTTCAGCCTTGCTGTTCTCTTTACCATTTATTAGAGCAATGGCCTTGGATGCAAATACAATTTTAAACTCTCTGGCTCCAAATCTTTTAGTAGCTCCAAAATTCATGGTCATGACGTACAGTTGTGAAGGTTGAATACTGCACAACAAGGTGCTATTTTCATTGTTATTCTACATTTGTCTATGTATGTGGCATATAAAGTATCCCTAGGAAGGATATATTTTACTTATTGACATAAATGCACCATACGGACTATTATAGGCCCATTGCCTAAAATCCAAAATCAAACTCCAAACTTCTTTGCAAGGTATATACAACCCTCTAGGCTTAGGTATTTGCCTAATCTCTCTAGTGATATCTTTATTATGTTTTCTTTTACCTTTATACACAACTCACTGTGTACCATCCTTAACAAAGTCTACTTCCACAAATACACAATACAATGTCTTGCTTCTGTCCCTAAATCTCATCCTACTAGGCCAGATGACTTGGCTGGTCCCTTTCTCATTTCTGAAAAACCCCTACTTAACTTCACAAATGAGCTCATACAGCCCTTCTTTCCACTACTCTACTACTCACCTACAGAAACCTTCTCTGAAAAAAAGGTTATTCTGCTGCTGTTTCTCCAACAAAATTCTTACAGGTTTTTCATACCTGAACAATGTTACTGTTATCTGCTACTGTTACTGTTATCTGCTTACTTACTTTCTCATCTATTCACATCTTATCCTGCCCTTAAGCTTCATCTAATAAAACATTCTCTAGCTGCCTCATTGAAAGTTGTGCTATAAGTAACATTGCTTGGCACCATCTTTTTCCAGATGTCCTTTATAAGGCCTGTGGTCCATAGGGGAGTATTGTGAAGGGAAAAGTTAATAATTTGAAGAGTGAATTGTTAGATGTTTGGGAAGTATTGCATGATCTTTTTCCTCCTGGGAGATTTGCTGTCCATATTTTGTATATTAGAAGCTGTTGACTTTTACATCCAGGATTATGAAAGACTAGTTAACACGAACATTTATTTATTTATTTGTTTGTTTGTTTGTTTGTTTCACATTCTTTTTCTTTTTTAAGATTTTATTTATTTATTTATTTGAGAGAAAGAGAGAGCATGAGAGAGGAGAGGTCAGAAGGAGAAGCAGACTCCTGCCGAGCAGGGAGCCCAGTGTGGGACTCAATCCTGGGACTCCAGGATCATGACCTGAGCCAAAGGCAGTCGCTTAACCAACTGAGCCACCCAGGTGCCCCAACAAGCATCTTTTTAAATGCATAGTTCAGAGTTCATATGAAAGTTAAGAAAATACTCAAGAACCTGAAATAAAGAGGAAAGGACAATCATGGCTATCATATCAAATATCCTGAGAGTGTTTGCCAATACTGGTAATCCACACCGTTGGGTTTCAATATTCAGATGAGGAATGATAGGAAGACCTTGGCCTTGTAGAAGGTGGAAAGTGGGAACACTATTCCCACACCCCCAGAAAAAGTCCTTAAGGCTGTTCTTCATGAAAAGAGTAGATGGGGAAAAAATCTACCAGAAAAGGAATATTATAGAGATTTTATAAGAACACTGAGTTTGAGCCTTATATTTTACTTCATGTATATAGTCTAGGAAAAGCCAGTCTCTGAAAGCAATTTAAAGTGGTTTAGGGCTTGTATCATTCTAGGGAGCCTGGGAAAAGCAAATGAAAATTCTCTGTGGTGAAGCTACCCTTAAACCATTCTTATGAATTTCTTATATTAAGAACTGCCAAAATAAATTCTCAACAAAAGTTACCAACCACATGAGGAAACAAGGTACCACAAGCAGAATTAGCATTAGAAACAAGCAGTATAATTAGATTTCCAAGGACTTCAGATATAATTATTAGATACAGAATATGCTATTGCCATGTATAAAATATTTTTAAAAATAGAAATGAGAAAATAGATAAAACTAGAGACTCTTGACTCTGGGAAACAAACTGAGGGTTGAGGAAGGGAAGGTCGGTGGGACGATGGGCAATTGGGTGATGGGCATCAAGGAGGGATCATGATGTGATAAGCACTGGGTGTTATCTGCAACTGATGACTTCTGAATGATACGTCTGGAACTAATGATGTACTATATGTTGGCTAATTGAATTTAAATTTAAAAATGACCAAGCACACATAAGAAACTGAATACAAATTTTCATAGCAACTTTATTCTTAATAGACCCAAATTGGAAACAACCCAAATGTCCTTCCACGGGTGAGTGGTTAAACAAACTGTGGTACTTCATACCTTGAAATACTACTCCACGATGAAAGGAATGAGCTATTGACATATGCAACAGCTTGGATGAATGTAGGCTGAGTGAAAAAGAAAAGTTCCATGAGGTTGCCTACAGTAGGATCCCACTTATGTAACATTTGGAAATGGTGAAATTTTAGAAATAGAGAACAAATGAGTGATGATGTGGTAAGAGCAGAGGGTAGGCAGGTAGGAGGGATGTAGGCATGGTTATAAAAGATTGTGTAGAACTAAATACACACACCAATGAGTATAAGTAAAGCAGGAAATCTATCAGTGGATTGTATCAGGTCAGTATCCTGGTTCTAATGCTTATACTGTAGTTTGCCAGATGTTGTTACCATTGGAGAAATTGCATAAAAAAACCCATACGAGCTCTCTGTATTATTCCTTAGACTGTTTGAATCTATAGTTGTCTCAAAATAAAACATATACTTAGCAACAACAACAACCAGGTAGATTTTAAAAGAAACAATAAAACTTACAGAAATTACAATGCAATGGACAGATAAAGCAGCAGATGAAGCTGAAAATTGAAGTTGTGGATTAGAAGAGAGAGGTAAGTAAATTACCCAGAATCCAGCAGGGCCACACAGGTGAGAGTAATGTTGAGACAAATATGTATGAGAACATCTGAAATATATCTGATCTAGAAGGCAAAAGCAAAGAATGAGATGGGATATTTTGAGGAGTTAATTCCTAAGGATTTTTAGATCTATGAAAGGTACGAACCTCTGGATTCGAAAAGAACAGTGAAATCCATGCAAAATAAGCAAATGCATTATAATGAAATTGCAGAAAACCTAAGATAAAGAGAAGACACCAAAAGCAGAGAGAAAAGACAGAATTTTTTTTTCTAAAGATTTTTTTAAAGTAATTTCCACACTCAGTATGGGGCTCAAACTACAGACCCAGAGATCGAGAGTCACATGCTCTACCTACTGAGCCAGCTAGGCTCCCCAAGACAGATTTTTTCACTATAAAATAAGATAACAATTCTGTCAACAAACATCTCAACAGCAACAATGGAACCCAAAAAATAAATTTAAAAATACTCAAAAGTATTAAGAGAAATTAACTGTCAAACTTGTATTATAGACCAATCTAAGCCATAGTAGAATAACGAAGGCAAAATAAAAGTGTTTTCAAATGCAGACCAATGAACCACAAAATGACAACAGCAGCAGACCCAGAGTATTGTAAATACATCCTGATACCCTGACCAAAGGAACCACTAAAGGACGAACTTAGGGAAAATAGAAAAATATCCCAGAAGAAATTTCTACAAGGCAAGAATAAAAGGTAATCTTGTAACTTGCGAACAGTCATCAGGAACATTGTATAAAATAGCAAAAACAACGGCAATGATAATATTAATGCCAATGAATTTGGAGAAATAAAAATACAACAGAAATGAAATATTGGAGAGCAAGAACATATAAGATGGGAGCAGAATATTTGAAATTAAAGCTTTCTAAAATTCCTATTTTTATTGGGAGGGTAAATTTACTCATGAGTTTAGTTTTTAAATGTTTTGTATGTTAAATTTTACACGTGACTGCTAAATTAGTACAAATAAATTGTAAAACTTTCTAAGTAGTAGGTAGAAAATGGAAATGAAAGAATCATAGTCAATCCACAAGAAGTCCAGAAAAGAGGATAGAAAATCGTAGAAAATACAGAAACCATAGAAAACTAAAATAAGAGACTAGAAATAATCTATATATATATCAGCTGTCAGAATACATGTAATTAGACAGAACCTGTCAGCAAGGTTTGCTACAAATTATCTGACTAGACTGAAGTCCGTCTTTGTGCAGCTTGAAGAGGAAACTCATGAAATACGAGAGCATAGGATGAGAGTAAAAAAGGGAAAAAAGATCACAAAAGCTTCAGGAAAGGAAAAAATTCCATGCAAACACTAACCAACATAAAAATAATAGTATTAATATTAGTTAAAAAAGAGCAGATTGTCTCCTCTTCTTTCTTGTACCAGAAGAACTTTCAGAGACTGACTGGCTACCCAGCTAACCACATTTTCAAGCCTCTCTTGAGGAAGGTTGTAGTCATGTGTTTCGGTTAAGGCAAAACTTTTCTTGATTGTCTCTCCCCTCTTCCATTGGGCTGGAAAAGGCATCTACAGCAGGGGACTCATCACCTGTGTTGTCTGGTAATAGCAGTTAATCACAGAATGGAGCAGTCTACCAATCCTAAGCTGAACATTTACCTTTGAGTTCTCATATGCAAGAGAAATAAACTTTTTAAAAAAATTTATTTATTTATTTGGCAGAGAGAGAGGAAAGAGATCACAAGCAGGTGAACAGGAGGCAGAGGGAGAGGGAGAAGCAGGCTCCACATGGAGCAGGTATCTCCATGAGGGGCTCGATCCCAGGACCCTGGAATTATGACCTGAACAGAAGGCAGACGCTAAACATACTGAGCCACCCAAGTGCCCCATGAAATAAACTTTTTAAGCTACTGTTTTTTGGATGTCTCTGTTATAGCATTTTAGCAGGTACTTCAAGTATCTTCTGCTTTAGAGTAAAAAGAATTATTATTATAGTCACTGCATCAGAAACATAAATTCTGGGGGCCCCTGGCTGGCTCAGTCAGTAGAGCATGTGACCTCAGGGTCATGAGTTCAAGGCCTACTCTGAGCATGGAACTTACTTTAAAATGAATGAATGAATGAATGAATGAATGAATGAATGAATGCATGAATCAGAGAGTGAATTAAAAAAACACATAAATTCTGGGTTTGTGTGTACCACATAATATGACTTAAAAATAAGTAAAATAAAAATTGATAATTATAAGGACTGTGCTTTTGTAGATCGAGACATAAATATGAAAAGATAAATTCTAATACTTTTAGAAGATTTAAAAATATATATATATATTTTAAAGATTTTATTTATTTATTTGACAGAGAGAAAGAGATCACAAGTAGGCAGAGAGGCAGGCAGAGGGGGAGGGGGAAGCCGGCTCCACGTGGAGCAGAGAGCCCGATGTGGGATGTGGGGCTAGATCCCAGGATCCTGAGATCAGGACCTGAGCTGAAAGCAGAGGCTTTAGCCCACTGAGCCATCCAGGCGCCCCTAAAAATATTTTTATGACAGGTAGGAAAGGATTTCCTACACAAGGCGGAAGAAAGCACAAACCTGAAAGGAAAATATTGATAATTTTTACTATATTAGAATCACCTTACATTACATAGATTTCATGAATAAAAACTCATTATCAGAAGATGTTATTTAAAATTAATTTTAGGGGTACCTGGGTGGCTCAGTGGGTTAAGCCTCTGCCTTCCGCTCAGGTCATGACCTCAGGGTTGTGAAATGGAGCCCCGCATCAGGCTCTCTGCTTAGCGGGGAGCCTGCTTTCTCCCTCTCTGCCTGCCTCTCTGCCTACTTGTGATCTCTCTCTATATATCAAACAAATAAATAAAATCTTAAAAATATAAAATGAATTTTAAAAACCACAGACTAGAATCCTCAGCAACAGTAACATCTTTGTGCCAAATCAGAGCTGAAACTATCTTCGTGGATTTCACCACTAACTGTTTGCAAGATCCCTGGTGGGTGTAGTTAAAAAATTTTTTAATAGCCAAGAATTTTCTCAGTTATTGGCACACTCTGTGAACCATGGTTTTGATACAATCTGTGAACTCACTAAAATGTGTATCCTATGAACGAGCTTTGTAAAGGGTTAGGAGCAGGCTACCTCTATCAGGATGTTACTAGCTCCCCCTGCTGGACTGACATCCACCTGCATGCCCCTGCCCGTGGCTGGATAAAGTTCTCACTCAGATGGGTTCACCTCAGGGTCCTATTTTTTTAAATGGCCTCAGGCTTCTGCTTCTTGAAAACTATTGAGAGCCTTGCTTGTGCTTGAAGGATGGATGAGTCAGACAGGATCAAGAACCAACAAAAGAGCCTTGATAATACTTCACCTCTGTGACCAACTGTTGGATTAAAAAAAAAACCAAAACTTGGTAACATTGACAATATCAAGAACCTGTTTACATCATTACATTCTATTGTAAAATCAGCTAAGCTGCTTACTTTCAGCTGGACTTTGTGTATAGTTAAAGAAGGGAGGGCCAAGCCAGGGACAATTTATCTATTTGAAAAAATGGTACTAAAAGATTCTTTTGTGTTTGGCACTTTAAGGTCATCATTTTGGCAGAAGTTTAGAATTAATAGTCTTTCTAAAGTGTGCTTTTATCAGGTTATTTAGAACCTATGTTGAGTCTTCTTTTCATGGGGTTTCATAATATTTTAAAACTATTTGTTAAGTAATGGTTTTTGTTTGTTTTTTAGGTAAAGGTTAATCTTGATTAAAAAAACAAACCCACAGACCAAAAGAAGATATAAACAGAATAGATAGTTTCCTGGAATAGTACACAGATTGTGTAAATATCATCTGTGAGTCAGTAAGCTAAAGACAGTTCAAAACAAAGCAATAATAATATGAACAAACAATTAATAGAGAAAAGAAAACTAGTAGTCAACAAGATTTGAAAAGATGCTCAGTCTTGCTCGAAATCATGTTAAATCCACAGCGCAATACCATTCGCACCCATGAAATTGTCAAGCATGAAAACAATACCAAGTGTTGATATGGGTGGAACATTGGAAGCTCTCATATAAAGATGGTGAGGATATAAATTAGTATTTGTTAAAGTTGAAGATATGTCTACAGTACAACCCAGCTATTCTGTTCTAGGAATATGTTTGAGAAATTCCTGTATGTGTACATAGGATGCATAAAGGAGTATTCAAAGTAGCTTTGTTATAATAACCAAAAATTAAGGCAATAAACCCCTTGACTGTCCATTAACAGGGAGAAGGAGTAAACTGGTACTTTCATATAATGGAAGATAGTTGAGAAAATAAATGAATTCGATCTCCACATAGGAGTATGGAAGAGTCTCACGTAGAGTATTAAGCAAACATAAAAGGGCAAATCTCAGAAGCACAGTTCAGCACATACGCATACAGAGGTTTAACGCATGCAAAACAGTACTATATACTGCATACAGACACCATGAGATTTCTTAATCTATGCAGTAGGTGCTTGTTGCTCATTACTTTATCCCTGTGATAATATAGCAGTTGAGTTGTAGAGTAACAGTAGGTTATTTCTTTTCTGGGAAGACTTCCCCAGAGATAGTGATTTTATGTATAAGCTAGATGATGAAAACTGGGCATGGGTTTTTTTAAGGAGAATTCATGCACTGAAATTAATGTACTAAAGTGGATTCTCTGGCCCACAGAAAAGCTGTTCCAATATTCACTTAGGACCTTTTGATTTATTTAATATTTAATTCTAATAAACTGAGTTGGCTTGTAATCTATAGCTGGTTAGACTGCCAGAGGCAGATACCCAGGTAAATGAGAAACGACAGCCAGCGGTGAGGTATAAAGGCAGGGAAAATCACCAAATGCCTGCATAAGAATTAAAATTAAAAGTAGTCTAAGGCTAACTGCAAAGACAATGAATCTTATGTCTTGGTAACTCCACATGGCAAGCTGTACACCACATTGATGACCCCAGGTTACCCAGATGTTTATGTTTCAGTTCAAGAATTCAGGGATATTTATGATATATATTTGAAGCATTATTCATCAATTTTTAAAAAAGATTTGGAGCCTAAAGGAAACCATTTTTCTGTTAAGCAAAATTAACCTCTTTGGAATAGCACATTTCCAAAGTATGCCTAGTAAGTAATGCATTTCTATATTCCATTTATTCAGCATACATTCCTTGAGCAATTGCTGTGTGCTAGCTGTGATGTTGACTGGCCATACAAAAGCAAATCTCATACTTCAGTATCTCATTCATTAATACAGTGCCTCCTATATGATGCGTTAATTTATTTATGCTTAGGAAAGGAAGAAAGTGCTACTTTGGCTGTGTGATCTCTGCTCCACTTGTACCATTTTGAAAATTACAAAAATTAAAAGTGTAAATGACTAAAAACTATTGGATTTAAAATTTAAAAATTTAATTTAATTTAAATTTAATTTAATTTAAAATTTAAAATTCTCAAACTTCAGTTGAGAAGCGTGGTAACAGTATATGGTTTATGAATTTCCCATAGATTCTTGCAGTATGTATTAATAGATTTTGAAAAGGTAATCTCTTTAATTTTATAATCCTGAATCTAAAAATTTATCTTAAGAAAACTAAGCAGAATATTTTTAAATAATGTTTACCTGACATTATTTATAGTAATGAAAACTCTAAGTGTCTAGTGGAATGTGTCCAGGAGAAAGTGTACAGGAATTCCATTGGTATTCCAATTTGAAAACATTTAATGACATAGAAAAATGCTTATACTGTGTTGGTAAATAACCAAAAAAAAAAAAAAAAAAACAGCTGGAGGAAAATATGTTGAAACACTAAGTGATTATTTATGGTAGTGGGGTTATAGCTGACTTTCTTTTTCCTTTTTATTATTAACTCTATTTTCCAAATTTTCTACAATAAACATATACTGTTAAAACTGCCAAAAAAAAATCAAGTGCTATTTCTAAGATAGCACACATTTCCATCCTAGAATACATTTTTTGAGATGTATTTTTATATCGGAAGATCATTATTGACCACAGTGGTTCTTTTGCAGAAACTTTCAATAACCAAGGCTTGAACTTTGGTTAAAGCCACTGTAATATAATTTACCATTTATGATTATATTAGCTCATTAAAATGGCATTTTTATACATGTTCTTGTCTCTCGAGTTGAAGAAATAAATGGAAATCCATGCATCCCTAGAGCTGGAGAAGAGTATTCACAGAGATGAAAGGGAGAAACCTCATGAAATAATGCTCTCTTTTGCTCATGAATTTGCAGTTCCTCAGTGGGTAGTGCACTCCCACGACGACGCTGCTGTGCATATATTACCATTGGAATGATATGTATTTTCATTGGAGTTGGATTAACTGTGAGTATTACTCTACTCATTGTTAGAATTCTTTCTTCCCACCTTTATCAGTACTAAATGATGGGGGCTGAGACAACCTTCAGTGATCCCCCAAAGAGCCTGCCTCCTTAGCATCTGAGTCCCAGAAGCTTCAGAAGGACTGTGGGCAATCTGAAGCCCAATCCATGCACCTGTTTTTAATGGAGCTTGCCCGTCCCATGATATGGTGTTTTGGGACTCTTCTCAAGGTCCTTGACATTGGGGACTTTACCATCCATTGAACAAAAATCGATTGTTTTTATTTAGTGTCATACCAAAGCAAAAGCAATACTCAGTCAGCTACGGAAGTCTGAAAATCCATTCTCTTTATTCAAGTTAAGCACAGATTTATTATCATTGTGGGGATGGTTTATTTTTAGAGGAGACTGAAGTGAACTAGTTGACACTGGGGATTATTCTCTCCCAGGAGGAGGAGGAGTTACTGCTCTTTTTTTACTACCATTTACTTCCCATTCTCCTTTGTCCCACCTGGTCCCATATTATTAGTAACACTCCTATTGTGTCATAAAACACTGAGGAGCTTAGGTTGCAGATTTAATTATTTATAGAAATAACATGTTCAAGTGGGCTTTTTTGTTTATTGCATAAAATTTGTAGTTAATATAACTAGCAGTATTGTTCTATTAAATTTTACTCTGTCAGTGAGAGTCAACAAGTTCATCAACTCATATTTCATGGGAATATTATGGCCTCAGGGATATATTTTATAAAAATCACATGTAAGCCCACACAAGCTCTTTAAGCAAATATTTGCTTTAAGTTTTTAATCTTTCGTTATTATATTGCTTCTTATTTTAGGTTGGAACCCAAGATTTTGCAAGACGATTTCATGCAACCTATGTTTCTTGGGCAATTGCTTATCTCTTAGGTTTGATCTGCCTTATCCGAGCTTGTTACTGGGGAGCCATAAGAGTGAGTTACCCAGAACACAGTTTTGCATAAGCTTGCTTATAATCCAGTGATGCAGGTGAGAGTATCTAGCAGTTCTTGATAAGCTACTCTGGACGTCTTTGAATCATTCATCCTAATGGATTCCATTTCTGATTTCTGTATAAAGTTTCAAGACTTGGGGAATATTTTATGAACAAATGCTCACTGCATTACATTATATGCAAATAGTTTGTTTTGCTGCTAGGTTTTCAAGCTCCGAATAATAAAACTTTCCTCATGTTCTTTTACATCTCTTAAAGATATTTTTGGAATTGTCATCAAACATTACATATAACATCACCCTTCCATTATTTTTAAATCAGTTGTTTCATTACTTGCTGAACTGTGAGTATTCCCAAGGAGTGTTTATAAATGTTTCTACAATAGCTTCACATTTATACTCACATTTTAATTTAACAGTATCAAAATTGCTTGCTTTAAAATCTAAGCAATATGCATTTTGCTTGAACTGCTTACTGTAACTTTAACCTAAGATCATAGTGACCTTATTCAGGAAAAAAAAATTGAGTGTACCTTCAAAGACTTGACATTCTTGTCAGATAAAAACCATTTCTAGATACTGTATGCTTGTTTTTTGTTGTTTGTAGAAAGATACAATATTTTGGTAGTAATTTAAAATACAAGAATGAAAATATTTATTTGTCCCAGTTGGAGATAATGTTGGATAAATGTTTTTTCTCAAAGATCACAAGACTTTTGTCTTTCATTTTTGTCTGCTTTTTTATTTACTAATTATAAAAGTTCTGGTCTAGATTTATGAAATTTAATGTTAATCAGCTGTATGTATTCCTTTATAGATCTTGGAGGAAGTATTTCACATAACATGTTTTATAATACTTAACCATTTAAACAAAGATATATTTACACTGGATTGCCCCCCTTTTCATTAGATCATGGTAAATTTTTCTTATTGGGCTAATTACAGACTACTTATATGAGAAGAGAACCTATGACATTTTACACTAGCTAAAATGTTGAGATTAGAAGTAGTTACTCTTATCATTCTTCTTGAATATAGCTGGTCTGATGGTTACCCAATTTATTCAAGAAAGTAGATCAAAGACAAAATGGAACATAGTTTTCTAAGAATTCACTAGGATTTGAGGAATCAGCTCTCGCACTGCCCATCTTTGCAGTTTTGAAAAAGAAATTGCTTAATTGAGAAATAATGTTCTAAAGCCTTTAATGTAGTAGAATTAAGATAAAGAGATAATATGAGTAAATTAATTGGCTATTCCAGAGATAAGAATAATAATTTAAATTATTTATGTTCCTGACTAGTATAAAAATGTACTCATAAGAGAATTTGGAGCAAAATACATGTAAACTTCAAAGAGTAAATGATAAATGTCTAAATGCAGTAGCTCAGGATTATGTGTACCTTTGAAAATACACTAATAAAGATTATTGTTCAAAAACTACCTTGTTATATTCCATTTTTAAAAAATAAGACGGTGTTTCCAAGATTGCCTTGCATTATTACTCCAAGGGAATTTTCGTGTTTAAGAACATATATAATGTTTCTTTATATAATATTTACTTATTTTTTTTCTAGTATTTTCATGGTTTCATTTTATAAGTATAGATTTTAAATCTCTTTATGATACTTTTGATGTAAGGTATGAAATAATAATCTATTTCTTTTCTTAATGGTCAACTGGTTGTAACAGCATTGTATATTGAATAATCCCATTAATCCTCCCATTCCTTTCCCATTAATTTGAAATCTCACATTAAATTATATGCTGTATGATCATTTTCCTTTTTGGACTATAATTGCATAATAGCAGGAACTTTGGTGGTCTTGCTCACTGTTTATCTTCAGTGTTTAGAACAGTGCGTAGTGCATTTGTGTTCAATAGATATTTATTACATGAATGAATAAATGATTAAATGAATTGGTATGTTAAATTCCTATCCCTTGGGTTTGGCCTTTATATTTTGTTACAGAATTTATAGGTGAATGAATATAATATAGTATATAATATAATCTTGTGTTAAGGAAAAACTTTCTAAGTAAAACCCCAAAGCAGAAATCATACAAAAGGACTGATAGATTGTATGATAAAAAGAAAAAAAAAAAACTTCTGTGTGAAAAAATCATAAACAAAGCCAAAAGGTAACTGTATTTCCAAAACAGTAGAAAGAGTTAATCTTTTTAATATGGAAAGGAACTAAACGCATGAAGAAGCAATTTATTAGAGGAGAAATATGATAAGTAAAAACATGAACTTCTTTTCAATTTACTATAATCAAAGAAGATAAGTTAAAACAGAAATACTATATTTTACCGAGCATATTAACAAAGAGTGAAAAAGAGTGATTAATCCTTGTAATGCTGAAAAGTACATACATATGTCTTTGACATAGTAATTCTGTCACTAGGAATTTATCCTAAAGGTGTTCTGGATAAAAGAACGAATATATTTGTACAATGTTTATCACTTTTTTGTTTATAATAGGGATTAAAAGAAGTCCAAAAATTCAGCAAAAAAGGATAGGTGAAATAAATTATGGTACCCTCATAATATGAAATAATAAGTAGTCATTAATAAGATGATGAAATTTCCCATCTAATCGAATTGGCAATGGTTTACAAAATATTGTGACAAAATCATATTACAAATCAAAATGTAGAGTGTAATCCACTTTTTGAAGAAGCTGATTTTGTGTGTATGTGTTCAAAAAACTAAGGAAAATTGAATACAAAAATATTAAGGGGGCGTATCGCTGGGTGATAAAACATGATAATAACTTTTTAAAAATTTCTATACTAGATTAACAGAAGGTTAGATTTTGCTCTTAATGAATAGATAAGAATGTTATGTGATTATCACATCAATATCTTACATTTTCATTTAGATTCTTGAAGAGTTTTAAAATAAATTTATTAAATCCAAACCAATGCCTTTCATTGATAAAACCTTAAGATTTAGAGTAAATATATGATATATTTAAGCTATATGAATTAACATAAAATTTTAATTAAATCCAACTTTATGAGCATTTATACCCAGATTTATTTATTTATAAATATTTTATTTATTTATTTGACAGAGAGAGAAAGAGACAGTGAGAGAGGAAATATAAGCAGGGGGAATGGGAGAGGGAGAAGCAGACTCCCCGCTGAGCAGGGAGCCCAATGTGGGATCAGGATCCTGGAATCATGATCTGAGCCGAAGTCAGACGCTTAACAACTGAGCCACCCAGGAACCCCTACCCAATTTTTTTTAAAGTAGAGTATTCCTTCCAATGCCTAGTACAGATATGACACAAAGTGCTAGGAAAATGTTATTTGAAAGAACACACCATAGTCACTAAAAAGAAAAGGAAGGATTTTTTTGTTGTTGTTCCTGCTGTACAAAGTAGTAAAAAATGGTCTAGTTCTTAGTTAGACAAGAGGGAAAAAAATGGAACTCAGTTATTTTTGAGCAAGTCATTTGTGAGAGTACATGTGTTCTTTAGAATAGCCCGTGACAGGTATAGTGCTCGCCTCACAGTGCATGCAGTTTAATAGCCACAGGAAGCCTAAAAAAGCACATAATTCTTTTTTAAAATTTAATTATTTATTTGAGACAGAGAAGGAGAGCATGAATGAGGGGGAGAGGCAAAGGGAGAAGCAGACTGCCCACTGACCAGGGACCCCAGTGGGGGCTCGATCCCAGGACCCTGAGATCATGACTTGAGCTGAAGTCAGATGCTTAACCGACTGAACCATCCAGGTGCCCTAGAAAGCACATATTCTTGTTTTTGTTTTACTAGAAGAAATTGAGGTGTCACTCTCATCGTTCTGAAAAACTGGGTTTTTAAGTAGCACAGACATCTGCATTCCAAACAAGCACTCCCGGGTGATGTTGATGTAGGTTTTTCTGGATGGTACTCTTGAGAAACACTGCACTATACTGTGCACGTACCTGTTGGGGTCTACTTCACTGGCATTCACATTTTCTTATATATAAAAGCTTTGTATTTGAGTACATAATGCCATTTCCTTTGTCTAGCTTTTGTTTCTGGTTTTGATCTAGTGATACTTGTGCTTGTATGCTATGAAATTATAGCCATTTCCATGTGCACTGTCTCACAAATTGCTATAAAATCTAAATTTGCACTTATTTGGTATGTTTTGGTGCACACGTACATATATATGTGTACACACACACACACATAATAAACATTGAAAAAAAAAACCCTGGTGTTTATTAATCTGTCTTACAGATATGTTAATATTTAATCTCTGTCATGGTTATGACTCTACCATTGAAGAAGCTCAGGCAGGCTAAATAATTAAAGGTCGTTCTGGTTATATGTGACGGAACCAGTTGGAATCAAACAATCTGCCTTCAAAATGTTTTCCACTTTTTGGAAGTGGAAAACTTCCAAACTTTCCACTACAGCATGAGATTTTATAGTACTTTGCTTTGTACAGAAAAACTTTTGAATTTTGTGCCCCCTGGTGTTCATTGTCTATAACTCACTTGTGGAAAGAAAACTGAAAAATGCCCTCAATATTCATTTCTTTTTTTTTTTTTTTTAAAGATTTTATTTATTCGACAGCGAGAAACACAGCAAGAGAGGGAACACAAGCAGAGGGAATGGCAGCGGGAGAAGCAGGCTTCCTGCTGAGCAAGGAGCCCGATGCAGGGCTCGATCCCAGGACCCTGGGATCATGACCTGAGCCGAAGGCAGCCACTTAACGACTGAGCCACCCAGGCGCCCCCTCAATATTCATTTCATAAAGAATAGAATACTACTTTAAAAATTTTTTATGAAGTTTATATTATGTCCAGCTTTATTTTAGAGCATTTTATGTACCAAAATATTATTACATGTATTTATTTTCTTATTTATAGTTAATATAAAATTTTAAGACTGGCTAGAAATATTACATATTAAATATGAGGAAATTGACATATGATGAATTTTAATTCAAATTCTTTGTGATAGCAATATTAAAATTATTAGTAAGTAGCACAAAGTACTAAAAAGGATCTGTAAATGTTTTTCACTTTTAAAATCATTTTACATGCTCAGTTATAAATTAAATACCAAGATTCTTTATATTTGGATAAGTATACATGTATTTGACTTGGGGTGGAATACCATGTGAAAAACAGAAAAATAAAAAACCCTATATTCTTTTGGGACTGGCCCACAGAGTCAGGTATCAGGTAAGGCTACTGGCCTAAAAAAGTGAATATTGTTTGTAATTTGACAGGTGAGAATCTTTGATCTACTGCACAGGTAGTCTTTTCAGTTTTGTCAGTGTAACTAAGCTCATCTAAGGTAACTTGCTAAATAGAAGTGATCACACATGTTCTTCTCAACAAATTTGTAAATTTACCTAGAGTGGCTTATGCATATGAATAGGTACTAATGGTTGGTTGTAGAGCTACTGAAAGTTCCCAGTGTTCAAATAAATTTTTCTGAAAAATCTTGCTGCAGTGTCTGATATTTCTACATCAGATATACTTTTGGCTGAAGATACTGGATATTTAAACAATTGTGGAGACAATGTGTTACATTTTCATTAGTTTTTAAGCTTTTAGCAAGAGTGAAGTTAGGCTATTTGTAGAGCATTCCTTAGTTTATGCAATGCTTTATTTTTTTCCTGGCTTCTCCTTCCTTTGAAAGTTCCTCTCTACCTACCATCTGCCATCTACAAATCTATCACTCCCCCATAATGAATGCACACTTCAGTACCTGGTGTTCATTCTTACCGTATGTCATTGATTTAAATGTCAATGTGAATGGACTAATACACTGGTCTGGACTCACTTCTGGTTCCTTCAAGTCTAATGACCTTCCATTCCACTTCTGTTATTATCTCTAGCTGTATGGTGGGTGCTCATACTTAGAAGCACTCCGTTTCTGAACTCCTATGCTCAGATATCCACTCTCTGGACCTATACCTCCTCTATCCTTAGAAAAATCCTCACTCTCTCTGTACCACTATTCATGAGTATCACCTTCAGCACTTCTAGTTTCTAAATTATCTTCCAGTGTATCGTCTCCTATATTTCCAATGAATCTCACAACCATACAGATTAATACCACTACAGATTTTTTATTTTTTTAAAGGTTTTATTTATTTATTTGAGAGAGTGAGAGACAGCATGAGAGGGGAGAAGCAGACTCCTGGCAGAGCCAGGAGCCCTATGTGGGACTTGATCCCGAGACTCGGGAATCATGACCTGAGCCAAAGGCAGTCGCTTAACTGACTGAGCCACCCAGGAACCCTCTTTTTTTTTTTTTTTTTAAGGTTTAATCATTTATTTGAGAGAGAGAGAGTGAGAGAGAAAGAGAACATGAGCAGCCGGGCAGATGCTTAACCAACTGAGATACCCAGGTGCCCCAGATTTTTAATTTTCACCTTCAGCTGCTCCTAAGCATTGTTTACCAGTCTCTAGCAGTTCCTGCAAATTTCCCACAGATACTACTTGAAAACTTCAAAATCCTAAAGCTGTTTATCATACTTTCCATAGTTGACCCCCTCCTCTCTTAGCAAATGATTTATTTCACCTATTCTTACCTTTGTCCCTTCCCTCCGCCTACACTCTCGATGCATCCCAGTCCTTCATTTCTCAGGGAACGCACAGTATCTTTTCATTATTTCTATCCATCTGGCTCCCCACATCAATAACTGGCATCACCATTTTCACTTCTCATTCTCACACCCTTTACAGTCCATCAGGTCTCCTTCATCCTCTTAAGTTCCTGCACTTCTCTTTCTTCATGTCCAGACCTACCTTACTTGTTCTCATCCATACTGCTTGGGTTACCATAAAAGTCTGAATTGATCCCTCTGCTGCTGCTCTTGCTTTGCCTGCTACCCGTCCCTGTCCTAAATCCATTCTCAACAGTTACTTAGGTGATTCTTTTCCAGGTGTACATATGATCTATTCCTATCTAAGTCCTTCAGTGTCTCTCTGTACCCTTAGGAGATAAAAGCATCATCCTTCTGTAGCCTAGTACTGAACCACTTACTCATCAGGGCCTCATATCTTATGTTTCTGCAGCGCTGGTTACTAGTGTTTTTTGTATTCACTGTTGTTTCATTTCTGTATGCCTTTGGACATGTCCTTCTTCCTGCAAGGAATATCTCTAAGTTGGTAAACTCCTTTTTATCCTTGAAAATTCTACTCAGGCAATACCTCCCCTAGGTAGGTACCTTTCTGTGATCCCTCTTCTTTCTGTCACCTCCAATAGCATTCTTTCCTTGTACTACTTCTGTTCCAAGTATATCCTTCTAACTACTGCATATACTACCCTTTATTTTATTTATTCGTTTATAGGTACTCTTTAAAAGAAACATGATTTATTTTAGAGGGAGAGAGAGAGAGCATGAGCAGGAGGAGGGGCACAAAGAGAGAGAATCTCAATAGGCTTCCCACAGAGCACAGAGCCCGACCAAGGGCTGGATCTTACCACACTGAGGCCATGACCTGAGCCAGACACTTAACCGACTGAGCCACCCAGGTGCCCCTAGTTTCTAGGTACTCTCAAGCCTATCGTTCTCTTCTTGCTGATTGTTCCTCAGTCATACTGTCTTATTTCAGTTTGTTTTTGTATCCTCAGTGCCTGCCACCTAATAGGCATGGGTCTTCAAAACTTTTTTTCCCCCTGAGCTAAGCTGAAAAAAAACAAGTATCTATTACGGTTTTTTTTTTTTTTTAAAGATTTATTTATTTAATTAATTTATTTGACATAGGAAGAGAGATCACAAGTAGGCAGAGAGAGTTGGGGGAAGCAGGCTCCCCCCCCCCCCCGCACTGAGCAGAGAGCCCATCACGGGGCCTGACACCAGGACCCCAAGACCATGACCTGAGCCAAAGGCAGAGGCTTCAACCCACTGAGCCACCCAGGAGACCCTATTATGGCTTTTTTAATGAATTGTTCTAATGATTACATGCGTGTGTGCATCTGTGTATATGTATCCTCCATAAAATGCTTTGTAAATGTGGAATAAGTGAATGAGAGACAGACTACTGGCAGGAGGCTAGGAAGATCATTTGGTAAACACTAAACAATGCTGCCTCTTCAGCTTTTCCCAACTCCTCAGGCTTTCAGTAGCACCACCTAGGCTTTTTATCGGCACAGTTTGTTTATTGAATTGCAATTGTCTGTGAATCTGCACACTCACTAGACAGTACATTTCATGAGACCTGGAAACCAGTTTGTGTGTGTTACTTGTGTTCATATAGGGTTTTATTAACTAAAAGGAAGGTCTGTGAAGGTCCAGTAAGATATGAAAATATAATGGTAACCCAAACCTCTACTTACAATTAATAAAAACTCATTTAACTGTGAATTATCCTTCTAGGTGGGGTTCCTATTTCCATTCTTGCTTTTCCTCAATCCATTCTCCAAATATTTCTTTAAACCACAGTAAATATTTACTTAGAATGAGAGAAGCAATACAATGGCTTTTCAAAAGCCATACAATGAAATCCAGTTACAAATTTTAAAAAGCTGACAAGTACCAGCTATTTAAAAAATCCATAAAAGTATTTTAATTAACTGCTTGAACCATCCCTATTTTTCCCTATATTTTTACTTTTATGTATTTTGATTGCCTCTTTGACAATTTTATAATGCATTTCCTTTGTGAGAGTAAACAGTTTGGTATTTTCTCCAGCTTCGCTAATCAAATTTATTTTTTCATTATTGAAAATTTAGAAAAGTTAATTTCAATCATAACTTACTTAGTCATAACATGTCAGTTTTTAGTGTATTGCTAAGTTTGGGAAACCTGTTGAGTTTCTTGTGTGAGCTTTTTTTTTAAAAAAGATTTTATTTATTTGACAGAGAGAGAGATCACAAGCAGGCAGAAAGGCAGGCAGAGAGGGAAGGGGAAGCAGGCTCCCTGATGAGCAGAGAGCCCAATGCAGGGCTTGATCCCAGGACCCTGAGATCATGACCTGAGCCGAAGCAGAGGCTTTAACCCCTGAGCCACCCAGGCTCCCCTTTTTAAGCTTTTCTTGATCAGTGTGATTAAGTTTAAATATTCTTGAAAGTACTCGCTAACTTGTCGAGCTGTTGTTAAAGTGTATTATGGACTCTAGATTATCCTTGTAGATGCCAATATCTCTTGCCAAGTCAACAAAAAATTTTCCAAAGTTTCAATGTATTTATGATTCATTCTTCAACTGATTACTAAAAAATTTTGGAGTCTATTACCTCTATTTAAAATTTATCTCTTCCTCTCAGTGGATTACTGATTTTAGTTTGGTCTAAAATTTTTGGACCAATTTTTTTTTTTTTGGTCTAATTTAGTTTTGGTCTAATTTTTTTCTTAAAATTAACTTTTTTGTCACAATAATTTCTGTTGATTTCATATTGTTCTATATGCAAAATAATTTTATTGTATAATGTATATATAATTATATATGTTATATTGTTAAATATTTTCTCTGACTAGATTGATGAGAACTGAAACCTACACTTACAATTTTCTACATCTGGGGGTTGTTATTGACTTCATTGTCCACAGACTTCTGGTGCTTCATACCATAGGACATGCCAGGTGAGTTGTCTCTGAGGGTAGGAGTGTTCCTGGAAGCCATTTCTACACCTAAATAACTTAACCATGCATGAAAGTAATTCTGAACCACACCTTTTAAAATGTAAATCCTATCATGTTACTGTCCCGCTGTCCCATTGCTCTTGTAGGTAAATTCAGCCTCCCTACTGGGGCCTACAAAACCTTGTATGATTTTGGCTTTTCCCATCTCTCCAAACTCATCTTTAATATTCTCTTCTTGCTTTCTCTTGCCTAGCCATACTGATCTCATGTCAGTTTCTGAATTTTGCGAAACTCTGTTTTTCTTGTTCCAGGGCATTAGGATCTCTTCTGCTTACCTAGACATTTTTTCCTATTATGCATGAGTTTTAAGGTGTACTTAGATGATCCCTTCTCAGAGAGGCATTCCTTCTTTAGTTACCCCATCCTAGACAAGCTTTCTTTGCCTTTAAACAGCATCCTTTGGAGGTTACTTGTCTTTTGAGTTCTCTAAATACTCCTTTCCAGAATGCACAAATTTTCTCAGTCAGCATCCCTTTCCTAATGTCCATTATATGACTATGACATATGTGTGTATGTGTATAGGCCTGTATATGTATGGGTATATGTTTTCTGAATTTATAAAATAGCTGATATGAGTCACTCTGAATTCATGATTTCCCTCCCCAAACCTGTTCTGCCTTTTGCATTCCCTACCTTATGATACTACCACCCATTCACTTGTTTGCCCAAGTCAGAAACTCAAAGGTTACCTAGATTCTCTTCTCAGTCACCCCTTCCATCCAATCTGTCACTAAACTCTGTTGATTTCACTTCAACAACATCTCTCAGATCTTCACTCCCTGTATGACAATTTCTGACTGGAAATTATTATTATTTCTTATTGCAAATGCCTCCAAGGAAGCCGCCTTGTAGCCTGTTTTATCTTGCTCTACCTCCCTGCCCTCAAAATCTGCCCACCGTAACTGCTGTCAGAATGATCTTTCAAATGTTCCAAAAAAAAAAACTATGAAAAATTTAAGATCTAATTCACGTCCACTTCTCCTGTTTCCTTTCCCCACTATTGGTTCCCTAACTCCAGCTACTCCACACTAGGCAAGTTATCTTTTCCTTTCACACTTCCTCTTTTCCCGCTTTCTTCCCCCTGCCAAATGCAACACACCAGCCCCGCACTGCTCTGAAAACGATTCTGACATCCTAAGCCTGAGGGCTGGTTAGGCATCCCTTGCCCTGTGCTCCCAGCGGGTTGTGAGCCCTGTGGTGGCAGGACTATTCTGGTCTCCCGTGTAGCGCCCTCATGTCCCCGCACTACTGCTGGCACCCACACGGGACACTCCGAGAACAGAGAAAACGTGAATGAAAGAAAAAAGGTGAAGACTTAAAGGATTTGGATGGAGTTGCTTCAAGTCATCTTGGTCTTTGGGGAGGGCAGTCTGAGAGAAAGTATTCCTGCACGGTGACCGTTTCTGACAGCCGGAATCCTAGCGCCGACCAGGCTCCTCAGTGGCGGGGACAGCCGCCCGCGCCGTCGGGGCCGGCCGGCAGCTCTGACGCGGGCAGCCTTGCTCACAGAGGCGGCCTCGCTCACAGTCGCTGCCTGGAGCCCGCCGCTCGCCCTCCCCGTCCGGAACAAGCAGAGCCGCCGACTGGGGTCCCGAAGGCTGTACATGCGGGCGCGCCCAGCACCGGGCGAGCCTGCCAGCACCTGGGAGAGGCCACCCCCAGTCTCCTCCGCACGCCGCGCGGCGGCCAGAAGCCCCGCGCTGGTCCCGCGCGCCCAGTACGCCCTGGGAAGCGCGCGCGCTACGGGCTTAACGGTTCTGGCCCCGCGGGGCTGCGGCCGCGCTCGAGGCCAGTCACCCGAGGCCCCGCCCCGCGCCCGCCTCGCGCCCCTCGGAGCCGCCGTCGGCCCCGCCCCCGCCATCCCCGCCGCCCTCGGCCTCGAGCAGACGCGCGGCGGGAGCCGTTCCCCGACGGGCAGCGGGGCGCTGGGTCGCCGCGTTTGGGCTGAGCGCGGCGACGCTGCTGCCCCGGACTCCTCCCCGATCTTGAGGCGGTAAGTGGCCGGGGAGGATAAGCCGAACTAGGAGGGCAGAAGTCGGGCTCGGGTGTGAGGAGGCGGTGGGCGCCGTCTCTGAGGTCCGACGCCCGGGAAGTTGTGAGGGAGGGGGGCCTGGGGTCGGCGGCGCAAAGCAGGCAGGGCCCCCGTAGGGGCCCCAGGGTGGGTCGTAGAGCGTGAGGGAGCGAGCACGTCGAGAGAAAAGGGTGCTGACGGTGTGGAAACAGCCGGCGAGGGGCAAGTGGCCGAGGGAGAGTTATACTGCTGAGGGCATATTAAAACGAAAAACATAAACGCCAGAAAAAACTAAGTACATAGCGCTCTCTGTCCCGGGACCCGGTCCTTGGTCGCGGGATGGTTTGAGGATTTGCCCCCCATACCCTGGCACCGTCACTACTAATTTTGAGCAAATTTTTTTCTTTGACATTATTGTAGTTGTTTTTATTAATAAAACAAACAGCAAATTAATAATTAGATGAAATGATATTCAATAGGAAGGAAAATCCAGCAGGAAAAAAAGTGCCAAGAAACCATATATGGTTAATTCACAGAGGGAAATCAAATGGTTCATGAAAGTATATGAAGATATACCACATACTTTATATGTAAAGCTATGCCATTAGAAAAACAGATATAATTGACATGTAACAGTCTCAGGTTTACAACGAGATGATTGAATATTTGTGTCAAAGATTTAATTGCTGATAATTTAGGTAAAGTTACAGAAAAGGACAGTTACATCAGTTACATATCCACAAGCACCCATTATCTGGACAGTTTTATCCTACTTAAGTGTTAAATTTTATTGAAAGATACCTCACGGAGAAAAATAATTTCTTTTGATCAGTTTAAAGAGAGAAGGCATGAAATGGAAAATATTATGGGACACTCTCTCCTCTTAGGACTTTCTGATAGTTTTTAATTTTTCCTGAATGTGGCAGCCTGATATGTGGAGTATATCTTTTATCACCTAACTCATAATTGATTTATCTCTTACTCCCCTGTATTTCCTTTATATTACTTTTCATCTATCAGTTTTATCAGTTTGTGCTGTTTACTTGCAAGCAGCATGTGATTTCAAAGAATCCTAATTTTGAATGATATTTTGAAGTTGAAAATTGAGATTAAATCCTATCTGATTATCATATGGGAAACATACATGAGGTAGAGGAAAACATGGTCTTTTCACTTCTCAGATTATTTAATTTTAGATGATCTTACTTCTTTTTAATTCCAGTGTAGTTAACATGCAGTGTTACATCAGTTTCAGGTGTATCATATAGTGATTCAGCAATTCCATATAGTACTCATTGCTCATCAAGATAAGTGTGCGCTTAATCCCCTTCACCTATTTCTTTCATCCCCTTCACTCACCTCCCCTCTGGTATCCACCTGTTTGTTCTCTATAGTTAGGAGTCTTCCCCCCTCTTTGTTCCTTTGTTTCTTAAATTCCAAAGGGTGAAATTTGTCTTTCTCTGACTGGCTTATTTTGCTTAGCATTATACTCTAGATCCACCATGTTGTTGCAAGTGGCAGGATTTCATTCTTTTTTATGGCTTAATATTCCAATGTACCTATGTGTGTGTGTATATATATATAGATAGATAGATATGTGTTCATATATACATCTATAGATATGTGTGTATATATCCATTCATCTATAAACATTTATTGAGAGAGAGAGAAAACCTGTGGCCTTTGTGTGGATGGGAGGGGCAGAGAGCTAGGGAGAGAGACTGTCTCCAGCAGACTCCCTGCTGAGTGCTGAGCCTGTCTCAGGGCTGATCCCAGGACACTGAGATCCTGACCTGAGTCGAAATCAAGAATGGGACGCTTAACCGGTTGAGCCACCCAGGAGCCCCTGATCTTATTTCTTAATTGCAGCAAAACCATCAGCACTTTCTAAAGAAATGTAGGATTTAAGTTGGAAATTTTAAGTATAGTATCTGGCTTCTAAATACAGTACTTGGTATGTATGTTTCTTACGTTGTGACCCATGATAAGTAGGGCACTGTACCATGTCTACAGAATGAAGAAAGCATAGTAATCTTATAATTTATTTAGTATTCTGAGAAAAATGATAAATTGAGGAAATGGAAATTATTAGTACATACCAATTTATTCAGCAAGTCTTTATATATAAATGTCCCTTCTCATAATTCATTAAAAAAAATCCAGTAAGCAATGTCCACATGGAATACTAGAGAGTCAGATGTCTTTCTTTTACTTACCAAATATGCAAGTTTAGAGACAAGGGCCTGACCTTTATAGTTAAATCCTCATTTTTACCAAATATATACCATGTGAACTTGAGAATCTCTCTCATTTTTCTGAGTATTAGGTATCACATCTATAAGGTTACTAATAATGATTTTCTACGTATGGCTCAAAATTTAAGTGAATTATCTGTAAAGAATTTAGGATGTAATAGGACCTCAAAAAATGGAGTTTGAATTAAAAAAGAATAGTATATATTGTGTAGTAAGATTATGTCCCAATTGGTCAGTATCTGTGCTTAGAACCCCATTGTACTGTATTTTAGAAAATTCTAGGTTAATTTATGATTTCAGAATTGGTCTTTGGGATTCATATTTAGTTTGATTTTTTTTTTAAACAGAAAATGAACCCAAGATATAGTTAAATATTGCTAGATGTAGACCAATATTCTATTCATAGCAGTTGGCTTTTTAAGATGATTTGTTAAATATATGTAAACTTGGAAAAAAAACTATTCAGTAGCTGTTTCTCAGCTTGTATTAATAGAATGAAATTTTGAGACATTGGATCAAAATGTTCTTTAAAAAATATTTATACTACAAGGCTGTATATTCATAGTTTAAAAGACAACTCCATGATTGGCCCACTACTTGTTATCCATTGTCATAAGTAGGATTCTTTTTCTTTTGCAAGTGTTGACCTTTGTAACAGTTGATAACATAAATGCTTACCCTAGGTAATGCTAGTTGCTTCAAAGGAAACTTTTGGAGTTCTACTTTGGGTGAGTGAGGCAGGTATTAGAATTTAAGATTAAAGTTATTTTGTATAATGATTTTGTAGTTCAGTTAAGTCTTTACTATTTTTAACCTAAATTGAGAATTAGGCTTTAGTTTGTGGAGTCCTGTCCTTCATAGATTATGAAATGCCTGTGGATCAGTTTTACAGTGATACTTACTTACTGTAAATACTTGCCTTTTCTATTAATAATACTGTAACATGATGCTGTTGTGTACTGTGCATCCCAAACTTATTCCCTATAATATCAGTGTCTTTATGCAGGCATAGTTTACTTAAAAAATATTAAATAGGATACTGTATGGCATTATCTTTTCTCATTTCTTTAACTAATATGAATTTATATATCTGGAGCCCTTGCTAAGTTTTCCTACTATAAATTGAAAGGGTGGATGATACTAAAAGATCTTTTATTTTTTGTTTATTTACTTGTGTTGCAAAACCATATAATAGTTCTGTAACTCCCCAACTCTTGAAAATCCCTAGTTTGAATACTGTGAATTTGCATTGCTCAGCAACTGGAAAGGACTTTACAACCTATCAACTCAATTTCAGCTGAGCAATGAAAAACAAGAAAGTCTGTGCCAAAGTACTCTATTGTATTCTGATTCGTTAGTTTCATATGGGAGACAGGATGGAAAGTTACTACATACTAGTATTAGGGTTATAATTATAATGTCTAGGATAAACATTAACATAATCTTAGGTTGCTTTTTGGTCCTTATTTAAAATTTTTCCTTCCACATAGAAAATATTCAATATTCGTGTGAAGTATTTTTTTTTGCTACATATGTTTATAACTTTTTGTTTCCTATTATATCAAAGTTGTATTGCCAACAAATAGACATAGCATTAGTTTTGTTTAGAAGCTTGTTAATAGCCATGTTGAAATACCAGTTAAGAGAAACATTACAAAAACTTGATAGGTATTAATTTGGAATACTGGCTGGCTTATCTCCAAATTTCAGGAAAAAGTAACTATTTTGTGCTTAGTTATCAGTGCTAACTTTGAGAAACTATTTATAAATTTATGATTTTAAATTTTGAATTATGTCCAGAGGCATTTTTTAAATAGATGAAAGCATGACTTTGGAGCTAAAAGGGAGTTATTAACTCTATTCTTTACTTAGGGAAAAAGTCATTTAGGGTAATGATCTGCTTAAAATCATATGGTTACAGTTGCTTCTGGATGAGTAGATACAAAGTCAGATGGAATTTTACTTTAGGCTTTGTCTTAATAGGCATAATAATTTGGAAGGCTGTGTCCTTTTCAGGCGTCTGAAGATTTAGTTATATTTAAGAGATATTTAAATTTATAGATTTATTTAGTAAAACTAATTATGTTGCAGGTACCAGGACACAAAGATAAATAAGATCTAGTTGTTGTTTTTTTTTAGCCTCAACTAACTCAGTCTAATCATACGGGCATGTAATAGATTTACTGTGATACATCTTAGAATAATTAATAAAATAATTTCCACAGTAGGGGCTAGTGGAAGAATAAAGATAAAAATTAAATTATTATTGTTATTAATATTTTACTGTCGACTGTTAGGAACTAGAAAGCTTCAGATGAATTACTTAATTTTCCATTACTGTTGAGACATGAGGATATTTTTTCCAAGGAAGTAATAGGAACTTGATTGACCTTGGTCTTGAAAGATGAATAACATTTTGGGAGAAGAGCAGCAGGGAGAGGGAAGGAGCTCTAGAATGTATAAATATATGGTTAAACAAGATAACATTTATGAATTCAACAATCTGTTAAATACCCACAATGTTCTAGGTACTGTACTAGACACTGGAGATATGCCTATGTGAGGGAACTGTAATTTAGTGGTCAGATGATAGGTAATTGCAACTAGTTCAGTAAATACTACATTGGAAGAGGATAGACACAGGGCTGTCTTGTGAGCACATAAGGGTACTTAACCAGAACCTGTTCAGTTCTGCCTGGGTGTGGGGTGAAAAAAGGTTGGGCAAGATTCTTGATTCTTACTGGCCAGAAGCATGGACGTAGATATCCCATCACTTCCTTGATTCAGGACTTTGAGCAAGTTACCCAATTTCTCCAAGCCTTATATGTAAAATTAGGATTATAAAAAAATAATAAAGCTAACATTTATTAAGCTCTTACTATGTACAAGGCATTGTGCTAATGCTTTATACATATATCTTACTTAGTCTTCACATCAAACCTAGAAGATATGTTAAAGCCTCTACCTTCAGAGCATAAAGAAAAACATGGAGGGCATTGTGAGAAGGAAGGGAAGGAGGTATGGGGGGAAATCAGAGGGGGAGATGATCCATGAGAGACTCTGAGCAACTAACTGAGGGTTTTGGAGGGGAGGGGATGGGAGATTGGGCGAGCCTGGTGGTGGGTATTGAGGAGGGCACGTATTGCCTGGAGCACTGGGTGTGGTGCATGAACAATTAATCCTGTAACACTGAAAAAAATAAACATATTTGGGGGAAAAAAAAAAGCCTCTGCCTTTGGCTCAGGTCATGATCCCAGGGTCCTGGGATTAAGCCCCGCATCAGTCTCTCTGCTCAGCAGGGAGCCTTCTTCCCGCTGCCTCTCTGCCTGCTTGTTATCTCTCTCTCTCTCTGTCAAATAAATAAATAGAATCTTTAAAAAACAAACAAACAAACCTAGGAGATAGACGCTATTGTTCTCTATAGTTATATAACTAGATGCTGGAACTATAATATGAACCCATGTAGGCCAACCTGAGACCTGAACTCTCTTTATTGTGCCTAATTGATAGAGTTGTTCTAAATCTTAGATAATGTAACTTAGGTAAATTGTTTACTCTGCATGACACTTGGATGTTGGCTTCTGTTTCTATTATGAATAATCCAGGACATAATAGGAACTGAAGTTTTTAAAGCAGGTGTTTGTGTAAAGGGATCATGGTTTTGGAGAGAAAGAGGTTATATTCACCCATTTGTTCAGCAAATGCTTATGTTACACCTACTTTGGATCCAGTCCAGGTACTGTGTTAGTTGCCAGGGAAAGAGGGTGAATGAAAATATTGTTCCTCACTTAAAGATTCTGCTCTTCACTTTTGTAAGTATAAAAGACAAATCAATCATTATAGTATAGTACAATATTCTTTAATGCCATGATATAGGCATATTCACTGTGTCCCATGAAAATAGGGAGAGAAGGGGGTATTTAAATCAGACTGAGTAATCAGGGAGATGAATTCAGAGCCACTATGGAACTAAGACAGTAGTGGTGGGAAAGAAGAAAACAGATTTGAGAAATATTTTGAAAGTAGAATGGACAGGAATTAGAGACTAATTATGGTGTGGAGGCTCTTATTTAGATCTTATTTAACCAAAGATGGTCTGAGAGAGTTGAAAGCTGTCAGGAATACCTGACAGAGGGGGGACATCTTTGGAGTCAAAGTGATGAATTTGATTTTGAATATCTTGATTTTGAGGTATTTGTGATAAGATGTAAATGGAATTATCAAAATAGAATTGGAATTTGAGACGTAGATGATAAATGTATAGATTGGGGTATATTTGTCATGTAGATAGGTAGTTGAAATCAGAATAATTGAGGTCTGGAAAGAGGATCAAAGCCAAATTTGGAAGAATTCCTAAATTTAATTGGAGAAAAGAAGAGGAATAAGCCAAGGATGTTAGAAGAGGTAGTCAAAGAAATAGGAAAAAAAAAACAAAAGAAAATTCAGGGAAATTATGGGAGGAAAATGTTTCAAAAGAGGGAATGTTCCATTGTGACAGATGGTATAAAGGGATCTAAGGTTTCCACCTTAACTTATAAAATAGATTATCTTCAAATGAATGTTTCGTGTGTGTGTGTGTGTGTGTGTGTATAAAAGCATCTTGATCATCTTGTTGAAAAGATAAGATACATTTTTTCTTTCTAAAGTATGGAACCTCAAGGTCTTTGTGATAATGGAAACCAAAAAATTGATTGGTAAACCGCTTCAACCAGCAAGACCTGTTCGTCATCTGACTTCTCCCCCTGGTGAGTAATCTAGGGTACATATCTTTAAATATTAATTGTTTAATGGCTAAGTAGTATTTGAAAGTCTAAATAATATATGAAGTAATTGTTTATGATGGGTAAGGAATAATGAAAACTAAGATCTTGTTTGTTTGAAGAATTTAAAAAACAAAGAAAAAACCTCTTAATAGTCTGAGTCTATAGTTTACCAGACTAACAAACGGAGGAAGAATAGCTCTTGCCTGAGAACAACTTTGTGTACTTTTTTTTAATGTTTCATTTTCATGGTTAACTGGCTTCTGCTTAGAATGATACTCCCAATACAAATTGTGCCCTGAGATTATGATCACTACAGAGCAATCATGCTGGAGACAGAATTAGCCTTTAAAAAAAAATTCCTAACAGCATATAAATGAATGAATAAATGAATGAATACAAACAAACAACAGATTAGGGCTTTGCTAAGACATATAGTCTCATTTTTCAGGAAATTTAAACAAAAATTTCTAAAATTAAAGATTTTTCCTTTGTAAGAATACTGTAAAACTAGTATTTTGGACAGATTTTTGGAATATTTTTTCCTTAATTGGATTATTAACTTTTTATTTTTTCATTGTTGCCAGAATGTATTTTAAATTAGGTTTATATGTGTATGTTTATTTCCTAAATGTTAATGTATATGTCTCCTAAATATTAATATATAAATGTATGTCACCATCCTATTAAAATACTCTTTAGTCCATTGTGTTCAACTGAGGAACTGCCTTCTTAGAAAAAGGAAAAAAAAAATAGCTCTTTAATTGGGTGCAAAGATGAAGCAGAAAAAATAGAAATGACACCAGTTCCTCAGTCTTCTATTTGTTCTCCCATCCTTGGTTCTTACAAGGAAGATTGTCTCTGCTTTGGTCCTGAAAAATGGCTGCGACTTAAAACAGACAAATGAAATTAGGGATCTTCTGGACCATAGCTTTAACAGTATTGATGCCATCTCCTTCTGGTGTGCTGAAGAAGCAGTAGTTTTGGGTCAGGTCACAGATTTTCTCCTAAAGGGAAGAGTGTAAAAATTGGCAGCAGCTCCTTTCTGTGACCAGCCTTTTTACAGCACCCCTTACTCCTTTATCTGTACAGATTCAGTTTTTCATTGATCCTTTCCTTCCAAGTCTGTTACAGGGGTTACATGTAGTGGGCCCATCTCTCATTTAATTATATCCTCTTAACATCCAGAGAGGAGTAGTTTTATTAGGTAGAAAATCTTAGTAAATAAAAAATTAATTTTGGCCTTTTTCAATATACTTCTGTACTCCCTGGCTAGCTCACATTCCCAGAGAATTCTACTTTTCTTCAAGGCCCAGATAGAGGGGTGCCTGAGTGATTCAGTCAGTTAAACATCAGCTTTCAGCTCAGGTCACAATCCCAGGGTCTGGGATCGAGCCCCATATAGGGCTCCCTGCTCCACGGGGAGTCTGCTTCTCCCTCTGCCTGTGGCCACTCCTCCTGCTTGTGCTTTCTCTCTGTCAAATGAATAAATAAACAAATTTAAAAAAAAAAAGATCCAGATGGAATTATTTACTTTTTTAAAAAAGATTTATTTATTTTAGAGAGAGAGAGAAAGACCAAGCTCGACTCATGAGATCATGACCTGAGCTGAAACTAAGAGTTGGACACTGAAGCAACTGAGCCACCCAGGCGCCCCAAAATTATTTCCTTTTGGAAGCTTTCCTCTATATGACAAAGCCCACTCTACCCTCCCCTATATCTTCTCTGTACCCCTCATATAATTTGTTTTTATTATAGTAATTGTTTATCAGCTTGTCTTTTAAAATAAACCAGGAACTCTTAAAAATCTCTGAACTCTTTTCACACTTACAACCCGTCCCCTAACACAGTGGCTGACATTCCTTAGTGTTTAATAAATATTTGTTAAGTAAATGAATTATCAGAAAACAGTTCAAAACAGTACCTAGAATATCCTGGATACTTAAGGTTTTTGAGTGGTTGTATATCATTTATTGAAGTAATGGGTATTTAAAGTAGTTTTCTTTTTTTCCCCTCTAACAGGAGCAGTATTCCCTTTCAACTTTCAAAATGAATATTCATGCAACACTCAATGCTTACAAAGTGGAGTTAGCAGAGTAAGTCCTAGAAATTATAATAAAATGAAGCATTGCAGACTGGAAAGTAACATTTGTTAGATGGTGCTGTGCTAGGTACTGTGCTAGGTACTTTGTATACTTTTTAAAAAAGTTATGATGTATTTTAAGAATATATTAAAGGAGGGGCGCCTGGGTGGCTCAGTGGGTTAAAGCCTCTGCCTTTGGCTCAGGTCATGATCTCAGGATCCTGGGATGGAGCCCCACTCTCTGCTCAGCAGGGAGCCTGCTTCCCACTCTCTCTTTGCCTGCCTCTCTGCCTACTTGTGATCTATCTCTATCAAATAAACAGATAAAATCTTAAAAAAAAAAAGAATATATTAAAGGAAATTCTACCTGTTGCCTAGCACTTTCAAATCTAAACATTTTGCTATATTTGTTTTAGAAAATGTTAAAGAGGGGTACCTGGGTGGCTCAGTTGGTTAAGCATCCAACACTTGGTTTTGGCTCAGGTCATGATCTCAGGGTTGTGAGAAAAGATTCTTCCTTTCCCTTTGTCCCTCCTTCCCCCAAATGTTAAAGAAGAAACCTAACATATATTTCAAAAACCCCTATTTATCCTCCACTAACCTCTTTTTTTCTCACCCTCTTCTTCTCACCTCCTACGTCGGTATATGAGAATAGTGTTCATTGTGCAATGGAATCCTCATTCCTGCCATCCCCAAGTGTTGCATTAAATATGTGCAGTAAGGCTTGTCCCAGAGATGGGCCCAAAGAGGGGGTGGCTGGCCTGAGGGACACATAGCCACATGCCAAGGTTCTGATAGGAAGATGAACTTGAGCCCCAGTCCTGCGATTTCCCAGCCCTGTGACCTTACATGAGTGATTTCTTTCACTACTCAAAACCTCAGTTTCCTCACCTGAAAATTGGGCAAATAGCTGTCTTTCTTACAGGTAAGTGTTAGGAGGAGGCAGCAGTGAGCCAGTGCTTCCAAAATCTTAGCACTATGTCTGGCATGTAGTAAGTGCTTGCTCCATACATGCATTAAGTGCTCGCTCCATACATGCATGCAAACAGTTTTCCTGGCTATGCCTGTGGACCGTGCCCCTCCACCATCCTGTTTTCTTCTCACCCTCCTCTTTACCCTCCTCCAAATTATTCTCAATTTGTTATTGTTTCCATGAATGTATTAGTACTTGTGGTAAAACAAATAGAATTGTTTTAACTGTTTTATAATTTTATATAAATAGTATTATAACCACATGTGTTTTTGCCTTTCTTTTTGCATTTAGGTTTATATTTTAAATTTTCTAATATTTTTTGACTAAGCAAAATCAAAATTTAAAATTAAAACATATAAAATGGCATTTAGTGACAAATTTCCCTGCAGTCTTTATCCCCTAGTCACCAGCTTCCTCTGATCAGAACTAACCATTGTACCAGTTTCTCACCTAGATCCTTCCAGAAATAGATTATGCATGCATAAGCATTAGTATATTCATAATAAATAGAATATTAGGCAACTTTTAAAATGAACAAAGCTGTTCTATATATGCTGATAAAAAAATCTCTTTATATATTAATATACCATATTTTTTGTTCCATTTTCTGTTGGTGGGTTTGGCATTTGTTTCTATTTTATAATAAATGTTACAGCGTACATCCATACATATGTTATATTTTATACGTGTTTGAGAGGTTCTCTGCATTATAAAACTGAAGTAGAAGTACTATGTTAACAGATAATCTTATCTTCAATGTTATTATTTATTGCTTAATTACTCTCCAAAGTGATTTGTATGAGCAATGTAGGAGAGGTCTGATTTTTCTACATCCTTGCCTTGTTATTGTCAGATTTCAATATTTTGTCTTGTTTATTTAATTTATTTAAAAAAAGATTTTATTTTTTTATTTGACAGAGAGAGACACAGCCAGAGAGGGAACACAAGCAGGGGGAGTGGGAGAGGGAGAAGCAGGTTTCCTGTTGAGTAGGGAGCCAGATGCAGGGCTCGATCCCAGGACCCTGGAATCCTGACCTGAGCTGAAGGCAGATGCTTAACAACTGAGCCACCCAGGCACCCCACATTTTGTTTTGTTTAGTGGATAAGAACTCATATTTTTTTTTAAAGATTTTTATTTATTTATTTGAGAGAGAAAGTGAGCATGAGTGGGGGAGGGTCATAGGGAGAAGCAGTCTCCTTGCTGAGCAGGGAGCCCCACATGGGCCTGGATCCCAGGACCCTGAGATCATGACCTGAGATGAAGGCAAGCACTTTTTGATGAGCCACCCAGGCACCCTTGAGAAATCATATCTTTTTGTTGGTTTTAATTTTTATTTTTCTATTACTTGTGAAGTGGGGCATCTTTTCATCTTTAATTTGGCCATTTGGGTTTTCTCTTTTTCTGAATTGTCAATTCATATCATTTGCCCATTTTTCTGGGGTTGTCTTTTTCTTTTTGGCTTATATCCCTTTAAGCTATATTTTGGATTTTAATTATTTTTCTTGTATTCAGAGCAAATATTTTCTTTCCTTGGAGTATGGTCTATGAGAGAATTGTTTCTCTTTTGTGGTGTTTTTGTTCAGAAGTTGTAAATCTTAAGGTAGTCATATTATCAGTGTTTTTATTTATGATTTTACTTTTTGTGTCATTGTTTGCTAAGTCTTCTCATTGCTAACATCGAAAGATATTTTCCTACATACGTGTTCAGGTATAGTCTACCTGAAATTGATTTTTTTTGTATGATAAGAGATAGCAGTGGCCAATTCTCAAGTATAATTCATTGCATAACCTATTATTTCCATAAAGATTTATGACATCTTTATTGTATAACTTTTCATCTACATAGGGTCTTTTTCTAGGTTCTTTTTATTCTGTTCCATTGATCTAATTGCATGTCTCTGTGTCAGTATCGTGGTATCTTAATTACTCTTGCTTTATATTAATTTTTTATAAGTCATTGTAATGTTTTCTTCTATCAGCTAGTATGTTCCCTTAATACAATAGTAATGTTTATAACTCTCTTTGGAACCATTGACCTTCTTCAGAAAACTTTATGTGTAAAAAAGGAGTATATTAACATTGCAAATTTGATAGAGGAAAACCAAATCATATAATTAAATTTACTCCTACACTTAAAATTTTGTTTGCTGCTTCAGTTATGATGCAAAAGCTACCAGAACCTATGTCAGAGGTGCCACAAATATGCTGGATACCTTTTTTTTTTTTTATTAATTATGTATTTTTTAAGCCAACTTTATTAAGGTATAATTTACAGTGAAACGAACCCATCCTTTAAATGAGTTTTGACAAATATATACCCTATGTAACCAATCCCACAATGAAGATAGAGAACATTTTTATCTTCCCTCCAAAGTGCCCTTATAACCTTTGCAGTCATTCTTCATCCATGCTTCCACTAATCCCTAATGCTCCCTCCTGCGTCAGACATCCACCGATCTGCTTTCTTTAACTGTAAATTAGTTTTGAATATTTCTAGAATGTCATGTAAATGAAATATACATATTCGATGTTATGAATAATGCTGCTCTGGATGCTTGTGTTCAAGTACTGGACATACACCCAGTACACAGGAATGGAATTGATGGGTTTTATGAGGAGTTTGTTAAGCTTATAAGAAATTGCCAAAATGTTTTTCAAAGTGGTTGTGTTATCTTATAGTCCCACCAGTAGTAGTATGTGCCAGTTCCAGTTGCTTCCTAGCCTACCAATTTTTAGCCATTTTAGTATGTGAATGTTAGTATCTAATTATATTTTAAATTTGCATTTTCTTAATGACTAATGAGATTGAGCATCTTATCATGAGCTTATGTTCCATTTGTATTTTTCTTTTTCCCTTTTTGTGAAGTATCTTTTCAAATATTTTGCATATTTTTGATATTTGGGTTGTTTGCCTTATTTGGGTTATTTGATTTTGGGTTATTTGGGTTCATTGAATTGTGAGAGTATTGAAAATCAGTATACATGTGTGAGTTTATTTCTAAACTCTATTATGCTTTATTTATGTCTTTCTCCCCCAACTTTATTGAGATACAGTTGACATGTAACTAAGTTTAAGATGTACAGTGTGATGATTTGATACATTTATATGTTGTAAAATGTTTACCACAACAAATCTAGTTAAAATATTCTTCATTTCACATAATTACCATTTGTTGTTATGGCAAGAGCATTTAAGATTTATTTTCTTAGCAACTTTCAGTTATACAATACAGTATTGTTAACTATATTCACCACACTACATAGGTCTCCTATATGTCCATCTTTTAGTCAACATCACATTTTACAGACTGCTGTAGCTTTATGATGTCTTGATATAAGATAGTGAAAGTTCACTAACTTTAGTTTTTTTTCAGATTTGTCTCAGCTGTCTAGGTCTTTTGCATTTCCATATAAATTTTAAATGAGCTTGTCAATTCTACAAAAAGGTTACTGGAATTTTGAGTCTAAAGATTAATTTGAGAAGAATTAACATCTTAAAGATATTGAGTCTTCTGATTCATGAACACAGCATATCTTTCCATTTTTTTGTATTTTCTAGCATAGGAGTCTTGAACATCTTTTGTCAAATTTATAAGCATTTCATATTTTTTGATGCTATTATAAGTGGTATGTTTTCTAAATTTCAAATTCCCATGCTGGCTGGTAGGATACAGACATAGTATTGGTTTTTGTATATCGATATGGTTAAATTCACTTTTATATCTGATGGTTTTTTTTGGCAGAATCTTCCCTCCCATTCATGTTCTATTATGGAAATAATTTTACTGTAGCTTTTACTGTAAATACATAATGCGTTGCTGTTATTTTTGCTTTCACATGTTATCTTTTAGAAAATAGCTTAAAAAATAGAATGAGGTGGGTTTTTTTGTTTTGTTTTGTTTTAGATTTTATTTATTTGACAGAGAGATGACAACTAGGCAGAAAGGCAGGCAGACAGAGAGAAGGGGAAACAGGCTTCCCTCTGAGCAGAGAGCCCAATGTGATGCGGGGCTTCATCCCAGGACCCTGAGACCACGACCCAAGCCGAAGGCAGAGGCTCTAACCCACTGAGCCACCCAGGCGCCCCAGAAGAATGAGTTTTATTTCACCTTTATTTACTCCATTTCCAGTGTTCTTAATTTCTTTATATAAATCCATGTTTCTATTTGATATTATCTTCCCTCTGCTGAATAATTTCTTTTAACCCTTGTTTTTTATTATTACCTCATAAAAAATAACTTGAAAACTTTGACTTAAAACAATAGCTTCTTACTCTTTTTCTCTGTGTTGACTGAACTCACGTGGCCTTTTTCTAAGTCCAGTAATGTGATTGCAGTCAGGTAGCATCTAGGATTGGAGTCATTTAAAGAAAGTCTCGACTGGATGGCCAAATGACTTACTGAAATGGCTGGCAGTTGATGCTGGCTATTGGCTTAGGGTTCAGCTGGTTCAGAGGAATGGAAGGAACACCTAACACCTACAAATGGCCTTTCCAAGTGGCTTGGGTTTTTTACAGCTTCATGTCTGGATTCCATGACTAATGTTCTAAAAGATAAGAGGTGGAAGCTGCGAGATTCTTAAGGCCTGGAAATCAGCAAAGTGCTGTGTCTGCCATATTAGATCTGTCTGAGCAGTCACAGAACTTGCTCAGATTCAAGGAGAGGAGATAAAGAATTTACCTGTTGATGGGGGAGGAATGTCAAGATTTAGTAGCTATCTTTTTATTTATTTAAGAGTAATTTGAGGGGCACCTGGGTGGCTCGTTTGGTTAAGCATCCGACTCTTGATTTCGGCTCAGATTGTGATCTCAGTATGCTGAGATTGAAGCCCCTGTTGGACTGTGCTCAGCAGAGTTGGCTTGAGAGTCTTTCCCTCTCCCTGTGTTCTCCACGGCTCATGCTCTCTTTCTAAAATAAATAAAATCTTAAAAAACCCCAGTAATTTTAATTTTCCTTCACCTGTATTACCATTTCCTGGCCTTTGCCCATTCCTCATTATAGGCTTTTCTCCCCACATTTTTTTTAATGTCTTTTTCTTTTTTACCTCCTCATTTTTCCTAATTTATTTTTTAAAGATTTTTTAAATTAACATATAATGTGTTATTTGCCCCAAGGGTACAGGTCTGTGAATCATGAGGCTTTTCACAGCCTCACAGCACTCACCATAGCACATACCCTCCCCAGTGTCCATAACCCAGCTACCCTATCCCTACCCTCCTACCCCCCAGCAATCCTCAGTTTGTTTCGTGAGATTGAGAGTCTCTTATGGTTTGTCTTCCTTGTTTTATAGGAGCTCTTGTATACTACAGAAATTAACTCCCAGTGAGTTAGTTTTTTTCCTGTTTAACTTTTGTTCTAGGAGTGCGGTTTAATATTCATTTACCTCTTCTTGTTCTCTTTTGTTATCTCAGTGCTGTGTATTTGCTTAAGATGAGTGAAAGGAGCTGGAAACATTTTTGCTATAAATATGAAAAAGCTAAATAGAGTATTGGGTATTGTACCATAAATGGCAAAGAGCCTTTACTTGAAAAAAAAAAAAAAAAGACCTAGTGTTTATTTTGCTTTACTCAAGCCTATTCAATTTTCCATTTCCTAAACTAGCCATATTACCCCATGCTTCCCAACAGAAAGCTGTTCTTTTCTTCCATAAACATTCCTTTTTTACTAGTCAAACAAGTCTAACTACCACTTATCCTCCAAGTATTGTTTAAGCATCATGTAAAGCATTCTTGACATTTTAAAATTTTTTCTCAACACTATTTTTTTTTTTTTAGAGATTTTATTTATTTATTAGATAGAGAAAGAGGCAGCGAAAGAGGGAACACAAGCAGGGGGAGTGGAAGAGGGAGAAGCAGGCTTCCTGCGGAGTAGGGAGGCCTGCTCCATGTAGGGCTTTGGATCCTATGACCCTGAGATCCTGACCTGAGCTGAAGGCAGACGCTTAACAACTCAGCCACTCAGGTGCCCCTTTGCTGACATTTTTAAGCCAAGTTTGATATTCCTACCTATTCCTTCCATCACACTCTCTGCATATCTTTATTATAGACTTCTCAAATTTTATTGATTATGTAAGATTATAAAATTTGTGACATGATTTTATTTTATTGTAAGATTACAGTTGAAAAAATTAAAAAGTTTTTGTAGATGTACTCTCTTACGTGCTATGAAAGACTTGAAATAATCAGTATTTTTTATTGCTAATATATGCAGAAATGATACAGTACAATTTTTTTCCAGATTTCTTGTGGTGTGATTAACAAAAATTGACTATATTTTGGTTATATAACATGATCTTTTGTTAAGGTATACAATCTGATGATTTAATGCATGTATACATTTTGATGTGATTATAGCGATCAAATTAATTAACACATTCATCACCTCACATAGTTACCGAATTTTTATGTGTATATGTAGGGGGGAACACTTAAGATCTACTCTAGTAGCAAATTTCAAGTATATAATAATTATTAATTATAACCCCCATGCTGTATATTAGATTTCCAGAACTTATTTATCTTGTAATAGAAAATTTGTATTCTTTGACCAGCATCTCCCCATTCCCCCTATCCTTAGCATCATTCTGTTTTCTAATTTTATGAGTTTGACTTTTTAACATTTTACATATAAGTGAGATCACACAACATTTGTCTTTGTGTCTGGCTTATTTCACTTAATATGTCTTCCAAGTTGTAACATACGGCAGGATTTTCTTTTCTTTTTATGGTTGAGTAATATTCTGTTTATTTTTCATCCATCTATCTTTCTATCTATCCGTCTCTCTATCTACCACATTTTCCTTATCCATTCATCTGTTGATGGATATATAGGTTATGCCCTTATTTGGCTATGGTGATTAATGCTGCAGTGGATGAACATGGGAATGCACAGTCTTCAAGACTGTGCTTTTGTTTCCTCTGGATATATACCCAGAAGTGGGATTGCTGGATCTTTCAGTAGTTCTACTCTTAATTTTTTGAGGAATTTCCATACTGTTTTCTAAAATGGCCAAACCACTTTATATTCCCAGCAACATTGTACAAGAATTCCTTTTTTCACCCCATTCTTGCCAACACTTATCTCTTTTTGGTAACAGTCTTCCTAAGACGTGTGAAGTGGTATCTCACTGTAGTTTTGATTTGCATTATCTTGACGATTAAGCAGTGTCAAACATATTTTCATGTACCTCGTGGCCATTTGTATGTTTTCTTTGGAAAAATGTTTATTCAGATCCTCTGCCTATTTTTAAATCAGATTATTATTATTATTTTGCTATTGTGTTGTATGAGATCTTAATATATTTTGGATATTCACCCCTTATTGGAAATATGGTTGGCACATATTTTCTCCTGTTCAGTAGGTTGCCATTTCGTTTTGTTGGTTGCTGCTTTTGCTGTACAGAAGCTTTTTAGTTCGATGTAGCCCAACTTACTTTTGCTTTTGTTGCTTGTGCTTTTGATGTCATATCCAAAAAATCATTGCCAAGACCATTGTCAAGGAGCTTTTTCCATATGTTTTCGTCTTTGGTTTTTATGGTCTTATATTTGGTTTTGATCCATTTTCAGTTCATTTTTGTGTATAGTATGAGATAAGGATACAATTTCTTTTGCATGTGGATATCCAGTTTTCTCAACACTATTTTTTTTTTTTTAGAGATTTTATTTATTTATTTGAGAGAAAAATTGCAAGCAAGGTAGCATAAGCAGGGGGAGCACCAGAGAGTGAGGGAGAAGCAGACTCCTCACTGAACAGGGAGCCTGATGTGGGGCTCGATCCCAGGACCCCAGGATTATGACCTGAACCGAAGGCAGCTGCTTAACAGACTGAGCTACCCAGATGCCACTCGATGCTATTTTTTGAAGCGACTCCTTTCTCCATTGTGTATTCTTGGTTCCCTGTCAAAGATTAGTTGAGTATATGTGTGGGTTTATTTCTGGGTTGTCTCTTTTATTCCACAGATTTATGTGTCTTTCTTTTTTTTTTTTTTTTTAAAGTTTATTTTTAAGTAATCTTTACAACGAACATGGGGCTCAAACTCACAACCTTGAGATCAGGCCAGGTGTCCCATTATGTGTCTTTTTAGGACAGTATTATAGTGTAGTGTTTTGATTATTATAACTTTGTAACATAGTCTTAAATAAGGAGGTGCGGTGCCTCCAGCTTTTTTCCTACTCAAGATTACTTTGGCTACTGATGGCCTTTTGTTTTTCCATATGAATTTTAGGACTGATTTACCTATAGAAAGTGGTACTGGAATTTTGAAAGGGATTGTATCGAATCTATAGATCACTTTAGATAGGACATTTTAACAATATTCTTTCAATCTATGAAAATAGGACATCTTTCCATTTATTTATGCCATCTTTAATTTCTTTAGTGTCTTATAATTTTTCTTGTACAGATATTTCACCACCTTGGTTAGATATATTCCTAAGTATTTTCTTCTTTTAGATACTATTTTAAAAAGAGATTGTTTCTTAATTTTTTTTTCAGATTACAATTTACTTTTGAATTGGATTTTAGGTCTTGCATTTTAGTGTTAGTGAAGTGTGCCTCTGCTAAAAGTTTCAAATTAAAAAAATTAATTTTTAAAAAGGACCATGTAGTAGTACATGTTGTTGTTTATTAAATCTAACAGGAAGAGAAACTTTAGAGAAAATCAGAAGATTTTGGAGAAAATCTTTGACATTTTCATATTTTCCTACCTCTAATTAAAAATAAAGATGTCCTAAAATTTGATTTTTTTTCTGGTAACTTATTTTGATGACTCAGTATTGTAGAGTTCTCTCAGTACTCTTCATTGTGTCACAGGGCTAGATAACTAATCTTTGTGACTTCTTGTGGAGTTACCTTGGTAGAATTTGCAGATGTTTAAGGAATGGGCTACAACTTGCTACTATGATGATTGATAGAGTGGAGATGTTCATTTTTCAGGATAGATGTCTTCAGAGAAACCTACCTTAACGAATTACCATGGTTTAGAGTATGGCCTATTGTTTGCAAACTGATTTTTGTCAGTATAAGGAATTATCTTAAGGATAGATTGTATTGACCAAATTTGTGAAACTGATTTATAAAATCAGAAAAACCATTATTTTATCATGAGAAATCTTACTGTCTTGTGCTGGATATTGTCTTACTGGTTCTGCTAGTTTATTATATGCACTAGGGAGATTTATGAGAAGCTAAATTGTAATCAGGGTACTTCTTGGTGAGCATGGAATCAGAAGAGAAGTTAGAGTTAAAAAATCATGACAATGTAGTTAAAGATATATGTAAATATATTTTGAAAGATTTTTTTTGCTTATTTTTAATAAGCTTTCTTATAAGATTGCTTATCCTTGAGGCCAGAAATATGTCTTGACTAATACTTTGATTGTTTAGGAAAATAATTTTGGATGATAAAAAAGTTAATAAAAATAAAATTTTTAAGCCATTGTTAAAAAAGTATATTTTCTTTTCTTTTAATAGTGTAAGACGAATGGAATGCAAGCCTTTTCTCAAGGTCATAATGAACAACAGCAACATCAGTCTCCAGTTAAAAAAGGTAAATTTTTACCATAATTCCTAAATTTCATAAGGAAGTCCTAGCATTCCTGTTAATAGTTGCCTAGTGGCAAATCTTATGTACATAAGAAATTTTATTATATTTTTTGGGTTGATTTCAGTCTATATTAGAAATGCTATAGGTTTGACTGCTTTATAGGAGAGATTGTAATAACATGTCTTAAACAAGATAAAAGCTTATTTCTATATTTTCTATAATAGCTCATAATTGAGCTGGTGTATTCATTCTTCTTTGGCGAAGTGTTACCAGACTCAATCTCATTGCTTTGCCATCTTTAATGTGTGGCTGTATCTCATTGTCCAAGATGAATGCCTTTCCTCCTCCAGCCACCGTATTCCCTGTCTAGCCATCAGGAAAGAGGTAAGGGGAGGAGAGGTAGTTCTCCTTAAAAGTATGATCCATAAGTAGTATCTCTCACTTTCACTTACTATCTCATTGGCCAGAACTTAGTCATGCTATACAAAGTAGACTGGAATATGTAATCTTTCGCTGTGTAGCCCACTAATTTTGTTACTAAAGCAGAAGGGAAGAACTGCTCTTAGGTATAACCAGTAGTCTCTCCCACTAGCTACTTTTTAATAAAATAAAAATTATTTCATTTCCAATTTTTTGTCAGTCTATATTTAACTCTGTATTTCTAAATAAAATGTTTAAATTGTTTCCAGGCTTTTTTGTTTTTTGTTTTGTTTTATATTGGCAGTCTATTTTGCAAAATGAGGATTTAGGTCTTCCATATCAGTTCCCTCACTTCTTCACCCTTCTGTCTTCCCTCCCTACCATATAGTTATTTCACAAGTTTCAGTTTTAACTGAATTACCACTCTTTATATAAATACAGTTGCTTAGCCAAGAGGTGCATATCTATTTCATACAATCCATCATTTTTCTTGGAGCTGATGTTTGCATTGTTTTTCTTTGCAACTGCTATTAACTTTTCTCCTTAAATGCTCCAAGAACTCTTTCACAATTACCTATAATATTTTTCTTATGCATAAATATATCAGTTGGTATTTTTTTCCCTTTGTGGATACTTCTTTTAGAATCCTCCATTATCCTGTTCCAGTATGGACTATTTACTCTTCAGTATTGTTGTCCTGGAATGTACTTTTATCTTGGGATATCCCATTGCAAATCTTTGCTTGCTTCCTTGCTTGCTTGCTTTCTTCTTCTTCTTCTTAAAGATTTTATTTATTTATTTGACACAGAGAGAGAGAGATCACAAGTGAGCAGAGAGGCAGGCAGAGAGAGAGAGGGAAGCAGGCTCCGTGCTGAGCAGAGAGCCCGATGCGAGGCTCGATCCCAGGACCCTGGGATCATGACCTGAGCCAAAGGCAGAGGCTTTAACCCACTGAGCCACCCAGGCGCCCCCCCTTTCTTCTTTTAATAATTTATTTTATTATTTTTTTAAATTTTATTTTATAGTTTATATTTTATTTTATTTTATTTTATTTTATTTGAGAAAGACAGAGCATGCAAGCTGGTGGAGGAACAGAGGTGGAGAGAGAAAGAATCTCAAGCAGACTCTGTGCTGGGTGTGGAGCCCCATGCAGGCCTCAGTTAGGACCCTGAGATCATGACCTGAGTTGAAATCAAGAGTTGGCCGCTTAACCAACTGAGCTACTCAGGCACCTCTTCTTTTTCCTTTTTAAACTGAAGTATGATTCACCATTTAAACCATTTTAAAATGTGTAATTTGGTGGCTTTTAGTACAATATTGTACAAACATCACCACTATCTAGTTCGAGAACATTTTTATAACCCCAAAAGGAACCTTATGCCCCTTAAATAGTCATTTTCCATTCTCCCCTTTGCCCAGCCACTGACAAACCCTAATCTACTTTTGGTCTTAATGGATATACTTATTCTAGACATCTCTAAGGGAGTTATACTATATGTGACCTTTTGTGTCTGGCTTCTTTCATTTACCATAAGATTTTCAAGGTTCATCCATGTATAGCATGTATCAGTACTTCATTCCTTTTTATGGCTAAATATTTTCTTGTATTGATATGTCACATTTTGTTTAACTTTCAGTTGATGGATATTTGGGTTGTAAACTTTTTAGCTATTATGAATAATGTTGCTATGACTATTTGTGGACAGGTGTTTGAACCTATTTTCACTTCTCTTGGATTATATATATCTCTTGGATATACACCTGAGAGTGGACTTGCCAGGTCGTGTGGTAATTCTATGTTTAATTTTTTGAGAAACTGCCAAACTGTTTTCCATAGTGGCTGTACCATTTTACATTCCCAGTAGCAATGTGTGATGTCTTTGTTGGGATCTTTTAAAAATTTTTTAATCTTTTTTTAATTTTAAAAGAGATTTATTTATTTGAGACAGAGAGGGAGAGAGCAAGAGTGAGAGCAAGAGCGAGAGAGAGAGCATGAGAGCACAAGCATGGGGATGGGTGGAAGGTAAAAGAGAGGCAGACTCCCTGCTCAGGAAGGAGTCCCTTGTGGGACTCCATCTCAAAACCCTGGGATCATGACCTGAGCCAAAGGCAGACACTTAACTGACTGAGTCACCCAGGTTCCCCTAGGATCTTTTTTTACTATAGTCATTCCAGTGGGTGTGAAGTGCTGTCTCATTATGATTTTGATTCACATTTCTCTAATGACTAATGATTTTTCATGTGCTTATTAGCCATTTGTATTTTTTTTCTTTGGAGAAAGGTCTATCCTGGTTCCTTGACCATATTTTAATTGGGTTATTTTCTTTTTGTGATTGAGTTATGAGTTTTGGATACTAGATCTTCATCTATTTTCTCTCTGCCAATTCTCTCCCCCTACCCGCATGCTCACTTTCTTTCTTCCCCTCCATACACACACACACATACACACACACACACACACACACACACACACACAGATGTATGTAAGGTTTTGAGATATATGTATTAGACCTTTATCAGATGTATGATATTAGGCTCTTATCAGATATATATTTACCAGATATATTATTTACGCATATTTTGTCTTTTTTTTCCTGTAAAATAAGAATAATTAAATTATTTATCTCACAGGATTTTTACAAGACTATATGAGTTACTGCATGAAAAGAGTTTTGAATAATTCCTGACACTAGAAAAATGTCTTTTTTTTAGTTTAATACTTTCAGTGTTCCAAGATTCATTGTTTATGCACCACACCCAGTGTTCCATGCAATACGTGCCCTCCTTAATACCCACCACCAGGCTCACCTATTCTCCCACCCCCCTCCCTTCCAAAACCCTCAGTTTGTTTCTCAGAGTCCACAGTCTCTCATGGTTCTTCTCTTCCTCTGATTTCCCCCAATTCACTTTTCCTTTCCTTCTCCTAATGTCCTCCATGTCATTTCTTATGCTCCACAAGTAAGTGAAACCATATGATAATTGACTTTCTCTGCTTATTTCACTCAGCATAATCTCCTCCAGTCCTGTCCATGTCGATACAGAAGTTGGGTATGCATCCTTTCTGATGGAGGCGTAATATTCCATTGTATGTATGAACCATATCTTCTTTATCCATTCGTCTGTTGAAGGGC
>CM053606.1:125275403-125351216 GCA_028646535.1 Procyon lotor | reverse complement strand
GGTGGAATGTTCTGTATATATCTATGAGGTCCATCTGGTCCAATGTGTCAGTCAAAGCACTTGTTTCTTTATTGATTTTCTGCTTAGATGATCTGTCTGTTACTGAGAGTGGCATGGTAAGATCTCCTACAATTAATGTGTTCATATCAATATGACTCTTTATTTTGATTAACAGTTGGCTTATGTAGTTGGCTGCTCCCATTTTGGTGGCATAAATATTTACAGTTGTTAGATCTTCTTGGTGGATAGACCCTTAAAGAATGATGTAGTGTCCTTCTGTATCTCTTACTACAGTCTTTAGCTCAAAATCTAATTTATCTGGTATGAGAATTGCTACCCCAGCTTTCTTTTGAGGCCTGTTGGCATGAAAGATAGTTCTCCATCCCTTAACTTACAGTCTGGATGTATCTTTAGGTTCCAAATGTGTCTCTTATAGACAGCATATGGATGGTTGTCCTCTCCTTTTATCCAGTCTGTGACCCTGTGCTGTTTTATGGGAGCATTTAGGCCATTCATGTTGACAGTGATTATTGAAAGATAAGTTTTTATTGACATCATGTTGCCTGAGAAGTCCTTGTTTCTATAGATTGTCTCTGTAAATTTCTGTTCTATGTCACTCTTGGGTTCTTTATTCTTTTATAGAACCCCCTCCCCCCTTAATATTTCTTGTAGTGCCAGCTCGGTGGTCACATACTCTTTTAAACCTTGCCAATCTTAGAAACTTTTTATCTCTCCATCTGTTCTGAAGTCAGCGACGTATTCTTGGATGCATGTTCTTCTCATTTAGTGCCCTGAATATGTCTTGCTAGCTCTTTCTGGTTTGCCAGGTTTCTGTGGACGGGTCTGACATTATTCTGATTGTCCTTCCTCTGTAATGAGGAATCTCTTCCCCCTAGCTGCCCTTAAGACCTCTTGTCTAAAATTATGATTTGTGAATTTCACAATTAAGTGTCTGGAGGTCTTTCTAGACTTGTTGATCTTGGGGGCTGTCCCTTCTGTCTCTAGGACATGAACACTTGTTCCATTCCCCAGATTAGGGAAATTTTCATCCAGAATTTCTTCAACTATATCTTCTAGTCTACTCTCTTTCTCCACCCACCTGGGGCTCCCAATAATTCTAATGTTGGAATGTTTCATGGCGTCATTTATTTCCCTAATTCTGTTTTCACGGCTTCTAAGTGTTTGTTCTAGGCCTCCCCCTGATCCTTCATTTCTGTCGGTTTGTCTTCTAGATCACTAAGTCAATCTTCTGCTTCGGTTACTCTAGCTGTTAGATTATTTAGGTTAGATTGGATCTCATTGATAGCATTTTTTAGTACTACTAGATCAGCCCTCACTTCTGCTCTCAGAGTTTCTATGTTGCCACGAATGGTCTTCCCCAACCTAGCCATTGCGTGGATAATTGTTACCCTGAATTCCTTTTCCAACATACTCTTTATGTCCATATCCGATAGTTCTGTGGCAGAGAGCACAGTCTCTGAATTTTTCCTCTATTTGGTGTTCCTCCTCCTAGTCATTTTGGTGAGAGGTGGTTGAGGGGATGTATAGCTGAATATACTAACCACAATCTAGGCAAGGTGCACCCTCTTTTATACTCTTTTCTTAGGGAGGTTGCTTCAAGTTGTGCTCTGGAAAATTCACAAGGTAAACCAAGAAGTAATAAGCAAACAGTACCCAACTACAGTAGAGACTCTAGCAGAAATCACCACTGAAGGAGAACTAGGGTAGGAAAACCCAAAGTGTAGTTGCTGAGTTCTTAGAGGCTCAACACAAACAACTCTGAGAGTTAAAAACTCCTGGGGAAAAAAGTCATAAAATGGCCCCCACAAGATTTACCTCACATACATATTTTGTCTTACACTAGAGTTTCTTTTCATTTTTGATAGTGTGTGTATCTGTACAAATTTAAAAAATTGATGAAGTCTAGTTTTTTTCTTTTGTTGCTTATGGTTTTGATGTCATTTCTAAGAAATCATTACCAAATGTCAAGTCATGGAGATTTACCCCTATGAGTTTTATAGTTTTAGCTTTTACATGTAGGTCTTTTTTTTTTTTTTCTCCCTATTTTGAATTAGTTTTTATATATGGTGTTAAGTATAAGCCCAAATTAAAATTTTTTTTTTTCCTTGGATATCCAGTTGTCTCATCACCATTTGTTAGACTGTTTTTTCCTCCATTGGATGATCTTGGCACCTTTGTTGAAAATCATTTGAACATAGGAGTATGTGTTTATTCCTTGACTTTCAATTTTGTTTCCTTGATCTATATGCTTATCCTATACTAGTATCACATTGTTTTGATTACTGTAGCTTTATATAGTAAGTTTTGAAATTGGGAAGTGTGAGCCTTCAATTTTGTTCTTTTTCAAGGTTGTTTTAGTTATTTATTTAGGGTTTCTTGCAATCCCATGTGATTTTTAGAATCAGCTCTTCCATTTCTGCAAAAAAGGCTCCTTTTCTTTCAAAAGGGATTTTGATAGGGATAATATTGAACTTGTAGATCACTTTGGGGGATTATAACAACAATAAATTTTTCATTCCAGAAACAGGGAGTATATTTTCATTTATTTCAATCTCTATTTTATCAGTGTCTTGGTTTTCACTGTATAAGTCTTGTACCTCTTCAGTTGAATTTACTCCTAATTATTCTTTGTCATACTAATGGAACTTTTTCTTTTTTTTTGGAACTATTTTCTTAATTTCCTTTTTTCCACTGTTCATTGATAGTGTAGAAAATATAACTGATTTTGTGTGGGGACATTACTCTGAGCTTACAGAAATAAAAAGGATTATAAGAAAGTACTATGAACAGTTAAGTGTATACCAGCAAATTAGATGATCTAGGTGCAATAGAAAAATTACTAAAAACATATAAATTACCAAAACTTCCTTAAGATGAAATAGAATATCTAAATAAACACATAGACAGTATGGAGATTGAATTTATAATAAAAAAATCTCCTAACAAAGAAAGGTCCAGAATGTGATGGCTTCACTGGTGAATTCTACCAAACTCTTAATGAAGATTTAACATCACTTTCTCAAACTCTTCCAAAAATTTGAAGAGGAACACTTCTAAGCTATCATTTTAGGCCAGTATTACTCTGATACCAAAGCCAGACAAAGACATCCTGTGAAAAGAAAACTATTATAAATCAGTAATCCTTAGACAATAGGTGCAAAAATAACAGCAAACCAAACCTACGCAGCATGGATATTTCATGGCCATGTGGGATTAATCCCAAGAATGCAAGGGTGGTTCAACATGTGAAAATCAGTTTGTATAATACACCACATTAACAGAATGCAGGGACCAAAAAAAAATACATCATCATCTCTATTGTGGCAGACAAAGCATTTTACAAAATCCAGTAGTCTTTCTTAATAAACACTCTCAGCAAGCAAGAAATAAAAGAGAATTTTCTCAACATATAATAAAGCATATATATGAAAAGCCTATAGCTAACATTATAGTGGTGAAAAACTGCAAGCTTTCCCCAACTAGGATCAAGAGCAAGTCAAGGATAGCCATTTTCACCATTTTCATTCAACATTATACTGGAAGTGCTAGCCAGAGCAATTAGTCAAGAAAAAGAAAAGACATTCAAATTGGAAAGGACAAAGTAAAGTTATCTTTATTCATAGATGACACACAGTCTTATACATAGAAAATCCTGAAGTGTAGTACATGTGAAAAATTAGTAGAGCTAATAAATGAATTCAGTAAAGCTGTAGGATACAAAATCATTGTTACTCATTATTTTATAAATTTGAGTCTTTTTTCTAGTTGATCTTTGTCAATTTTGATAGTTTTAAATCAACTTTTGGTGTGTTGATTTGTTTTACTATCTCTATTTCATTTATCTTTTCCTCTCATCTTTATTATTTAAATCATTCTGCTATCTTTTGATTAAGTCTGCTCTTCTTTTTCTAGTTTCTTTTTTTTTCTTTTTAAAGATTTTATTTATTTGACAGAGAGAGAGAGATGACAAGTAGGCAGAGAGGCAGGCAGAGAGAGAGGGGGAAGCAGGCTCCCCACTGAGCAGAGAGCCCGACGTGGGGCTCAATCCCAGGACCCTGAGATCATGACCTGAGCTGAAGGCAGAGGCTTTAACCCACTCAGCCACCCAGGTGCCCCCTTTTTCTAGTTTCTTAATGTTTGATGTTAGGTATTGATTTGAGCTATTCTTTTTTTTTTTTAAAGATTTTATTTATTTGACAGAGAGAAACACACAGTGAGAGAGAGAACACAAGCAGAGGGAATGGTAGCAGGAGAAGCAGGCTTCCCGCCGAGCAGGGAGCCCGATGTGGGGCTCAATCCCAGGACCCTGGGATCATGACCTGAGCCGAAGGCAGACGCTCAACGACTGAGCCACCCAGGCGCCCCAGAGCTATTCTTTTTTAATATAGGCATTTTAGTTATAAATTTTGCTCTGAGCACTGCTTTTTCTGTATTCTTTAAATTTTGGTATGTTGTGTCTGTTTTCTTTTGTCTAAAAGTATTTCTCAGTCCTCTCTTATTGTTTGATCCATTGGTTTAAGAGTATGTTTTTTAACTTCCACATATTTGTGAATTTTCCAGTTTTACTTCTGTTATTGATTTCTAGTTTCATTGCTTTATAGTCAGGATGTTTTGTATGATACCATTGTTTTTTAGATTTATTAAGACTTACTCTGGGGGCGCCTGGGTGGCTCAGTGGGTTAAAGCCTCTGTCTTCAGCTCAGGTCATGATCTCAGGGTCCTGGGATTGAGCCCCACATCGGGCTCTCTGCCCAGCGGGGAGCCTGCTTCCCTCCTCTCTCTGTCTGCCTCTCTGCCTACTTGTGATCTCTCTCTGTCAAATAAATAAAATCTTAAAAAAACAAAACACTGTAGCCCAACATGGTGCATCCTGGAGAAAGTTTCATGTGTACTTCAGAAGAATGTACATTCTATACTTTTTTGAGTGAAGTGTTCTGTATTTGTTTGTTAGGTTTAGTTGGTTTATAATGTTGTTCATGCTCTGTTTATTTCCTTGTTGATCTTCTGTCTAGTTTTTTTGTTCATTATTGAAAGTGGGGTCCTTGGAATCTCCAGCTGTTATTATTAAATTCTGTGTGTGCCTCCAATTCTGTCAGTTTTCCAAAACTTCTGTTTTAGGTAATATATTTTCATAATTGTTCTCATTTTAATGAATTGATACTTTTATTATTGTACAATGTTCTCCTTTATCTCTTACAACAATTTTTGCCTTAGTCTGTTTTTGTCTGTTAATAGCATACCCACTCCAGCTCTCTTTTGGTTATTGTCTGCATCAAACATCTTTTTCATTCATTCACTTTTAACTTTTTTTTTGTGATTGGATTTAAAGTATCTTCAGACAGCATATAATTGGATCATTTTTTAATCCATTCTGCCAATCCCTGCCTTTAATTGGAGTGTCTGATTGACATTTAGTTGTAATTATTAATAAAGGACTAACTCCACCCATTTTGCTATTTGTCTTCTGTAAGTCTGGTATCTTTTTTGTTTTTCATTTCCTCCATTAATACCTTCTTTTGTGTTTAATAGAGTCTCCTGTATCATTTTTATTTCCTTTTCATATCCCTTATTATATATTTTGAAGTTACTTTCCTAGTAGTTGCACTGGGGAATTACTTAATTTACAACAATCTAGTGTGAATTAATATCAATTTAGTTTCAATATTATACAAAATTTTCCCCTATTTAGTGTCATCCCCCCTTACAATGCCATTGTCACAAATGCCATCTTCAAATGTTGTGTAATCTATTAACTTAGATTTATAATTCTGCAATTTTATGTATTTGTCTTTTAAGTCCTGTAGAAACAAAGAGGAGTTACATCCAAAAATTCATTGATACTATTTTTTTTTTTTTTTTTTTTAAAGATTTGAAACACAGTGAGAGAGGAAACACAAGCAGAGGGAATGGTAGCGGGAGAAGCAGGCTTCCTGTTGAGCAGAGAACCTGATGTGGGGCTCGATCCCAGGACCCTGGGATCATGACCTGAGCTGAAGGCAGATGCTTAACGACTGAGCCACCCAGGCGCCCCCATTGATACTAGTTTTTAACTTGCCAATTAGTTAGGTTTACTGGTGTTTACTTCTCAGTGTGGATTCCAGTTACTTTGTACTTTCTTATTTCAGCTTAAAGGAGTCCCTTTAGCATTTTTTTTCCTAAGGCAAGGATTATCTTATAACAGTTTGCTTGTAAGTGTGAACCTCTTTGTATTCAATTCATGGTTCATTGAGATTCTTGGTTGTGTCAGTGTATATGTATTTCATCAAATTTGGGGAGTTTTCTGCCATTATTTCTTAAAGTATTTTTTTTATCCTTTCTCTTTCTTCCTGTGACCCCCATTATTTATTTATTGGTATTCTCACCATGCTCCCACAAATATCTTAGGTTCGGTTCATTCTTCTTCATTTTTTTTTTCTTTCTACTCTACTCAGACTGGGTAATGTCAGTTGACTTTCTATTTGCTCACTCTTCTGCCTGCTCATATCTGCTACTGAACCATTCTAGTGAAGTTTTCACTTTGGTTATTGTACTTTTATCCCCAGAATTTGGTTCCTTTTTATAATTTTTATTTCTTTATTGATATTTTCTATTTGGCAAGACACTTTCTTATGGTTTCCTTTAGTTCTTTGAGCATACTTAAAATAGTTTAAAGTCTTTTTCTAGTAAGTCCAGTATCTGTATCCTCAGAGAAAGTTTCTTTTTCCTATGTATGTAATTTCTTTTTCCTATGTATGGGCCGTACTTTCTTCATTCTTTGCATGCATTGCATTTTGTTGTTGTTTTTGAAAACTGAGTATTCTGAGTATAATGTATTAACTCTGGAAATCAGGTTTTCTCCCTTTTTAAGGGTCTGTCATTGCTCCTTGTTGTAATTTTTGTTTAGTGACTTTGTAAAGTCTGTTTGTTATATCTGGCCACTCAAATCTCTGTTGTGATATCTTCACCATCAGGTCATGATTTGGCAGAGAATTCCTTCAATACCTAGAACCAAAAAACAAAAGGAAAAAGAAACTTTCCCTCAATCTTTGCATATGGCTTCTATATGCCTGCTGGGGTGTGCCTTTAGTAAATACTTGATCAAGCAGTTTACAACTCTTCTCTGACTTTACCTCTTGCTTCTGAGAAACTGGAAGGTCATCCAGAGGTGACAGCTTAGGATCTTCTCAGATCTCTATAAGAGCACGAGCCTAGCCTTTACATAGCATGTAGCCTTCTAGATTTCTAGGAACATCTGAGTTTCTGTGCCCTTATTCCCCAAAGCGTCTTTTACCCTAATCTTTATTCCTAAACTTTTTGGGTTTTTCCTTTTGTATGCTTTAGTTGTTATCCCTTCTTTCAGATGGAATTGGCTAATTCATTTCCCTATAAATGTTTTGACAAATGGATTCAGATAGCAGCCTCAGGCCTAGAGAGTTCTTAGGTGAGATAAAGGCAAGTCCTTTGAGATGGTTCTTTAGGGAGCCACCAGATAGGTCAAAATGAATAACCACAGTTCTCTGAGTATTTGATTTGTACTGCTCACTGCTCTCTCCAGTACTGGGAACATGTACTAGGAATGAGAGCAGTTGTTTTCAAGGCCATTACCAAACTGGATTGGAGGAGATGTTCTCAGGCAAGTTAAAATGCCGCAAAATTCTTTTGCAAATTTTGCAGTTCTTTTCTTTGCTAAGCATTCCTTTGGTTTTGTAAGCTTTTAATTCCAGAATTTAGAAGTTGGTTCTGAAGTTTTTGACAGTTTGTTGCTTTGGTGGAGAGAGAGACTTCTAAGATTTCTTTCTTGATTACTTTTGCTGACTTACTCTCTTGTTTCAGTCTTGACTCATGTTTTCTTATCTTTTGATTTACCTCCTCATTTAGCTCAGTGCATTTTCCAGGAGCTTCAAAAAAAGGGTATTGGTTTGTGAATTCTTTGAATTTGTGTATTTGAAAATGTGCTAATTACATGCTTGATTGATAGTTTGGTTAGACAGAAAATTCCAGGTAGAATGAACTTCTAAAGCCAGACACAAAAGGTTGGATGTTGTATGATTCTATTTATATAAAATATCTAGAAAAGGCAAATCCATAGAAAGAAAGTAATGATTGCCTAGATGGGATTGAGAATGGAGAGTGACTACAAATGGGAATGAGGTATAGTATATCAATGGTAGTTGATATAAATATTCTAAAAATAGATTGTGGCAGTGATTTCCCACCTCTGTAAATATACTAAAAATTGTTTAGTTGCACACTCAAAAGGAATGAATGTTATAATATGTGAATTATACTTCAATAAAGCTATGGAGGAGGAGGAAAAGGAGAATTGCCAAAATTCTTGGTGGTATTGTCAAAACTTGCCAAGTGAAACCTTCCTGAGGCAGGGAGTGAGTCTTCAACCTCAGGAGGCTGTACTTTGGGAACTCACATTCATACAGAACTAGCTGAGTTTTCATTGTATGGATTAAATATAAAATTTGATTAACAAAATTCCAGGTTGAAAATTATTTTCATTCTAAAATTTTAAGGCATTTGCTTCATCTTCCAGCAGGCTGTCTTAATTGGCTTTTAGTGCCATTCAGGTCTCCAGTACTTATAAATGGCCTTGTTTTTTGTTTTTGCTGTTACTGGCTTTCGAAGTATTTTGATTGTGTGTTTATCTTTGCTTTTCTAAATTTCCTAATGTACCTTTGTGTTAGTTTTTTCCCTTCATTTTTTTTTTTTTTTTTTTTTCTGGGCAGTTGGTGCACTTCGGTTCTTCCAATGTGGAATTTTGTGGATATTTCTTTGATAAAGTTCTCACTTCCATCTTCTCTATTTTCTTCCTGAAATGTCTATTATAGTCAGATATTAGTGATATTAGTCTACTTGATTCTGTAATTTTCTTATATTTTCTTTCTTATTTTCTATTTCTCATTCTTTTGGTTTTACTTCCTAATAGCTTTCCCCAATTTCTTCATCCCCAGAGAACAACTTGGAATTGAGTATTAGCCATTAGTTCTTTTAAAAGCCACAAGTAGGGGCGCCTGGGTGGCCCAGTCGTTAAGCATCTGCCTTCGGCTCAGGTCATGATCCCAGGGTACTGGGATCGAGCCCTGCCCGCATCGGGCTCCTTGCTCTGCAGGAAGCCTGCTTCTCCTGCTACCATTCCCTCTGCTTGTGTTCTCTCTCTCACTGTGTTTCTCTCTGTCAAATAAATAAAATCTTTAAAGAAAAGAAAAGCCACAAGTAATTCCCATCACTGGAAAATTCTCATTCAGCTTTTATATATGGCACTATAGCCACAAGAGCTGCCCAGTCTCTCTTTCATTCTCTAAGTTCAGAATCCTTAGCCCACAGTGCCTATTCCTTTTTAAAAGATCTTTATTGGGACATCTGGGTGCCACAGTTTGTTAAGCATCTGACTGTTGATTTCAGCTCAGGTCATGATCTTAGGGTCCTGAGATCGAGCCCTTGCCTCTCTGCTCAGTGTGGAGTCTGCTTAAGATTCTCTCTCCTTGGGGCGCCTGGGTGGCTCAGGCGTTAAGCGTCTGCCTTCGGCCCAGGTCAGATCCCAGCGTTCTGGGATCGAGCCCCGCATCGGGCTCTCCGCTCTGCGGGAAGCCTGCTTCTCCCGCTACCATTCCCTCTGCTTGTGTTCCCTCTCTCGCTGTGTTTCTCTCTGTCAAATAAATAAAATCTTAAAAAAAAAAAAAAAAAAAAAAAAAAAAAAGATTCTCTCTCCTTGTTCTCTGTTCCTCCCCCCACTAAAACAAATGAATCTAAAAAAACCCAAAACACACCCAAACAAACACAGATCTTTACTGAGGAATAATTTATATACTATAAAATATACCATTACTATAAAATATACCATTAGTATACACTTTATTGTCTTTTTAAGTAAATTTGCAGAGTTGTGTGACTATTAGCACAATTCAATTTTAGAACATACTTATCACCACAAAAAGCATCCTGTCCACATTTACAGTCAGTACCCATTCCCATACCACCCAGCCCCAGGCAACTAATACTAATCATTGTCTTTCTCTATTGACTTGCCATTTCTGGACATTTCATGTAAATGTAATCATACAATACATCTTTTACATATGGCTTCTGTCACTTAATATTTTTCAGGCTCATCTATGTTGTAGCACTTATCAGTAGTTATTTCCTTTTTATTGTTGAATATGTTCATTGTATGGCTTTACCATAATTTGTTGATCTGTTTACCTGTTGATGGACATTTTTGTTGTTTTCTGTTTTGGGAAGCATGAATAATGTTCCTGTGAACATTCCTGTGAAAGTTTCTGTGTGGACATACATTTTTATTCTCTTCGGTAGAAGTAGGATTCCTGGGTCATATGGCAAATATATGCCTAATTTCATGACAAATTTTTTCCAAGTGACTATCACCAGAAATATCTGAAAATTCTAGATGTTTTTAGTCCTTACTAACACTGGGTATTGACAATTCTTAGGATTTTTTAGTTATAGCAATTCTAAGAGGTCCTAATTTCCAAAGTACTGTAAACCCAGCAATTTCACTACTGGTTTTCTACCAAAGAGAAATAAAAAAAATGTGTTCACACAAAACTTAGAGTATATCCTTTTTATCCAAGTTGTCAAATGTTGGCTTAAAGTTATTTATAGTATCTCCTATTTTCTATTTAATATCTGTACAATCTGTGGTCAACCTTTTTAAAAAAAATATGTATTTAAGAGGTGGTGGTGCAGAAAGAGGGGCAGAGGGAGAGGGGAGAGATAATTTTTTTTTTTTTTAAAGATTTTATTTATTTATTTGACAGAGAGAGAGATCACAAGTAAGCAGAGAGGCAGGCAGAGAGAGAGGGGGAAGCAGGCTCTCTGCTGAACAGAGAGCCCGATGTGGGCTTGATCCCAGGACCCTGATATCATGACCTGAGCCTAAGGCAGAGGCTTTAACCCACTGAGCCACCCAGGCACCCCAAGGGGAGAGAGAATCTTAAGCAGAGCCCGATATGAGGCTTAGTCCCATGGCCTTGAAATTGTGACTGGAGCGGAAACCAAGAGCAGGACACTTACCTGTGCCACTGAGGTGCCCTGGACAACCTGTTTTTGATCCTTGGCATTTGTTTTTTTGTGTTCTTTTCTGCTTCAATTAACCTAGCTTAAGATTTGTCAAATTCATTTCTCTTTTTCAAAGAACCAGCTCTTTTGGCATTTTAATTTTACATATTTTCTATTTTGGGGATTATCTTCTTACAAATTTCTTTCTTCTACTTAAGCTTTAGTTCTTTTTCTAGCATTTTAAAATGGGGATTTTTAGGTCATTGGTTATATTTTCTTACAAGAATTTATAAATTACTATTGGAGTACTACTTTAGATATACTCCACAAATTTTGATGTTATAGTGTCATTCACTTTAAAATATTTTTAATTTCAATATTTTACCTTTGACTTATGAATTATTTTAAAGTATGCTATTTAATTTCTAAGATACTTGAAGTTTTTCTGGATTTATTATAGATTTCTTAATTTTGTTATTGGAGAATATAGTCTGTATGATTTCAAGTCTCTTAAATTTCTTTAGCATTGTTTTATTGAAGTACAATTGACATATACATTATACATTATATTAGTTTCAGGTGTACAACATAAAGATTTAAAATTGGTATGTATTTGGAAATGATCATTTCAATAAGTCTACTTAACATCTATCACCGTACATATTACAATTTTTTTTTCTCATGTTGTACTCTCTTGGCAACTTTCATATGTGTGGAACAATATTATTAACTATAGTTACCATGGTGCATATTATCCCTATGACTTATTTATTTTATAACTGGAAATTTGTACCTTTTGACCTCTTTCCCCACTTGTTCTTTCCCCACATGTTCCACCCCCAATTCTGGCAACCTCCAAACTGTTCAGTGACCTTAGTTTTTTTTTTTAAGATTCCACATGTAAGTGAGGTTGTGCCGTATTTGTCTTTTTCCATTTGACTTATTTCACTTCACTTAATACTAAGTTCATCCATATTGTCACAAATGGCAAGATTTCATTCTTTTTTATGGTTGAGTAATAAATATTGTGAATAAATATACCACACTTTCTTTATCCATTCCTGTATGAGTAAACAGATTGCTTCTATATCTTGGCTATTATAAATAATGCTGCAATGAACATGGGGATACATATATATTTCTGAATTAGTGTTTTTTTTTTTTCTTTGGGTAAATACCCAGAAGTGGAATTGCTGGATTTTTTTTCTATTTTTAATTTTCTGAAGAACCTCAATACTGTGTTTTATAGTGGCTACCAGTTTACATTCTCACAAACTGCATGAGTTTCCTTTTCTCCATATCCTTGTCAATGTTATTTTTTGTCTTTTTGATATACCAGCTATTTTGACTGGTATGAAGTGTTAACTCATTGTGGTTTTGAGTTATATTTCTCTGATGCTTAAATGTTGAGCATAATTTCATGTGTCTTTTTGCATCTTTAAGTCTTCTTTGTAAAAATGTCTATTCAGGTTCCCTGCCCATTTTTAATTGGATTTATTTTGGTGTTGAATGTAGAGTTCTTTATATATTTTAGATATTAACCTCTTATCACTTGTATCATTTGCAAATATCTTGTCCTATTTGGTAGGTTGTCTTTTAATTTTGTTGGTTTCTTTTTGTCTTATAAAAGCTTTTTAATTTGATGTAGTTCCAATTTTTGCTTTTGTTTCCCTTGCCTAATGAGACAGATCTAAAAAAATATTGCTAAGACTGAGATCCAAGATATTACTATCTTTTATTTTATTTCAGGAGATTTATGGTTTTAAGTCTTACTTTTAGCTCTTTCATCCATTTTGAGTTTGTTTTTGTGTATGGTATAAGAAAGCAGTCAAGTTTCATTCTTTTGTATATTGCTGTCCAGTTTTCCCAGCACCATATTGAAAAGACCGTTTTTTTCACTTGATCTTAGCCAAAAGGCCGAGAAGTGATGAAGAGACTGTTGTTTTAAAAAAAGATTTTATTTATTTATTTGAGAGAGAATGCACCAGAGCACACATGTGAGGGGCAAGGTGCTGTAGAGGGAGAAGGTGAGGGAGAAGGAGACTCCCTGCTGAGAGGGTAGCCTGTTGGGTCCTCAATCTTGAACTGAAGGCAGAGGCTTAACTCACTGAACCACCCAGGGCCCCCCTTGAAGAGACTGTCTTTTCCCCATTGTGTATTCTTCACTCTTTCTCATAGATTAATTGACCATGTAAGTGTGGGTTTGTTTCTGGGTTCCCTGTTCTGTTCCATTTGATCCCATAGGTCTTTTTTTGGGGTGGGTATCATAATGTTTTCATAGCTTTGTAGTGTAGTTTGAAATTGGAGTGCGATACCTTTAGTTTTTGTTCTGTCTCAAGATAGATTTGGCTGCTCATGGTCTTTTTTGGTTCCACACGTTTTAGGATTTGTTGGTTCTAGCTCTGTGAAAAATGCCATTAGTATTTTAGTAGCAATTGCATTAAATCTGTAAATTGCTTTGGGTGATATGAACACTTTAACAATATCAGTTCTTCCAGTCTGTGAGCATGGACTATCTTTCCGTTTATTTGTGTCATCTTCAGTTTCTTTCATCAGTGTGCTGTAGTTTTTAGAGTATAGGTTTTTTTTTTTACCTCCATGGCTAAATTTTATTCCTATTTTATATTTCTAATGCAGTTGTAAATAGAATTGTTTTCCTAATTTCTCTTCCTGATAATTTGTAATGTGTATAGAAACATAACAGATTTCTGTTAATTGTATTCTCCATCTTATTTTACTCACTTTTTCTAATAGGTTTTTTTAGGGAGTCTTTAGAGTTTTCCATATAAAGTATCATGTCATCTGCAGACTGACAGTTTTACATCTTTCTTACCAATTTGGATGCCTTGTATTTATTATCTGCTCATTGTGGCTATGGCTCCCAGTACAATGCTGAATAAAAGTGGAAAGAGTGGACATCTTTATCTTGTTTCTGGTCTTAGAGAAAAAGATTCCACCTTTCACAATTAGGTATGCTTTTAACTGTGGATTTATCCTCCTTGGGTTTTATTATGTTGAGGATGTTTCCTCCGTACCCAGTATGATCTTTTAAATGTATTGTTGAATTGTTTGCTAATATTTTGTTGAGGATTTTTGCATCTGTGTTAATCAAGGCCTGAATTTTTTTGTGGCATCCTTTGAGAAAAGGACGTATCAGGGTAATGCTGGTCTCATGAGTTTAGAAGAGTTTGGAAGAGTTTCAGAAGGATTGGTATTCTTCCAATGTTTGGTAGAATTCATCTGGTCCTGGATTTTTGTTTGTTGGGAGGTTTTTGATTATTGATGCAATCTCCTTACTAATAATTTGTTCACATTTTCTCTTGTGATTCAGTTTTGATATTTTTAGGAATTTATCCATTTTTTACTGGCTGTCAAATTTGTTTGATGGATAATTGTTCACAGAAGTCTCTTTGTGTATTTTTTTTGTATAATATTACTTGTAATGTCTTCTTGTTGTTTGATTTTTGAGTTTTTTTTAAGCCCCTTAAATTTATTGAGACTTATTTTATAGCCCAGCACATGGTTTATCTTGGTGACTCTACCATGTCTACTTGAAAATAATTTGTATTTTGCAGTTGTTGATGTAGTTTCTATAACTGTTAAATCAAGGTGTTGATACTGTGCAGATCTAAGTATTTTCTAATTTTTTTTATTTTTTTATTTTTTAAGATTTTATTTATTTGACAGCGAGAAACACAGTGAGAGAGGGAACACAAGCAGAGGGAATGGTAGTGGGAGAAGCAGGCCTCCTGCCGAGCAGGAAGCCCGATGTGGGGCTCGATCCCAGGACCCTGGGATCATGACCTGAGCAGAAGGCAGGCACTTAACGACTGAGCCACCCGGGCGCCCCTCTGATTTTTTTATCTAGTTCTGTGAAGTGCTGAGGAGATCGTTTTATATTGATATTTTTGTGGAATTGTCTATTTTATTTCTGTCATTTTTCTTTTATATATTTTGAAACTTTGTCATTTGGCACAGCACATCAATAATTATCTCTTTAGCTGATATTAAGATAGCCATTCCTGCCTTCTTATTCCTACTCTTTGCATGGTATATATTTTTATATCCCTTTACTTTCAACTGTGTGTGTCTTACAGACAGCCTATAATAGTAAGGTTTTCTTTTCTTAATCCATTGTGTCAATGTATGGCCTTTAATCACAGTGTTTAACCTAAGAGCAAACCATGTCCCTTAGTTCAAATCCCTGTTTTGGAAATAAAAGCATGTGGAACACAGTCACATGCTTTTCTATAGCTGCTTTTGCACTATAAGACTGAGTAGTTGTGACAGAAACTTATATATCCCAAAACTCTTAAATATTTACTATTAGGCCTTTTACAGAAAAAAGTTTGTTGACCCCTTGTTTAGACCATTAACATTTAAGGTGATGTAGTTGGATTTAGGCCTTTTACTGTTTATTTTCTGTTTGTCCTGTTTTTTTCCCTTTTTCTGCTTTCTATTGGATATTTTTGTTGGCATTTTATTATATTGGATTTTTAGCCATATTTTCTTGTATTTTTGTTTGTCTAGGGATTATAATATCTAACTCAGTGTACTTGTTAATACTACACTACTTCACACAGAATGGTGATGCTAAAACCTTGCAACCATGTTTCTTCCCTCCATCCCATTTCACTGACCTTTTTGCTGTTATTGTATCATCATATCTCCTGCTTTCAACATCCAAACACATAAAATTTAGAGGGAAAAAAAGGAGCCCATTATATTTATCCAGCTATTCACCCTTTTTCTTTTATTCATTTCTGAGTATTAAAGTTTCTGTGTAGTATTGTTGCCTTTCAACCTGAGAAACTTCCTTTAGCATTTCTGGTAGATGCATTAACTCTACTAGTTATAAATTTTTAGTTTTCTTTCTTTTCTGGAAATGTCTTTTAACCTCCATAATTCAGTCTCACATGACTACCCTCTACTTCAGATGACAGTTGCAAGTAGTAGGTCCCCAGATTACTCAAAACTTCTGTCTAAATTGGCTATAAATTAGAAGTTAAGTCTCCCTTCTTGGATTTGATCATTTGCTAGAACAGCTCACAGAACTTAGGGAAAACCAACATGTAACTAGTTTATTATATAACAAAAGATATGATAAAGGATACAGATGAAGGAAAAGATACATGGGGTGAGGTCTAGAAGGATCCCACGTGCTGGAGCTTCTATCCCTGTGGAGTTGGAGTGTGCCACCCTCTGGGTACATGGATGTGTTCATCAACCCAGCTCTCCATACCTGATACATTGGGGATTTTTATGGAGGCATCATCATGTGGCATGAATAATCATTAACTCAATCTCCAGCCCTTCTCCTACTAGGAAGAGATGGAGGTGAGACTGAAAGTCTCAAGCTTCTAATCATGGCTTGATCTTTCTGTTGACCAGCCTCTATCCAGAAGCCCACCTCATTAGAACGAAGGATATTTCTGTCACCCAGGAAAACCCAAGGGATTTAAGAGCTATACGTCAGGAAGCAGAGTCAAAAACCAAATACAAGAACAAAAGAAAGATGCTTCTAGTATTCTTATTATTTAACAAAATTACAAGAGTTTTAGGAGCTTTGTGCAAGGAACCAGGGCTGGAGACCAGTAAATATTTTTTTTCTGTTTCACAGTGTGGAATTCAAGCTTGTCAGTTCTTTTCTACTAGCACTTTAAAGATACTGCTCTGCAAGTGATCTTTTATGGTGATAGATTCTGATTGGAAATATGCAGATATTTGAAACACTGTTTTTATTCTCCTTTAAAGATAGGGACCCTATCTTGGATCTTTTTCACCATTACCTAGCATATCTCTGATATGTAGATGTACAATAAATTTTTCTTGAATTTATTTTGATGGTATTACATTTTAAGTAAATTAATATGAAGACTAGACAGGCTTATTGGGGTTCTATTCTGGCAGGATCGGAATTGCCCAACACGTATTACTGCCATTAAACTTTGTAAGATCCCTTCACTAGATACATATAACCAGACCAAAGAAACCATGCATTACTAATTTTCTTAAGTGTTTCTCTTTCTCCCATTTTTCCTTGGTTACTTGGCTTCCTTTCCATGTAAAAGGAAAAAAGGAGGCAGTAGATACTTATCAAAATTTTTTGCTTCTCTTCTCTTTTGCATAGAAACTACTCTTCATTTTATAAAATAATGGACTATTAAGGGACATTCAGAAAACAATGGGCCAAAAAGTGTTCTGGGAGAGTTCTTTATTTTATAACATTACATCTGATGTTTAATATCTATAGAGAGAATTAAATACAGCAGAGATTTCCTGTTGAAGCTCTCAAGTGTTTCCATCTGCAGAAAAAAACCAGACTTTCTGCCTGATCATCCCATTGTACTTCAAAAACCAGTAAGTAGTTTCCTAATTTTGTATTAATTCTAAAATATTTGTCTGTAGTATTTTCACTGGATTCTTTCCCTAGATTTTTAATCTTATTGTGGAAAATAATTCAGAAAAGTACATAAATCTAAATGTATAAAATAACCCCAGCTTTGTTTTTTTCAACATTTCCTTAGCAATTCGGGGTCTTTTCTGGTTCCATACAAATTTTAGGATTGTTTGTTCCAGCCCTTTGAAAAATGCTGGTGGAACTTTGATCAGGATGGCATTGAAAGTATAGATTGCTCTGGGTAGTATAGACATTTTAACAATGTTTATTCTTCTGATCCATGAGCATGGAATTTTCTATCTTTTTGTGTCGTCTTCAGTTTCTTGCATGAGTGTTCTGTAGTTCCTTGAGGACAGATCCTTTACCTCTTTGGTTAGGTTTATTCCAAGGTATCTTACGGTTCTCGGTGCTATAGTAAATGGAACCGATTCTCTAATTTCCCTTTCCATATTTTCATTAAATGTATAATATAACCAGTTACTGTAAGTAATTACCACTCTGGCCAAGAAATAGAATGGAATTATATACTAAGAAATATTTTTTTCCATTGAGAGATAAAGAACCTAAAAGTTTTTCATTTAAGGTTTGTAATCCATCTGCAGTTGATTTTACTGTATGATGTAAGGTAGGAGTTGAGCTTGCTTTCTTTCTTCATGGATAACCAGTCATCCTAGCAATATTTAGTCCTCTGTCACCTTTGGGGCAATATATGTGTGGTGTGTTTCTAGGCCCTTTTCTCAATTTGTCTTTTTATATAGTAAAACAAGTTACCTCACTTAGTGTCTTATGTGTCACTGGATCAAATTTCATCAAAATAAATACAATAAATACACATATCTTTCAGCACATTGATTGGAAAAGACAAGAGTTTTGGTATCAGACTTGGGTTCAAATTGTAGCTTGACCTTGTGTATTAGTATATTGTGTAAACTTATACTTGAACAGTATAGGTTAAGTTTGAAATCTTAGTTTTGTGATTGCAGATGAAATTGATAATGTATAGACTTTCATTATGCACTTAGTAAATTGTGTTTATTTTCATTTTGACCAGAGTTTGACTTTAGAGTTTTCACAATCTTTTTTATATGGGTAAAAGTATTCTATTGAGATGAACTCAGAACGTAAGTATGCTGAGAGTGGCTCAAATGTGAGACATAACATACCTCCTGTGCTTTCCATTTTTGCAATTTCTAACCCTTTGGAATACAAAGCCTCTTTCTGTATTTTCTCCCAAAATCCCTAACTTGCATACAGGAATATTTTATCATGAGAAATTTTCCTAATGTTCAAATTATCCCACCTGTGGAGAAAAAAAAATCATAGGAGTATGTAGGAATAAATCTAAACTTGAGTGCTATATAAAATATCATTTTTTTCATTTGCAGACCTATTTCATCTCTAATATTTTATTTTGTAAATAAAGTTTTGACATACATATTTTGAACAAGCCAGGTACCACAAAAACAGAACAGGTTTGGAATACAATCTAAAATATTTAAAAATGAATTACATATTTTTTAAACATAGAACTGTTGACAAATTCCAGTTATTTTAATAATTTCTATAGTAACATGCATTTAAGATCTGTAAACACTTAATAGGATCACAGTATTTGGTTTGATAAACTAAGTAGTAAAAACTGTATCCTTTCAACCTAATTAAGTTTTTCTTCTATGTTACAGGAAAACCACCAAAGTTTTAAGTAGCATTTTAAGAACAGATGAATTTGAAGATAAAGAATTATTCGTTTTCTATTTTGGACACCTGCAAATGAAGTGGATCTAGTAACAATAACTATAATGGACTGTGACAATTCAGTTTATTTTTAATTTTGATGGTTGGGTATTTGGTTTCTCCTAAAATGAGAAAGATATTTTAAACTATAAAGAATTTTCTAATCAGTTTCAGCTTTGCAGGCAGTTTCCTGCATAAATTGGGAAGTAACACTGGAAAGTAAGAATTTGGTTAGTAAAGTGGGAAGGCTGTATTTATAATTTGCATGCTACTTGCAGTTTTTTGTTTTTCATCTCTTGTAATAATGGAATGGAAATGTAAGCTGTAAAGATTCTCAAATATAAAGTATTTGCTATGATGTATATATGGTACATAATTTCTTGTTGTTTTTAAGGTTGGTTTTGTTCTGTTTTCCACTGATTTCATACCAGCACTCTGAAAGGATCTTTACCATCTCTCCAGAGGCTTAAAATGACCCAGGATATTCAATGCATAGTTCTCAATGACAGGAAGGAGAATATTTTGATAGGCATTTCTTTGGTTTCTAGGTTTTTGATAAAATTGTTTAAGATTTATAATTACTAGCAGAGATTGACAGTTTGGAAACATGAAACTCAAGGTGAAAAATAGCTGCTACTTCTTGTCTCTAATCAGACTCCATGAACAGAAGAAGTTGGGCAACTGCAAATAATTGAGGTACATTAAGTTTCTATTCTGTAATTTCTTATGACAAGAACATGTATGGATGAAGAATTTGGGGGCTAAACTTTTAGCTCCTAGAAATTTTACATATCAAATCTCCTGCATTTTGTCACTCTGGATGTTACTATTGAGAAAAAGAGTTTCTTCCAGCATAGTGTCAAAAAAAAATTGCTGATATGAAAAGGTAAGTGTAAACTCTCCCTACTTCTATTCTCACAGATCCTCAGGTCTACTGGCAAGGCATTTAAGACCCTCATTTGGCAGGAAGTTTATCATAAACTGAATTCTGAACTCTAAAACCAGTACCTTTTTCCTCACTGGTCTTTGGGCTTTTTACCTGGATTCAAGCTTTAGTCTGTGGTAGGCTTCTCATCTTGGTCTTTTAGTACACTACTTTTCATTACTTCGTTCCCCAGGAAAAACATTAAAACCACATATTTACGGGTTACTTAAAAATGATACATTTAAACCTAGGGCCCAGATTTTTATTTTTTATCCCATTTTCCCTTTATATTATTATAGGTTCCAGTGTGTATATATGTATATACACACACACAACTTATGTATAATTTGTATAAGAGCTGGGGTCAGTATTACCATAATTAAATTGGTTTGCTTTATTATTTGCCTATTCTCAAGGGTTTTCTTTTTGACTCTAGTTTAAAAAATGATGATAGAACCTATTATTCCAGTTTGGAATCTAAAGAGCTCTTCTGCTCAGCACTATTGCTGAGGGCAGAAACCTTTTTAAAGTCATACTACTATTGTACTTTGGAAACTGCCTCACACTTAAAAACTTAGGTACCTTCTGAATCTAATACTGAAATATGTTTTGATTGGCTATAATTTGTATTTTTTGAAACCATTCATAACCAACCTTTTCAAGAAGAGTTTTATGTCAAAAGTCATTGTATATAATCAGAGTGAGACTGCAAAGTCTGTTTTTTTTTTTTTATCTGTTTGCCTTTGTACATATGTATAGCTTGTTTGAATAATCATTGTATATCTCCATTAATGTTCTCTGCTTTGTATATAAATTAAAAGAGTTGAGCCAGGTGTTGTTTCATAGTGTTTGTCATCTTTAGAAATGACCAGAGACATATATATACATACCTATGTACACACACAAATTTGTGTGTGTGTGTATATGTCAAAATTTACTGCCCTTGTCTCAAAGAAGTTATGAAAAAAAATTTACTTAGATGGATGAGGACTGAGGCATATACAAAGGTATACCTTTGACAGAAGCTAATAGCCCATAAATTCATTTGAGAAAATATTTTAGGTCAAATTTTATATTTAAAAATATAATTTAGTTCAATCTTCTGAGTTTTCTAACAGTAAAAAAAAACAAAAAACTACCTTACAGTTTTTCCTTGAAGACCTGTGGTTTCAAAGGAATTTGGATTATAGAATAACATGGCAACAAACTTCATTTGCACTGGATTTTAATTAGCAGCATTTATCAGAGTAGATTTTGTTAAAAATATATGAGCCTGTATAGCAAAGTATATTAGGTACACAGAACACACCAACTGTTCTGGTGAAAATGGAAAAAGTTTTCTGTCCAGTATCTTCCCTGTTATTACTTCCTTAAAATTTTGTGCTTGTTTTATATTTCTTCATTTACTTAGATTAAAATTTTATTAAAATATTTTGAAATTATTATTTAAATGCAAATGTCTATTTGGCATATGAACCAGAGGACTAATTTATTTATGAAAACTTTGAATCAAATTTCCTGAAAGTAAAATTCTATTTTTTTGATTTGAGAACTTACATATAAGAGAATTATGATGCTAATAAATGATATAATGATGTAACAGTACTAAATGGTACCCTATCACAGAATTGTTCACTTGTGAAAAAAAACAATGTATAACATGATAGGTATATAGAGTCTATAGATTACAGCCAAGACCACTGTATGCTAACGTATTAACTTTTTTTTTTTTTTTTAGCTTAAACAACAGAAAGGTATTTTCTCATGGTTCTAGAGACTGGAAGTCCAGGATCAAGGTGCTAGCAAGGTTGTTTCTTCTGCGGCCTCTCCTGGCTTGCTTTGGTACCTTCTTACTGTGTCCTTTTCTCTGTGCACATGCTGTCGCGCTCTCTGCACATAAGGACACCATTTTGGGTCACATATTAGCTTTTTCAGTAAAGTGAATACTTCTTAGATCATGAGTTGGGAATGGAGTGAGCACTACCAAAGAACAAACCTCACAGAAAATCAGTTACTTAAAGATGACAAAATACTGATTTAACCTTGATAGTTTATGACAAATCTATAAAAGCTATCCTATGAAGTGATACTCTAAAAGTCCCCACTTCAGTTACTTTTTTATCATTTTTCACAATTTTTTTCCTTTATGTGTACACTTTTTTTCACATACTAAGATTTTGCCACTAAAAGGTTTTAGGTTACAATGTAACAAACAGCCAAGATTGAGAATACTGAACTTCAAAAAAGATTACAGAAGACATTTTAGAATAGTGCACATCTTAAATATATTAAAAGTATAGAGTAGATTAGTAACTGCAGAGAATTTTCTAAATCACATTTTAGATTAGATAAGAATACTTGTTTTGCACTTGGAACCGTAAAATGTCTAGGAACATCTAGTTGTTCAGGATCCACCATGAAGCTGAAAAGAGAAAAACAACTATTATTAAATGAAAGTAATTGCCAGGGAGGGCTAAGTTAGTCAAGGTGTAATCATTCTTAGACTATTTTCTCCCACCTTTAGTCTGCATATTTATCTTTCAAGTTAGTTACTATTTCCTATTTGAACCAAGCTTGAACTTTTTCTGTGCAGTATTTATACCAGATCTTATGTATGAATGGAGCTTATCTTGGCAATGAGATTATAAATGCCCTGAAGATGAAATCATGTTGTTTTAATCTACCCAGTACTGGCAGCAGTTTGGGAATGTAAGATACTTCTACATAACAATTTCAGAAAGATTGGGTAGAAGCAACTGGATGTGTTTTAAGTATTTTTTAGTATATCTATATTGTAAGGTTGAAAATGTTTTCCCCAGTGAATATAAAGATCCCAAAGACAAATCTATGGCAAAGTAGTAAGATTGATGGAATGCTGTGAGAAACAGACAAATGGAAAGGACTGAAATTTGTTTGGAAAGCTATTTAAGAAATATATTCGTTGGCAATAGGATCTTAACTTTCATGTCTATCTTTTCTTCTTATAGCTATAGGCCTTTCTCATTTGCCAAGGGATATTCTGCTTCCTACCACAGACTGAATTCTTTATATTTTGGTCTGGGTGTTTTATGATGGCTAGTGGGCCTGTTTGGCTGTACTTCAGTAAGCCTCGTTTGAATGATTTTGATATTTGAGAGTCTACAGCAATATATTTCTTAGGTAAACCACTTAGAAACTTAATAAAAAAGCAGTCTTATCAGAAATCATAATTTGTGAGTTACATTAAAAATACAAACCTACCCACTATAATAGGTATTTTTTTCAGATTTTTATTTTAGGTCTAAATATGTACAGCTGAAATACTTTTTACTGTTTTTATTTTTAGCCTTCATAGCTGTATAACAAATAGAATTCGTAAGACTAGTTACTAAAAATATTAGAAGTCATATGGCCATTAAAACTTTAAATGATATATATAACCTAATTCCAGCTATTTGTCCAGAGAGATGTGTCTGCTGTTGCAATTTATAAAACTTCCACATTCAAAAAAAAAAAAAAAAGACTAGGATGCCCCAAGTAGATGTTAAAAATCTTGAGGAAGATTTAAAAAATTGTGTTAGAAATCAAATCTATCTTTTTGTTCTTCCAAACTTCAGTGGTCACTGTTGAAATGAGATGTGATATGAAAATTCATGCAAAATAGGGTAACAAGGCATTAAACTGCACTTAATTTGGACTCTGAGAATAAGAATTGATTTGTGTTATAAGTAATAACAAATAATAAGTATTATTTGTGCCCAACTTTTCTCTCTAAACTAGGGAATGCTGAGAGAAAGAGAATAGAAAAATTTCAGCCATATTCATGGCTTTCTTATTTGAGTATTAAATCTGAGGTATACAGCAAGAGAAATTCTGCAAGTCCACAAACCTGTCCTTAAAATCTAGAGTAAGTATATACCTAAAGCTCAAGCAGACATGGTAGATCTGCTGACTGGAAAGCATTCATATCTGATTTCCCCCATCTCCTCACTACCTTCAATTCTAGAATTTACCTTTTCACTTTCCATTTATTCCCCAGTCCATCAAAATCTACCCTAATTTTAAATTCCTACCACTGTATTAAAACTGTTCTCTTGAACAGTGACCTCTTGTCAAATCCAGGTTTCAGTCCCATCCCATTGCACAGGCCCCTGACAAGCACTGTGCCTTGCATGGTATTTCTCTTTCAGTTTCCTTGCTAGTTGACTACTCTGACTCTCCACCTCTGAGTGGTTCCCCTCTGTCTCCTTAATAAAGGAGACTTCCTCCCTTTTAAATAAAAGCATTTTCTTATGCTTTTGAGAGATATTTTGTTCTTTCTTAAACCCTTTCTCACTAAACCCAGGCTTCAAATATCTTGCGTGGTTGGTTACCTCCTGAACACTGTATTGCCAAGGAAACTCTCTCTGGGTAGCTCCTGGTTCAGGTGCCTTCTTTTTCCTGGCCTAGATTATTGCTCTACCTGACCAATCTCCCCCTCCTGATTAGAACATTCACTACGCCTCTCAAAAACCTTTAACGAATCTATATTACCAAGTTCAAACTCACTGTATTTTCAACTTTATTTCCTACTCTCCTCTCTCTACATGTATCATATATAAGCCCTATGCCTTATTCTTACCTCTGTACCAATCAACCAAGAACATTAACATTTCTTGCATTTGTTCATGTCTACATTTTACTTCTAGCAAAGTCTCTTCCATCTTTATTTGTCCAACTCACCTTTTAAGTTCCAGCTCCAGAGTCATCTCTTTTTAAAAAAACTTAAACAATCCCTTCTCTAAATCTACATGCATGTTATGACCAGCGGTAACTATTGTGTTGTGCTGGAGCTTGTTTTTTTCTGCAAGCATTTGTCTTTCCTACTGAACAGCATTTTATGGGAAGGGACTAAATTTTTACTTTGCACTCTTTCTAGCTCCCAACATAATGTTTATTCAGAATTGGAACTCAGCACTAGTAAGGCTAAGCACCCCAGTACCTAACACATGAAACACTCAGTAAATATATTTAATTGGTGACTGGAAGGGTAGATGAAGAAATGAGTTTTGGTTCTCTTCAGATAATAATCTTAAGGTTTGGCTAGGCGAAACTTCTTAGACAATTTCATTTCAAATTTCTCTTTCCATTCTGCTTTCCTCCAGCTACAAATATTTTAACAGCTATTAAAAATATTTCCAGTGTAATTCTAGTCTGCAATCTATGGGTCACACCATTTCAAATTTATTCAGTACACTAAATTATAATATGGTAAAATATTTGAATAATATTTTTTGGAAATGTCATGGTTTGACTTCAGGTTTGTTAAGACTACTGAATGTGACCAGAAAATGACTAATATTAGGTTTAATGTAGTCAGGAATACAAATAGGATCAATTAAGGAGTAAAGACAATAGACTATATAGATATCTTATTTCCTCTCCCCACGTTTAGATTTTAAGATCTAATAAAGCACTACTGATCAAGTTTAGGGGTAAAAAAATACATCTTTCAAAAGCAAAAGACAATACAAAAAGCATATAGAAGCACTGGGAAACCAGGATAATTACCAGGAACTAGCATAGTAGATGTGAGTTCTGGAGTTTCCAAGAAATCCACGTTGCTTCTTTGGAATGTCTTGCTATAATTCGTCTGAAGGTGGCTGTATAAATAATTAATTATAGGTTAAGGCTGTGCACTTTTATTATAATCTAAGAGTGTAACAGAGTTCAAATTCAGTCAAGATGGCAAGGTTTTGGATGATGCGGATTAAGTTATTTAGCCTTAAAAAACAGAAAAAAAAATCTGAACACTTTTAAAAACAGAAGAACATTAATTCCTCATGGAAAATAAAACAAAAGGAGAAAGACTTTAATTGCAGAAAGAAGCTTAAACAGAAGAAAGAATATACTGGCTGTCAGGTTGATTTCAAAATAGGATAGCTAAGAAGAGAGACTAGATTTTCTCTCCCTAGGGAAAAAAAAGAATGAAAAATCATCTATCTCAAAGTGTAGGCCTGGAGTACAGAATTGAGTAAGTTGGTTTTAAAGCTCCCTTCTGTGTTTGAAATTCTATTGGTATCATTTTATATTATAGTTTTAAAATAGAGGGGCGCCTGGGTGGCTTAGTGGGTTAAAGCCTCTGCCTTCAGCTCAGGTCATAATCCCAGGGTCCTGGGATTGAGCCTCACATCGGGCTCTCTGCTCATCAGGAAGCCTGCTTCCCCCCCCCTGCCTACTTGTGATCTCTCTCTGTCTCTGTCAAATAAATAAATAAAATCTTATAAAAAAAAATAGTCACAAAAATAAAATTTTTAGGTCAAATATGGGTAACTAAATTTCCAGGTAGTCTCTTACTTTCATTACCATATTTAAAACCTTAAATATGGGGGCATCTGGGTGGCTCAGTGGGTTAAAGCCTCTGCCTTTGGGAGAATGATCTCAGGGTCCTGGGATCAAGCCCCACATCGGGCTCTCTGCTCAGCGGGAAGCCTGCTTCCCCCTCTTTCTCTGCCTGCCTATTTGTGATCTCTGTCAAATAAATAAAATCTTAAAAAAAATAAAACCTTAAATACGGACTTACTAGAGGGCTGTATTCTCTGCCATTTAAGCCAACTAGTACTATATAATCTCAGAATAGCAGAAATTTTCTTCATCCCATTTTTCCAATTGTATGTTACTTATTTGTAATTATTTTAATTTCAAATAGGTGGATTGGTTTAACTTTGTTTAGAAATAACTGACAAATATTTACATTCAACATGTACAATATGGTTTTATATACAGTATACACTATAGAATGATTAACAAGAGAAGTTGATTTTTTAATCTGTTTGCAGTTTTAAAGTATTTAGAAAAATTAAGCTATGATGGCCTTAATAGTTTTACTGCAAAGTACCACAGAGTTTATGAAAAATTAGAAAGTAAAATTATTTCCTCATCCTTCCTTTTCTGTGTCCTTTGTCCACCCACCCTCCTGACACTTTAGATACCCATGACCCGTATCCAACTCTTACTTGGAAGCAGTAAAATGGTTATACTTAAAGGAGGATCATTACCAAAAGTATTTGTGTTTCAAGAAGAGAAGCGTTTCTAATCCATGAAATAAATTCCTAAAAGGGTGGGATTTAGGAAAACGAACAAATGGGACAGATTTTAAGGTGAGGTAAAGGGAATAGAGTTTTCCTACAAGTTCTAAAAACATCATATATATTTCCCCCTCCTTGCCCACACTCCCCCCACCCCAAAGCCTGATATTACTTACCTATTCCACACACTGCTGTTCTCCCAAAACTCATAAATTATGTACCGAGATTCATTAGAAAGCTTCTGTATGGAAATACTGAAATGGAAAAAAAAGGCATAGCCACAGGAAATTACAGACAAGAAGCAAACTAATTTTTCTTTTAGAGATTTTAGTTATTTTAGATTGAGCGCAAGCTCAGGTGGAAGGAGGGAATCTCAAGCATGGCCCACACTGAACAAGGAGCCCTACGTGAGACTTGATCTCATGACACTGAGATCATGACCTGAGCTGAAATCAAGAGTTGGATGCTTAACCGACAGCCACATAGATGCCCCAAGAAGCAAACTAATTTTTCTAATCATCTCTCTATATGGTATGAAACAATCTTACCTATTCATATGGGAAACACCTATGGTGCCTGCATGAAAATGAAAAGTTTTGTGAAGAATTGATTGGTTCAATATGTCTGTATTGTTTGACATAATTTTTTAATTTTCTGGTTTGGTATCATGAAAATCATCTCAGTATATTATAGACATCACAAATATAACTTCTGTAAAATTTCATTCAAAAGATTGAATATCTGTTGTGTTATGGTTCCAAAAAATGTTGAATGTGTGCCCTTGTACTTGCCCTCAAGTGCAGCTCTTTGAATCTATCCTGTCTCCATAGCTCTTTCCAAATTCCTGGCCTTATCCCATCCTTGGATTGACTGCTGCAAGGCTTCTGGTTTGTCAGTGCCCAATGGTTCTCTTTCTTTCTCTCTCTCTCTCTCTCTCTCTCACACACACACACCCCTCTGGATTTTCTCTCCAACCTTGAGAGTCCACATTCTAGCCATAATTGTAGTTTTTTTGTTTGTTTGCTTTTCCAATTTAGGACAGACAAATTTATTCCTTGCAACTCTCTGACCAGCCTGAGAGCTAAAAGAGTATGTGATGTATTTCAGAAGAGCTGGATTGGGAGTGTGCTGAAAAGACACATTGGGATAAAGACTGGATTTAATCTTGGAGCAATGAAGAACCACTGAAAGATTTAAAACAGGGAGGTATCAGGGTTAGAGATGGGTTTTAAAAGATCCTGGTGGTGGTGTGGGGTATCCCATGGAGAACAGTCATATCATACAACACAGGAAGAAAAGCTAGAAACGTGGTGAAATTGCTTAGTGAGTTAATAACAAAGATCCAAATTAAGGTAGAATGGAGGAAGGGACAGATCATAAATTTAAGAGAGGATGGAGACAAATACAAAGATGCCTTTAAAAAAAATTAATACCAGGGACTTCCAGGGAAGATGGCAGATTACGAGGACCCTAAATTCACCTTGTCCCACAGACAGAACTGGATGATAGCCACCTCAGTGTAAGTAACTCAGAAAACCTGGCAGAACAGATTCTGCATAGCTAAATGTGGAGAAGAGACCACATCTAACAGGGTAAGTAGCTCCATGTTGGGAGCTACATGGACTGTTGGACTGCTGGCAGAGGGGAGGGACACGTAGGGGTAGAAAAGAGAGAGAAACAGACCCTCACAGTGGGAAGATGAATTTGTTTTTGAAAATAAGACAGGCCAAATTAAAGACCAGTGTGGGTCTTAAAACCTAGAACTTTAAAAATACACATTCTTTTCAAGCGCACATGGAACATTCTCCAGAGCAGATCACATGTTAGGCCACAAAATAAGCCTCAACAAAGTAAAAAAGATGGGCTTCATATCATGCATCTTTTTTGAACAATGTTATGAAACTAGAAATCAACCTCAAGAAAAAAAATCTGTAAAGAGAACAAATACATGGAGATTTAATAAAATGTTACTAACAACGAGTCAACCACAAAATCAAGGAGGAACTTTAAAAATTCATGGAGATAAATTAAAATGAAAATGCAATGGTACAAATCTTTTGGATACAGCAAAAATGGTTCCATGAGGGAGGTTTATAGCAATATAGGCCTGCCTCAAGAAGGAAGAAAAATCTAAAAGAGCTAGGAAAAGAATAAAATCCCAAATCAGTAGAAGGAAGGAAATATTAAAGATTACAGTAGAAATAAAACAAACTAAAAAAAAAACAAAACAGAACATATCAATGAAACTAGAAGCTGTGTCTTTGAAAAGATCAACAAAACTGATAAACCTTTAGCCAGAAATCATTGAGAGGGAGGGAGGGAGAGAGAGAGGACCCAAATACAATCAGAAATGAAAGAGGAGAAATAACAAACAATACCACAAAAATACAAATAATTAAGAGGATATTATGGCAATTATATGCCAACATATTAGACAACCTAGGATAAATGGATAAATTCCTAGAAACATATAACTTCCCAAAACTGAAGCAGAACAAAACAGAAAATTTAAAGACTGATTACTAGCAATGAAATTGCATCAGTAATCAAAAAATTCCAACAAAAGCCAAGGACCAGAGGGTTTCACAGGTGGATTCTACCAAACATTTTAAGTAAGAGTTAATACCTATTCTTCTCAAACTATTCCAAAAAAATAGAAGAGGAAGCAAAGCTTCCAAATTCATTCTATAAGGCCAGCATTACCCTGATACCCAAACCAGATAAAGACACTGCAATAAAAGAGCACTACAAGCCAGTATCTCTGAAGAACACAGATGCAAAATTCCTCAAAAAAATATTAAGCTGAATCCAACAATATATTAAAAAAATCTTTCACCACAATCAAGTGGGATTTATACTTGGATGCAAGGGTGGCTCCAAATTTCACAAATCAATCAATGCGATACACCACATCATTAAGAGAAAGGATAAAATCTATATAATCATTTCAATAAATTTAGAAAAAGCATTTGACAAAGGACAACACCCATTCGTGATGGGAAAAAAAAAACCTCAACAAAGTAGAGGGAACATATCTCGACATATATGAAAAACTCACAGTGAACACCATACTCAATAGGGAAAAACTGAGAGCTTTCCCCTAAGATCAGGAACAAGAAAAAGATGTCCACTTTCACCATTTTTATTTGACATAATAGTACTTGGAAGTCCTAGCCACAGCAATCAGACAACAAAAAGGAATGAAAAGCGTCCACATCAGTAAGGAAGGAGTAAGATGCAGATGACAAGATACTATTTGTAGAAAACCCTAAACACTCCACCAGAAGACTGCTAGAACTGATAAATGAATTTAGTAAGGTCACCACAGTGTAAAAAATCAATATAGATAAATCTGTTGCATTTCTATACACTAATAATGAAGTATCAAAAGAGAAATTTAGAAACCATTCCCATTTGCATCAAAAATAAAATACCTAGGAGTAAACTTAACCAAGCAGGTGAAAGACCTGTACTCTGAAAACTAAAACATTGATGAAAAAAACAAGGTGCAAACAAATGGGAAGACATTCCACACTCATGGGTTAAGAACATCAATATTGTTAAAATGGCCATATTACCCAAAGCAATCTACAGATTTATTTTACCTGTCAAAATACTAACAGCATTTTTTACAGAGCTAGAATAAATAATCCTAAATTTATGTGGAATCACAAAAGACTGAATAGCCAAAGCAATCTTGAAAAGAAGCAAAGCCGGAGGTATCACAATCCCAGATTTCAAGTTATACTACAAACCTATCAGAATCAAAGCAGTAGGGTACTGGTTCAAAAATACACACAGAGATGAATGGGACAGCATTGACAACCCAGAAATAAACCCACCATGATTATATGGTCAATTAATTAAGGGAGGCAAGAATATACAATGGGAAAAAGACAATCTCTTCAATAAATGGTATAGGGAAAACTGGACAGTCACATGCAAACTGGACCACTTTCTTACACCATACACAAAAAATAAACTCAAAATGGATTAAGGATTTCAATGTGAGAACTGTAACAATAAAAATCCTAGAAGAGAGCACAGGCAGTAAGTTCTCTGACCTTAGCCTTAGCAACATTTTTCTAGATACACTGAGGCAAGGGAAACAAAAGTAAAAATAAATTTTTAGGACTACATCAAAATAAAAATCCTCTGCACAGCAAACAATCAACAAAAAGGCACCCTATGGAATGGAAGAAGATAACTGCAAATGACCTAATAAAGGGTTAATATCCAAAATATAAAAAAAAAAACTTACACAACTCAACACAAAACCCCACAAATAATCTAATTAAAAATGGGCAGAAGACATGAACAGACATTTCTCCAAAGAAGATACACCGACGCCCAACAGACACATGAAAAGATAGTCAACATCTCTAATCCTCAGGGAAATGCTAATCAAAACCCATAATGATATATTACCTCACACCGGTGACAATGGCTAAAATATAAAACACAAGAAACAAGAGGTGGTGTGGATGTGGAGAATAAGGAATCCTTGTGCACTACTGGTGGGAATGCAAACTGAAGCAATCATCATGGAAAACAGTATGGAGATTCTCCTAAATATTAAAAATAGAATTACCATGTGATCCAGTAATTCTACTACTGGGTATTTACCCAAAGAATAAAAAAACACTAATTCAAAATGATATATGCACCCTTATGTTTATTGCAGCATTATTTACAATAGCTATAAAAATGGAAGCAGCACAAGTGTCCATCAATAAATGAATGGATAAAGATGTAGTACGCACACGCACACACACACACGTGCGCAAGCACAAGCACTCACACAATGAAATATTACTCAGCCATAAAAAGAATAGAATCTTGCCTTTTGTAACAACATGGTTGGGTTTAGAGACTATACCGCTAAGCAAAATGATTCAGAGAAAGACAAATACCATGAGTAGTACTGGAATTAAAAAAAAAAAAAAAAAATTCCGTAAGTCCATCTTGTTTTAAAGTTTTACACTATATTTGGATTAGAAATCAAAATGAGAATATAAACTAACAGCAAGGATATGGATTTAAAAGAGAAGAAAGAAAGAGAAGAAAAGAAAAGAGAAAAGAAAAAAAAAGAACGCATTAGTGTCAAAGTCAAGCTAAATGTAGTTTAGGATTTACCTAAGTGTGACCAGCAGGTGGTGGTAACGACACACAGAAATTTTAGCTCTTTGCCTGTAAATAAAATTTTTCATAGTTGTTTATCTAGCTTGCTTAATTAAGATATGATATAGCAAATGTTGTTGGCTCAATTTCAGGTTTTCTAGGAAAAGATTTACAAGAGAATCAAAGGAATTGGATGGGAAGTAAAATCAAGGATTTTCTAACTCTAGGAGTTCCTGAATGAGCTCTTGGGAGGTTTTCCTGGAAATCGTGGAAATAAGGGGCAAATTGATGTGCATGTTTTATTTTTTTTCTAGGAAGAAAATCCATAGCTTCCACAATAGTCTCAAAGAATCTGTAATCTCCAAACATATTCTGACAATGTAATGGACAAATTTCAACCCATGATTGTTTTTTTTAAGATAAAGTTTAAAATACCCAGCTTAGCATTTTAGGCTCTTCAAGAACTCCCTGCTCTAAACTGATTCATAATACTTATTACCTTAAAAGCCAACTTATCTTGCAATCTGGACCTCCCATTTTTCTGGACATCCATAAGACTGTAAGAAATTTAAAAAATTATAAATTCATTCTAAAGCTTTTAAAGGACTGAAAAAAGCATCAGTGTGATCAGGTAGTGGTTTGAAGCAGAGCCCAGCAGGCTTCCCCTTCTCTATGATGTAGTAGCTTAGTCACTCTGGCCCATTACTTACCCCAGTTTCCTCACCTGTAAAATGGTAGTAACAACAATACAGTGAGGATTAAAGTGTTGTATATGGAGTGCTTATCCCAGTCCTTTGCAAATTTTGTGTATTTAATTAGCTGTTAGCTCAATAGCCCAGAAGAAAGTGGCAGTTCCATGGAATGAGCAGTTTACAAAAAGCTAAGTCTTAAATGGTGTTAAAACTGACACCATAGAAGTATGACAGAAGTAAAAAGAATTGGAGAGAAAACAAGACCAGAAAAAGAAAAAAAAAAAAAAAACAACAAAAAAACCCTGAAGGAAAAGGACATATTTGTGAAAACAACGTAAAGCAGCAAGCCAATGATGATGATGATAATCGTCACATACACTCTAGCAGCGATGGTGACAGTTGCTAACACATATGGCTGTGTTCCAGACCCTGGTCTAAGTACTTTACATGGATTAAGTAGTTTTACCTTCACAGCGACTCTGGGAGTGATACAGCAGACACGGTCTGTTGCCCCAGCTATTCCTCACCTCTTTCTTAACAGAACCCTGCCGGTGTTGAGGTTACAGTCTATCCAATGTACCTGTCAGCACTGGACTGAGACAGTCATTACCATCTCACTCTTTTCTGTTGGGTACTGGGTTCTCACCTCCCCTGGAGTCAGGAATGACCATGTGACTTGATCTGGGCCAATGAGATTCCAAGGAATGTCTTCTGGGAAGCAAGGGCCTCTGGGAAATGCTTGCATCCTGAGGCTCAGACATAAGAGGAGAGCTGGAGAGCTTGATGGTATTGCTCCTTTCTCTTTCCTCCTGGCCATAGGCCATCTGGTGAAGAGCCAGATGGCAGAGCTGAAAGCAATGCAGATTTTGGCTCCAAGTGACATGGGTGAAAATGCTCATCAGAATTGTTCTACAGACTGGGTGCTTTCAGTTAAGAGTGAATCTGACCGATACATAGCAATAACATTTAGGGACATACTGTTTAAGACTGTACAATACAGATAACGACTTGTATGTAATGATGACACCAAGAAAACGTTAATTATGAAAAAATTATGTCAGCAATATTTCTGTTGAAAAGACTCAGGGCTTGAATGATTAGCTTTCAATTATCTACAAACAGAATTACATAGAACATTTTCTGAGCTGTTGCGAATGTGCTTCAGTCTTCCTCCTTGATGTGTTCAGGCTTCCTGTGACACTTACCATTCACTGGCGGAAGGAAGAATTCTTTGGCCAAGCTGTCCCTGGATGTAGTCACTAAGAGCTTCAGACCTGAGATCTGGGAGACCTTGAATATTCCCAGCAGTTGGAAAGAGGCAGTGAAATAGTTTCCAGGGGGAAGTAATGTGGCTCAGGAATAGTTGGGGTTGAAGATAAGTTACACAGGACCCTCTTCCTCTTGGCTTCCTCATTTCCCCATATGCCCTACTTTAACTCATAGAAACTAGCCACTGGAGAAAAGGCACAGCAGGAGGGGGGTCCGCGCCCCTTTCTCTACACCAAGCTCCAACCAATTTATTTCACCTGCATAAAAATGCTGATAAATGATTCTTGGTCAATATGCCACAGGATATCATTAATTCTTAAAGATGTTTCTATGGCCATGGTAAAGTCTCAGGGTCAAGTCTGTTTTTATTTTTTTCGTACATTCAGTTTGGGTCAAATCTTAGATATATAGAGCTTAGGACACATACGAATTCTAGAATTCATATCTAAGAGTGACTTCAGAAATCATTTTATTCTATTTAACAGCTGTGAAATTTTAGACTATGAATGAGTAACCTATTTTCCCAACTGGATTAAGATCCTTAAAAGCAAAAACTTTTCTCACTTTTTTTGGCATCAGGCATGGTTCTAAGAATACACTGTGTACACCACATGTAATTAATTGGTACCTCCCCACAGGGATTAATGAGCTGTCATGATTGCAAAATAAGCAAAATGAGGGGCGTCTGGCTGGCTCAGTCAGTTAAGCATCCGGCTCTTGTTTTCAGCTCAGGTCATGATTTCATGGGTTGGTCATGAGACTGAGTCCTTCATAGGGCTCCACACTCAGCAGAGTCTACCTGAAGATTCTCTCCCTCTGCCCCTTCCCCCACTTGCTCTCTCAAACAAATCTTTAAAATAAGTAAGAAAAAGATCATCAGTGTCTCTGTGTGTGTATGTATGTATGTGCCTGTGTGAGAAATGGGTCATGTGATTTACTTGGCTTTTCCACTAACAACTCATTTTGAAACTCAGTTGACAAATACCCTGACAAGGACTCCATCAGCCTCTAAACCACTGAGTCTGAGGGTCAAAAACCTTTAGGGCAAAAGCCTCTCTAATGGTCTGAATTTAAGAAACTAAGATATAATTGGAATGGAAGGGATCTTGTCCATTCTACCCCTGGTTAACCACAGAAAGTCCAGAAAACTTTAATTCAGGATGATCAAGTACTAGCAAGAAGGATTAAATGTGGGTTTTGGAGTCAGATGTGCTGAGGCGAGATGTTTAATGCATCTGAGCCTATACCCTTCAGTGGATGTGATACATACTTCAGATGATTGCAGTGAAGATCAAATAAGAAAAATGGATGCCAACTGCCTCATCATACATTCTTAATTTCTACTTTGTTTTATGGCAGCATTTCCTTGTCTAGCCACGGTGAAGCTGAGCCTGACATCAGGGGAGGAAAAGAAACTGCAAAACCGATCATTATGAGTTTTATCAGCCAAAAACAAGACGATGGTGCATGACTAACAGTATGAGTGGCCCATTTGATTGCTCATCAACTGATAGGGAAGAAAATGACTTGATGAACTGAATTTAGACAGGCAGCCTGGCATCACTTATGTTTCACATGGTTTCTAGCCATGTGGACTGATTCTCTGATGTTCATTCCATCTGATAAAGTCTACTTTTTGATAATTCTGATAAAAGAAGAAATCAGTAGGAAAATCAGCAAGCAGGGAATGAAGAGTCCTTAAAAAACAAACCAGTCTCACAAAGGAAAAGGAGAGACTGAGTGTCTCAACTTATCTCACTGGAAGAGGATTCTCTCCCTCCCTGTTCTTCACAGCAATTTTCCGTGGCCGCTGAGAGAACAGCCCTCAGCAGGCGGCACAAATCCGGCTCCTCAGCTGCTCTCCCCCTGCAGCTCCCCTCACCCTGCGGGTGGCCGCCTGGCTTCGGGCCCTTCTCCCGGCCCATGTTAAAGCACTAGTTCTGAACCTTAAGAAATAATCAAACTTTGTGCCTTATTTATAAATGTAACAAGTCTAATCCATTGCTGGAGATCGTGATACACCAAGCCTGACTTTATCTTCCTTATGTCCCCACTTCTTTGATTAGTATTGTGCTCTACTTTCTGTAGTTCTTACTGTGGATGGTGTGTACACACACACACACAAGTGCGTGCACACACATGCACATACTATTTTTGCATTTTCCAAGCATTCGATTTCAGTTTCAGGCTTTTAAAACTACATATACTTGCACTTGGACAGATCGCTACATCACTGAACTAAAACGGTTTCTATTTGAGCTCTTCTGAGTTTGTTGTGAAGAATATCATTTTCCTGTGTTTCTGTTACAAAGGCATGACTGGAAGGTTGTGAGCGGTCAAACAGGAACAGCACTGAGTGAGTCCCCTGCAACTCTGGAGAGGGGGTCAGAGGTCAGCCAACCAGATGATGAGAGTAACCTCCGCTCATGTTTTCTGGGCCTTGCGGTGCTGAGCACTCAGTTAATCCTCACAGCCGTCTTAGCATCTTAGGAAGTTCTTGATAAGGAACTGAGCCTTAGAGCCTGCAAGGATCTTTCCCTAAATTACAAAATGAATACAATTCCATGTTTAACTCCAGAGCTAGACTTCTTAACTAGGGAGCTATTCTGCTGGGGTATAAATAACACATAAATCCTGGGAATAACACCAAAGCACACAGAGACATAAAGTATGCATTTCTGTGTGTGTATGTGTGTGTGCACACACACATATGCGCACATGTGCTAAAGTGATAATCAGCATTATGAAACACAGTTTAAACAAACCCGAAGGTAGGGATAAATTTGGTTGTTGTTTTCCAGAAGCAGGTGAATTTGGGGCTCGGGTTTGGACTTGAGGCAGAACATGCATTTGGCAGAATCTTACCTGCCAGGTATACATTTCTGGGGAGCAGAGCGGCCAGGTCTAAGGCACAGGTTAAGCTGGAAAGACAATGGGCAGCTGGGCCCTGCTGCTCAGGGAGAGAGAACCAGTGCCGTGCATTTTCGAGGAGGATAAACATAGAGTCAGAGAAATATCTAGTATTTGTTTAAGACCCTCAGAGTTATTGAAGTTCCTGATGAAGGGAATTCTACAATTGTTTCTGTAAAATTATTCTAGCAACTGTTTCCTGGATGACTTGGAGTGGAGAAACTGAAAATGAGGAATAGTTCATAAATTTTAGTAGCCTAAGTTAATCGAAGCCTGAGCTGGAGTGGCTATGGAAAGAATTTATTATTTTTTTTATGGCCAAGATCTGCAATCAAGACTTCAGACATTGTGCAATTTCCTAATAGCTGAAATGATTATCAGGCTACAGGGCATACTGCCAAGGGAGCAATCAGAGCTAGATGCACTGGAGTTGGGGTTCATCTATTAGAGATGATTTTAAATCGGTGTGGGCCTGCCTGGGTGCAAAAGGGGAGATGCCAGTCAATGTGAAACTCCCCTCTTCAAATTGTTCTCACCGTTTTTATTTCCCTTGGTGCCCCCAGTGATCAAATCCACAGAGTTCAAGGATAAAAGAGCAAATATCCAATTAAAGTCTGCAAAATGCATCAACACAAACACAAGAGGATTCTCAAAATGCCTGTCGTCCAGACCCCGTCTTCACCTAAGGACGGTGCAGGAGCACTTACCGCAAACACCCACTCTGGGAGGACGCGCTCTCCACATAGTGTTTCAGAGCGAGCTGGAATTCTTCCAAGTCCTCTTCTATCACAGACATCTGACGCTGGACAAGCATGATGTGCTGCCGGGGAAGAGGCAAGGGTTACAGCCTGGCTGTCAGGGAACCTTGCTTTAGCTGAGCCCCTCTACCCGCCCCACCCCACCCTCATGCAGCAAATAATTCTCATCTGAAAATATGACCAAAAGGAAGACCATGACTAATCCAATGAATACATTCTATAAAAACTGTAATGCAGGCGGGATACCCTCCTTGCCTCTAGTAGCAGGTGTTTAAAGACAGTGCCTCTCGATGATACACTTACCTTTTAAAAACAGAGGTTCTCAATCAGAGGCTCTGGGGAGGTTTCAAAATTGCACTTACGTTAAACTCTCTGGAAGTGGGGTCCAAGCACTAGTATTTGTACAAGCCCCCCTCCCCCCAAGTGACTCCACTGTGCAGCCCCGGCTGGGATGACCAGCCTATGGTCATTTTTAAAAAGTAGTCCTACTCTACACACGGGACAGCTCCAGCTTCACCTTAAATATTTCATGACATTAGACATGTGTATCATTACAAACAACCAAATTTCAACAAACTGTGTGATCAGTGTTGCAGTTCCAAAGGTACAATGACCACTGACCACAGGCCCTGCTCAAAATCTCATGGCATCAGATGAAGCCTTTGTTTGATGGATCACACTGGGCTGGATGCCAACTGCTTCTTGTAACAAATCCCATTATGTTTCTAGCACTTGTAGTTTGAAGACCTTCCTATAGATCTGTCTGTGGGCTTCTCACGGCACTTCAATCTTAAAGATAAAGCCTTTTCTCCATCAAGGGTTAAGAATGAATCACAGAAATGCAAAAAAAAAAAAAAAAAAAAAAAAAAAAGGATTGGGAGTGAATTATAAAAGTGCAAAACAACAACACTGTAAGGACAACTTAGTATATGAGGAAAATATCTTGCACAATATTACCCAGTGGTATAGTGGCAGAGCCAGAATTAAGCCCCTGGTTTGCTGTCTCCTTTCCAATGAGTTTCTCACTTCATGTTAATAGCATCATTGTTGGACACCACATATATCATAGGGATCATATCAGGCACTTTAAATATTCAATAATAGTTCCTACTTTGTTTTTCTACAGGTAAATGCTAGGTTCTGGATTCTGGGTATACAGTGATGGATCAAGACATAATCCTTACCTTTGTAAGGATTAGTAAAGAAATCAAAGTTTTTTGTTTTTTTTTTTTAAGATTTTACTTATTTATCTGAGAGAGACAGAAATAGTGATAGAGAGTATGAGTGGGGAGGAGAGGGAGAAGCAGGCTCCCCACTGAGCAGGGAGCCTGAGGCGGGATTTGATCCCAGGACCCTGGGATCATGGCCTGAGTGAAAAGCAGACACTTAACTGACTGAGCCCCCCAGGTGCCCCCAAGAAAAAAAGGTTTGAAAACTATGTCTATAAAATGATTTTAGGTATTGATCTTAGCACATGAAACTGCCTATATGTAAATTGACCAGAAGTCTATTAAATTCTTGAAAGAATTGTATTGTCAAATAAATCTTGATCCCAGTCTCAAAACCCTTTGATTGTGTAAGCCTTAAGGTAATATTTGGGCCTCCAAACTCACACGAGCAGGAAGCAGGCTATCAATACTGCATAACCCCTAAAAGGGGCAATACTCTCCAATGAGCTATTTCCGATGTGGTCACGGACGAAAATGAACCAAAAAGAAACTCTCAAAACAACGATGGACAACATAGTTCCTCCCGGAATGGGGATCCAGTGTCTAATCAGAACTTCCTTCACTGAAAAATATCTTCCCAGCCTGAATTCATTGTTGCAATGAACGAGTACATGCTGTATGCTTCCTATTCATGCCTTTCCTAAATTAGTTTTTATAACATTTCTCCTGGTCCAGTTTTATCATTGTATATTTTATCTGTGTGTTTGGAGGGAGTGGTGAGGGGAGATAACTTACTTTTTTACTCTTAAGTGTGTCAGACTGCAAGGGACTACATCTTGATCTTACAGAGAGGACTGATCCTCACCCAGGAATGCCAGACTTTGAGCTAGAAGCAGGAACTGGAAAAGTCTTAGGGTGGTCCCCCTTGTGAAGGGGTCTACGTGTTCTATATATGTGAAAAGAATGAATATTTGATGATCAGAAGGCTCACTGTGGCAGAAACTCCAAACCATTTCCCCCAGTCCATTTCCTCTTCTTTCTAGGTATGGTGTGAGTACACAGTCCATCATCCTTTGCAGTTAGGTGTACCCAACTGCTGAGCTTCCACCAACAGAACACAAGCAGAAGTGCTGCGTATTGCTTTTGGGCCAAGACTTTCAAGAGGGATGTGAAGCCCCTTCATGTCCTCTTCCCCTTTTCTGTTGATAGAATGACCTGCCTTAGGGATTGCAGAGCCACACTTGAGAGGAGACTGTATCCCTGAATCCTTGTGTGGACTGTTTTCCCGGGGAAGGAAGAAACTTTTATTCTATTGGAATCATTCTCCATTTGGGTCTATTTGTTTCCACAGCCCAGTCACCTTAATGAGTTAGGTAATTTTAATTGAGCATTGGTTTATTTCCCTTTAGGATGAGAGATCAAGAATCAGTAGATATAAGCCTATAACTATCCCCTAAGATTATGTAATGAACAGTCAGCCTCCTGTACCACTCTCCCAGGACCTGGTTTTAGCATCAGTAACTAAGAGTTTAAATTAATCTCTGCCAAAATAATTGTGGACATCTTCTTTTGACCAAAATAAAAACAGAACTCCCTTCACTGTTTAAGACTCTGTGATCATGTATTTGTGATTAACAATGACTCAGATGATTTCTCCTGGGCTTTCTTAGTGAGATATATAAATATATCTACCTATTCCACCGAAATTCTTTTAGTCTAGGGGCAATTCTTATGTGATCTAAATTGCAACCATGAATAGAATCCTTCACTACTCCCTGAAGGCATGCCCTTTGGAATGTGACTTTTTAGCTGCTTCTATCAAAGCATGGATCCTGTTACCCTTTCCCTCGGACCTGGGCAAGCCTTATACCTTGCTTTGGTAGAGGAGTCCTAATATCTTCATGACATTTCTGTATGTCCCTAATGTCAAATACACAGCCTGAGTTCCTTACTGAAATCTGGTGTGAATGGCCAGCCCAGAACGTTTTCTGTTTCTCTACTTTAGAAGGGGTAGTGTACCCTTTATTATTTACTCTATAGGGATTTTGTTATGATAAAATTATGGTGCAATTATTTATAGAATAGTGTTTGCTAGTCACATTAGGTTAGCTGCATCTACCTCTGATTTCTTGGATTTTTTTTTTTTTTTTGAGAAATTTCAGCTTTTTAAATCTCTGGAGACGGAAATATTTTAAATGCAATTAATTTGTTTCATGTTTTCTAGTTCTATTTACTACATTTACAACTGTGTTCCAAGCATGTCTTCAGAATAACAGCCTTTTTTGTGTGCTCTTGTTCAATCTCACAATAGCTATTGCAAAGCAAAACTATGTTTTAAGCGTTCCTGACATATTTGTTGGCAATAACCCCCAATACACACGATATTGTGTGGCAGGACTAATTTACCTCACAAAATATTATTATTCACAGGCTTTATGAGGGTAGAAAGGCAGAAAAATATATTAGATCTGTAAACTCCTACTGTATAAGCCATTCTTATAAATTCATAATTTATAAATTCAACAATAATTTGCTCAAGAAAAGTTACAGCTTTTGAAAAGCACCCGAATGGGATCAAACTTTGCTTAAAATTATATTGACTCCAAAAAGAACCCTTCTGAATATAGGAAATACCTAGGAAATCATCTTTTTCTAACAGTTGTTTGATAGGAAGTACCATGCAAGGCATACAATGGCACTAAGCATAAAGGATTTGGGTGGGCAAATACACCTGGCCAGATCCAGGATGTGTGGTCTGGATGGAGTCCCTTCAAAAACCATACTGACCTTTCAGTGATTCATACTCTCTGCCTAGTACTTGACATCTAGAAGAAAATAAATTACCCCCAAGTTTTCCATGAGCCACAGAATCACAATCTTGGATCTTAGATCTCTGATGTAATTCTAACAAGAGTAAAATCATGAATTCTGAAGGTTGAGGTCTTTATAACATGCTTGTTACAAATCATTTGGAATATTCTAATCTTCCTGTATAGCCTCTTAGTGCAACATTTGAACAATTCAATGTTATAAGAGATATATAAATATTTTTTCCAAACTCCTTATTCGTTTTGATTTCACGTTCGATACTGTGTCATTTTCAAAGCATTCCCTGGCCTCCTAATTAGGTTGTGTTCCCTTGCTGTGCAAATCTGAACTTTTCTATAATAATCCTCATCACAGTGTCCTGTAGATCCTTGTTGAATCACTGCAGGTCCTTCTGGTCTGTCTTGGAACACCTGTAATATTTACCCCTTTATCTCCAGACCCAACCCTAGGGCTGGCACATAACTGGTAATTGAGTTATTCATGAAACAAACAAGCAAAGCTGCTTTTGTTTTTAGCCAGTGATCGTTCTTAAAAGCTCTTTAATAAGTGTTATTTATGTTCTATTCATTCCAGTAAAAGATTTGAGGTGGTCCTGCAAACTCTAGAGGCCTGCTCTTCTCTTTCATCTACCTCCATCATCTTGTCCTCTTTCCTTTCCCCTTTAAGAGCAAAGACTACACATTAAAAAAACAAAAAAACAAGAAACAAAAAAACTTGGCTTCACTTTTACTAGCTATGTGGCCTTGAACCAGTTACTTCATCTTTTCATCCTAAGTCACCAAATGAAATTGGAACAGTGGAACTTATATCACAGAGTTTGGGGGAGGATTAAATGGAAGAGTGTATGTAAAAATCTTACCCAGGATAGATACTAAATAGATGTTACTTCTCATACTTTGCTCACTGAGGGGGGGAAAAAAAGGACCTAAAAAAAAATCATTTCCTAGGCTCATCATTATGTAATGACTCATGCTCCTGAAAACTAGATATGGCAGCTAGTAGGGTTTGGGACTTTGGCTGTGTGTTTAAATAAGCCCACCAAATACTACTGTTCTGCTCTAATGTAGAAAAATCTCATGAAATGGAGTCATCTGTCAGCACCGAACCCTGGGGTAGGGCTACTACAGTGGGGGGGGGGGCGGGTCTAGTGTAGACCCCTGGGGTCTGGTGAGGGTATCCAAATCCTTCCACACTTTAATTCTCCATCTGCGAAATGGGGTTCATGATGGCATCACCTCATACGGCTCTGATGAGGATGGAGTGAATTACAGACGTGTGTGTTTGGCATAATACCTGGCACATCACAAAGGCTCAGTGAAAAGTAGCTTTAAGTAATAAAATCTACCATAAACATTTATTCTTTGCTTTCTGGTATGGAATTTATTTCTCAAGGTTCTCACATGAGGGAGAGTTCCCTCACTAAGGGAAAAGGAAAATCACCTCTCTAGCTCACGAAGTCTAAAACTGGTTTCGGACACCCAGAGAAATCACTGAGCCCAGAGAGGCACGTGATGCCGGGGGCTGGCTGTGAGCAGCGGAGATCTGTGTTAGTCATTCCGAGCAGAGAAGGTTTTATAAGAATTGATGGCGAGGTGTTACTACCACTAATAATAAAGTACAACTTTTAATGACAAGAAGCTTATTGGTATCTTTGAGAAAAAACAAACTTATTCAAATCATTACTATATGTGGAGTCCCAAAGAGCATAAATATTTTGCCTTTAAGTGTGGTTGAAAATAGTTAAGGAATAGCCTTTCCTGCTTTTCAATAATACTGGCTGCTGACGCACCTTGCCCGATCCCACTTTGTTAAATACTCCTGTGCACTATTGAATTAGTAATGCTGTGTGGGTTGATAAATTTTTTAAAATTGACGTTGGCCTCTTTTCTGTCAGGGACCAGAGAATGGAACACTCTGTCACCTCCCATCAACAATCCTTAGACGATTTTTTCTCCCACTAGCTAGTGTAAGAGAATAGTCTCACATTAGGAAATTTAGAAATGTTATGTTCAGTTGTCTTGACTGCAGTGTAGTTTCCCCTACATGCAAATCTAATTGATGACAGAGATGCAAGATCGCAAGGTCACAATCCTGTGACTAAGGGACCGCTGGGAATAGTATTCTTAGTGTGTGTACTCAACAGCCTTTTCCTCTCCTCAGAAAAGATTCTGCTTCCCAAAAAATCCTACCCCTTTAGAATTCTGGGTGCATGATGAATTAATATAGATCACACCCCATCTCTGGAAGGACAGAAGCCCTCAACATGTAGTGAAATATAGGTTACCTTTGGGGAAAGTGTTCATATCCATAGGATTCTAATTATAACATCATTATAAAGCTTTTCTCAGAACCCGCTACAGCTTCCCCTTTGAAAACTCTCTGTGCTTTGAGTCTGGACAGATGGGCAGGAGCAGAAAGAAAGGTGAGCCTCACCTTCTAGCACATAGGCAGTGCCTGCGGAGTGAGCGCCTGGTATAGAGATGAAAGGTTTGCCTATCCTTGTCTCATGTAAATGCGATGGCTCTTAGATCTATACAATATACCTTTAAGGTATTAAGAAAAAAAAGTGATCTGTGGATTGTCAAGATTTAAAAATCCAATTTTCCACTAAATGTGAATGCAAAGATCCATTTTCCCCCAACAGAATGTGCTACAAATATTTGCCTCAAAATAACAAATCATGATACGTGTTTTCAATTAGTGTATTTGCCTCAAAATAAAATAACAAATCATGATACGTGTTTTCAATTAGTGAACTTATTCGTAAATTTCTTTTTGTTTTGTCTGAGTGCCTATTGCATCACTTTGTCCATTCTCTCTCCATCTCTATAAATTGCCACCACTCCGTAGGGACATCTTTTCCCTAGGAGCATAAACATTCCTCTTTCTCTAAATGTCAATTATTTTTCTTGGAAAAAAAAAAAAAGAATTCTGAGCACTTACAGTGTGCCTGGCCCTAGGATAAAAGCCGGAGATACGGTACCGAATAACATTAAGTTTCAGCTCAGGGGTAGCACTCAGGCTTGCAGGGTGAATAAAATGTTCTTCATCATATAACATGAACGTTGCCTTTCTCTGCCAGTCACATTCATTCAATTATTCAATAACTCATTGATTTACATATGCATAAAATTCTCATTTTGCACACATCGCATGCTAAGTACTTGCATAAAAACCCTGTAAAGTAGGCATTAGGTTTCCACAATCACAATTTTGAAACTACTACTTGGCTATGCAAAATAAAATATGCCTATGTACTACTTTTTCAAATTTTCACTGAGATAGTCCCCGATTTTGAAGAAATTAAAGTACATATTTCTGACATTTTCACCTAGGAAAAAAGTACTTACAGATTTAGTATTCCCTTCAATAACTTCTTCTTCCCGTGGTTCAAGTTTGAGATCCTTCAGGTGGAGAAAGAAGTGGGAAAGGAAGGGATCAGAAATGAGATAAAGGAAACACCATGTACTTGAATGTTAAGTCTCTTACGGCTAATGTACCAAATGAGCCTCATTATCTGAAAGGAAATGGAGTATCCAGGTTTAAAAAAAATTAAATCGTTCCAGTAAAGCCTCTTTTACCAAGCAATTTCAGACGTGTTTATTTTGCTATTACTTTAAGTTTACTGATGACATTAAAAGAGAACAAAATGGAGCAGACTCATTAAAATAGGGAAATGATAGGACAGAAACAGTAAGACGAGGCTGACTTCCTTTGCTGTCAGTACTGATTGCCACTTTTCTTGGGAGATCTTGACAGGCATTAGTGGACTGCTATAATACTTTTATAATAGTGATAATCTGACATTACGAAAACATGATGAATTCAAAAGCAAATGAAAATACTATTTTGATATTTCCTAAAAAATCAAGGACTACTAAAAAGACCTTAGAATTTTCTGCAGTCATCAATGAATGGATGATGCTAATGTCTCCAGTGAAACCAACTCTGAGGACTTCATTCTAAGAATATATATCCTAGCATCCGTGGTAAGTGAGGATTATGCACAAAAGAATTCCTTCAAGCAGATAATAAACTGAAAGCTGTGGAAATCCAGACCGTCCAAAATAATATAAACTTGTTAAAAACAGAGTTATGTAGCTCTAGCTTTGCTGTTCTCTTGTGGTTAAACCTTAGGCAAGTTATTTCACTTTTCTGGGATTCACTTTTACTGTTTCCTCTGCCTTGAATTCTCTTCCTAGAGATTCACCTAGCTGCCTCCTTCTCCTCTCTCTCACCTCAACTCTAATATCACCTTCTTAGAGTGACCTTCCTGGGTCACCCACTTAAAGTATCCATCCCCTCGTCATTACCATACTGCCTTACTTTGTCTTCACAGTACTTTTCGCTCTCTGAAATTACTTATTAAGTTACTTATTACTTATTTCATTGATTTGTTTACTGATTTTCCTCGGTCTCTATTGGACCAAGGACCTTACCTATTTTGATCACAGCTGTACTTCCACTGCTAATAATACTGGGCATAAAGCAGATGCTCAGTAAACACTAGTTGAATAAATGAATGGCTGAATGAATGCTCCACTGAAATCATAGCTTCCCCCGTGAGGGCAAGGGAATGGAATACATACGTGAGCCAAATCTTAAAGAACACTCTAGATAGAAACTCTAACAACAGGGATCTCTTGACCACTCTTTCCCTAACACTAACTCAGGTACACTTTTCACTTCTACCTTCTTTGATCGAAGACAACAATTTAAAACAAGTGGTATGAACGCAATGAGGATGTTTGAAAAAGTTTTCTGCAGAGCTCAAGGACAACATAAACTATAATCTCAATATAACCCCATAAGTCCTCATAGGGGCTGAAATGGGCAGAAAGAATGCCTGAAGGAACTTGTAGAAATTTCAAGGATTATTTCCCCTCCCCACGTGAATGGTACCAGGCTTGGTTTATGGTGCAGGAAGGATTTATTGTACTAAGTGCGGAGACAAGATAAGTGCTCCCCTGCAGGAACACATCCTTCTAATGGGGGAGATCAAACCCGGTGCCGATAACTGCAAGAGACGAGAGAGTCAGCTGTGAAATGACATGCACTTAGCTACTGTTTGGCAATTGGGTAGTTTTTCCTCTAAAAGCCTAGTTCACGGTACAGAATAAGTTGTGGAAGGACACGGAACTTGCACTACCTCTCCATTCATTAAGACAGAACATGCTGAGCCCACACAGCTGGGACCCAATGCTCAAGACCATCACATTATCCTTTCAGCAAACCTCTCAGACGCTGTCCTCAAAATGAAACCCTTTCATAGGAAGGGAGGGAGAAAAAGTCTAGGAAAGAAAGAGATGTGATAATACTTTGATTTAAAGTTGGAAAAAAAAGGCATGACCTAAGTTAAAGCTATTTCTTTAAAAATAGCTATTTAAAGTTAAGACACCAAATAAAGAGAAGTTTGCCAAGAACTTCAAATCTATTTTAAAAGGAGGAATTTATGTTCTTTAAATGAATCTAAAATTATGTAACAATGGACTCTTTATGTTTTAACAAGGTTTGTTTTCCAAATAGAGATCATGCATTTCCATCTTCCATGATTGGAAAGCAAATTTTCATAGCCACAATTTTTCCTATGATTATGTTTAATCTCAGCTCTCACATCAATTGATAAAATTAGGAAGGAAGAGAGTTGAATGCAGCAGCTCTAAGTTTAGGTTATTTGCCCAGTTAGTGGTCGATGTAAACATAACAAATGGTGATATGACAGCCGAGGGACTGGAACTCTCCAAGGTTTCTTCCTCTGGACTTGGTTCCTTATAGAGAATCATCTTCTCAGAGATCCTCCTCAACTCAGGACATGGAGCTTTCATCTTTGTGGAAATGGCTCTTGAGGTCTTAAACTGTTGGTCTGACTTCTTGCTTAGTAATATCCAACTGAACATTTCTCCCTGTGCCCTATTGGATCTTGAAACTAACATATCTAATCAACCAGTTCACCTCACCCATTATCTCTCACTTGTCTCTTCCTTTCAATTAATGATACAAATGACTAAGGTACTCAAGCTCAAATTCTCAGAGTCCTATTTGAGATTCCCCTGTCCTTTACCCATCATACCCATTCATGGTCCTGTTAATCTCACTCAAGTCTTTCAAAACTGCCATTTTCTTTTCTGTCCTGTATTATAGGCCCACATCTTGCCATACCTGATCCCAGTGGGCTCAGATCTGCAACTTGCTCTTTAACGTCATTGCTTGAGCTGGCTTTGGTGGCTCTGAGTTTTCTTGTTTGAATTCAGTTTGTATTCTTGCTATCCAATTTTCTAACTAAAAGATCTCTCTGGTTATGTCACTTATTTGTTGCAAAATAACAAATGCCTCCTATTTTCTCCAAGACAAGTCCAAATCCCTTACTCTGTTATTTAACACCATCCATAATTTGGCCCCTATCCATCCACACAATGTTATTCGTTACCACTTCCCTAAAGGAAATAATCTAACCAGGCTGGCCTACTAAAGGTTTACTCATGCCGTCACCCTTACCCAATGTCCTTTCTAGCTGCTCTCTTTTTACTAAGAATTCACTTTTCCAGAGCAAATATTTGTTTGTTAGCAGACTAGCATTTATTCCAGTTTTAATGGCAATACATTTTCCTTTCAGTGAATTCTCTCTTCTCCTTTCCATACAGTGCTCTGGGACCATTAATCAAGATGTTCTTCCCTCCCTTATCCAAGTAATCAGCCTGGGACCCTAACGAGACCGACCAAATTCTACCCTTTGGAAACCTTGAGCATGTCAACAGACTAGAGATGCTTGGAACTCACTTATTCCAGCAGAAGTAGCCTGAGAGACCACTGAGTAACTCCCACTTAGATCTCTAGAGTTACATTGTCTCCTGACTTTCCTGAATCCCAGTTTCTGTACCATCTGTTGATTCTGTGAGCACTCCCATACCCTTCCAGAAAAAAAATTTATTACAGAGGTGATTTCTATTTCTTGCAAACAAAATCCCTGTCATCATTTAAAGGCCCAACTCAAGCCCCTCCTGCCACACTAAGTCCTTGCCAAGCACCCAAGCTTGCAGTGATCATTCCCTCAGGAAGCATCTGTACATTGTAATTATCATCTGTTCTACTCCTTTGGCTTATCTCAGTTAGTCAGCAAAAGTTGACTGAGCATTAACTATGAAGCTGGCTCTGTGCTACCACATACTTAAAAAAAATCTGTTAACTATTATAATAATGCTTGATTTTACAAGTAGACTGCAGGTTCTTCAAAGTCAGTAACTGTCTCAAACATAAACATTTCTTCCTTTGGCGTCTGGCGTGCCCATTAAACATATTCTTACTGACAAAACCTGCCTCTTGCATCAAAGGGACACCAATACAATATTAGGACTGCAGGTATTAAGGGAATTAGTCAATAGAAATAACTGGAAACAAAATATAGATCTGAAAAACTCATCACATCCCTATTTGCTTGCTCACTGGGTAGTTCCAATGCCAAAATTCATCAATTAGCAGGCTAATTTACAGAAATTGCGAATGTAATTCCACCTTCTGGTATCTCATACAACCACTTCTGGAATCACTCCAAAACATTCCCAAGATGTGGGCCAGGACATCCCTACGAGCAATGATGTCTGCATCATTCAAGCACACTGCTACCTATCGCGTTGGTAACCAGAGGTAGGTAATACAGTACATTTATTTAACTTGCAACTCTACATCCTTTTTTTAAATTTTTTTTTTTAAAGATTTACTTACTTATTGAAAAGAGAGAAAAAGAAAGTGGGCGTGCACACATAGGAGCATGGGCAGAGGGACAGAGGCAGAGGGAGAGGCAGGCTCCCCGCTGAGCAGGGAACCCACTCAGGGCTCATCCCAGGACCCTGAGATCACGACCTGAGCCAAAGGCAGACGCTTAACTGACTGGTCCAGTCAGGCACCTCTCTACATCCTCTCTTAATTGTAACCAGCGGTGGGGGTTAATTAACATGAGCGGGGGGGAGAATTAACATGAGCTTCCATATTTGCCTTAACAGGAACGCCCAGACAACTACCAAGCAGCCGTTTGTAGCATCACAGGACTCCTGGCTGTTATTTTCTCCACAGGGCAGCCATGGATATATTAATGCTGAGAAGAAAATGGGTCAGATGTACTGAAAAGTGAGAGGGAGAAGAAAGGAGAGGAAGCACGTACCTTCTTTTCCAGTCGATCAATTAATTTCTGGAGTCTATTGATCTGGGTCATCCACTGGTTATCTTCTTCCAACAAGCCTTGAGGGGAAAACCATGAGGACAATGTATTGAACAGAGGGACTTGGGCATCTCACAACTTTCCTTTTACCCGGAAGGAAGCACACAGTGTCACCACCTTTGTAAGAACTGCCTTCACGTGAGTGCTTTCTGAGTTATCGATTTCCATAAATCTGCGCGGCCCCGGAAGGAAGCACACAGTGTCACCACCTTTGTAAGAACTGCCTTCACGTGAGTGCTTTCTGAGTTATGGATTTCCATAAATCTGCGCGGCCCCGTGGGTTCATTTTCACAAGCCTGTGCTTTTGAGTCGTTGCCTGTGCTGGTCTTTGATTGTCAGGGAACGGATCCCGCTGAGCCATTTTTACCACCCCGGCAGATGGCTGGTTTTTCTCTTGAAAAGACGGAAAGCATCCATCAATCGTTCTAAGCTTACTTCCAAGACAGTGGCAGGAGCCAGGGAAGTAACAGGTCTGACCACAGCCAGGGAGCCGGCGTCCCCTTTCCTAGGGCCTAGGCTGAATACACATGGGCACTGAGCTCATGGCAGAGTGGTTAAGATGCAGGATCTGGAACCTGCTGATTCCAGATCTCCTTGCTCAGATGACTGGACTCCTCTGACCTCAGCCTCCTGATTTTTAAAATGGCAATAACATCACCGGCCATATAGTCATTGTGAGGATTCAATCAGAATATATATGTGTGTACACACACACACACACACACACACACACACGCATACAGTGACAGATGTACATATGTACATCTATGCGAACATAACACACGTCTATTTATCTAGCATCAAGTCCTGCTGCTATTATTGTTGCTGTAATTATTTTTTTTAATTAAAAATTTTTTTAAAGTCTCTTTATTTTATTCTTGCTTTCTCAAGTAAGCTCTACTCCCAATGCGGGGCTTGAACTCATGACCTGGAGATTATTCAAAGGTGCAAAGGGGAGAGTTGTGGTCTGAGCCCCTGCACAGACATCCTGGCCTCCTTGTGGATCCTTACAGCAGCTTGCTCAAAAGATTTCATAGGCATTTGCTAAAATATTATTATTGAGTATTTCTCGATGGGAGGATGTGATTGAATTCAAACTATAAAGCCTTGTTTTAGCTTTAAATGTTAGGAAGAGAAGACCAAATTATAAAGAGGTCGTATTTTATATTAGAATTCACTTCTCGATCTCTCTGCGTTCTTGGGTAAAACTCCTTGCAAAGCCCATAATATAAATTATGATGCAAAACTAAGCAGGAGCATAGTCACACAGAAGTGGCTATTAAAAAAATCAGAGTAAGGGTGCCTTATAATAGAAAACATTTTAACTGTATAAACAAAATATATGTTTACTTTTTAATTTGCAAATCAGTTAACACGTTTCCATCCTGGCTTGTTCCTAAAAGACTTTAAGGTGGCTGTCACATCAAAATTCCTTAGAAGGATATTTTGGGTTTTACTGTTTTCTAAAGGGTTAAAGTGTAAAGAACAATCTATCTTTTGACTCAGTTCCTAACCACACACAGTAGGCTGTATGAGTGCTCACGATTTCCCCCCCTCTTCCTGGTACAGAATTCTATGCATACAGCCATTGGCCCTCCACTTTGCAGCCCCTCCTACCATGATGGTGGAGGAGATGTCCCTCCCCACTGCCACTGGGCTCGGCATGGGACTCATTTGGCCACTGGAGACTTAGCAGGTAAGATGCACACAGCGGTTTCTAGTGAGCTGTGTGGTGTGGCCTGGCTGTTTGTGCTTCCGACAGCCACCAGGAGAAGCAACGGCTCCAAGGAGTCACTGATCCCAGGTGGCTATGTGAGAAGCGGAGCTAAACCCAACCTGCACTTGGGGAGCGCACATCCAGCTGAGGTCTCCCAAATCACCATCAACCACAGCCCGTGAGCAAGAAAAGACAAATATTTGCAGTGGTAATCATTGAGCTTTTGCGGTTGTCTTGCCGTCAAAATGGACTAATAAACCAGATGACCTTGGACAAACTGCTTCACTTCTGGGGAAATAAAGATACTAACATTTATAAGGGATTAGAATGAAAAAGATTATTTAAGAAAGCACTTTGAAACCTTCCAAGTGTAGTCTGTTTAAATGTAGGCTATTGTTAGTACTTTGGTTTTCTGAAATATTAGATATTTAAAGGTTAATCTGTGTTAAAACGATATGTTCAAGTGATGTTTATATACACACTCATATACATACACACAGATGCATGCATACACATGCTTTACAGAAATTACTGTTACTTTGCAACATGAATTTGTATATTTCAAATGGATTTTAAAGTAATTATTACAAAAGGCACAATAACTGAAAATATGAAGGTTTTAGCTTAATAAATGTCATATTACATTACATGCTTCAAAAATGCCAGCTATGACTTTAATCCCGTCACGAAAGGAAATAAAGATCCTTTTCCTGAGATAGACTCTGTGTATGTTTAGGCAGGCTTTAGGGGATCTGGAGCAAATTAGAGTACGAACTAGCAGGTGCCTCCTTTCTTGAGACTGATGGGGGTTTCTGTGCTACCACATACTTAAAAAAAGGTCTCCAGTCCCTCGTTTATCAGGTGACCGAGCCACTTTTTGCCCTACTCATCGTCCCTCTGTGCGCGGCCTGGTGCAGCTGTGGGATTCTGCTGGAAACTATAGGGAGGATCATCACCCTGTTCTGACTAGCAGAGGCTCTTTGCTGCTGTGGTTTCAAACTTACCTGGTGTAGGAAAAGCATCCCATTACTAGTGCTGTTTTACTTGTTTAAAACATATGAAACGACTTGTTTAAAAAATATGTCAATGTGAAAATACAAATTGAGTCAGTTTGGAAGAAGAAAAACAACAAGGCTTCATTACCTGGACCGCAGGCACTAAACTGAGGGCTTTTAGGGGAGAAGCTGTTGTGTCTCTGGACTCGGCGACTTGATCGCTTTCCAGGCCACTGAATCAACAGGACTTCCGGCTTGGTCGGCCCTTGCCTTGAACAAGAGAGACATTTAACCACGGCGTGTTTCTTGCCTCGAGAAACAGATCTTCAATCATCGGTCACAAAGATTTTCCGGTGGAGTGAAATGAAAAGTTAGGGGAATTGCTGCTTGCCAACATGCTCTAAGACCCAGAAGACTTGGTTTTAGAAATGTGACGCTAAAGGAGAAACTGTGAGCTGTCTATAGTCCTTCAAAGTTTGAGTAAAAATTGTATCTTGATTTGTGACTTAAAAACATCTTTCCTTTCTTGACCAAACCATCAATGGAAAAAATGTTTTTGTGTGTGTGCTGATGTATTTAGTTTGAGAACACCTATGGTGTTCAGTCAGTTTTGAATTTTTTAAATCAAGGCTATGTATCCATATAATTTTAAAAATCAAATAGTTCTACAAAACTTATTTTAACAAACAGGAGCTCCCGACTCCCCCACCTCCATATCATGCCCTGTTTATTCCCCTTTCACAGAGGGGATGCTTTCAACAAGTGTTAATTTGAGTATTTATCCTCATATTTGTATACAGTATGCTTAAATCACTATCGCTTTATTCTTCAGTTTTAAAATGTATCTATTAGCTTCCCAATATGAAAAGCTCAGATCAACAGTGTATACAAGAAAATAAAAGGAACTCATAGGAAAATTGTGTGAAAGCATGGATTCAACTTGGGAAGCCAGTCTTTGGTCTTTTCCCATTCTTTTCTCCTGGTTGGAATACACACATGATAGCTGTAATTCCTGCAACCATCTTGGACCACGAGGCAAATGTGAGGATGTACTTGATACATGAAAAAGATAGGAGGTCTATGATAAATCTGCAGAGCTGTCATACCTGCTTAGGCTGCCACCACTAAGCTCTTTCATAAGATATAATTTCATGAATATAGTGTTTAAGCCACTTTTTTCCTGTTACATGCAGCCAAACCCAATAGTAATTTAATCATCCAAAAATCTTCCTTTACTGTCACTAAGAGAAAATTTCTTTAGCTTCTCTCTTTTGTTGATTCCCCCCAAACCCCTTTTAAGTTGTATTTCATTTTCTCTTTGTTTTAGTGAAAAAAACCCTCTAATTGCTTCATAGAGAGGGGTGCACTGTGAGAGGCAATTTTTTTTTAAATAAGTGAATGAACTTAATTGCTTTTTATTTTTTTATGCAAGTTCTCTATTTTTTATCATGTTCAATTATCCAGCATGTAGTACATCATTAGTTTTTGATATAATGGTCAAATTTTTGAGATATTGCATATTAAAAAGATACTTTTATTCTACTTTATTGGTGGTTTTATGGGGTAAATAACTTTATTTTTTAAAAATTCCAGAATAATTAATGTACAGTGGTATATTATTTTTAGGTGTATAATATAGTGATTCAACAATTCTATGCAGTACTCAGTACTCATCATCATAATCGTACTTTTAATCTCCTTCACCTCTTTCACCTATCCCCCTTCCCCCCCCTCCCCCCCGCACTTCTCTGGTAACCATCAGTTTTGTTCTCTATACATAATAGTCTGTAATTTGGGGGCACCTGGGTGGCTCAGTCAGGTAAGTGACTGCCTTCAGCTCAGATCATGATCTCAGCGTCCTGGGATCGAGCCCCACACGGTTCTCCCTCACCTCCCCACTTGTGCTCTCTCCCCCTATCTCTCTTTTAAATAAATAAAATCTTAAAAAAAAAAAGTCTGTAATTTGTCTTTTTTATTTTTTAAATTCCATGAGTGAAATCGTACTGTATTTGTCTTTCTCTTGCTGATATTTCACCTAGCATTATACTCTCCAAATCCATCCATGTTGCTGCACATGGCAAGATTTCATTCTTCTTTATGGCTGAGTAATAGTCTACTGTACATATATATGTAGGTATATCTGTGTGTGTGTGTGTGTGTGTGTGTGTGTGTATACTTCTTTATCCACTCAACTATTGATGGATACTTGGGTTTCTTTCATATTTTGGCTATTGTAAAGTAATGCTCCAGTAATCACAAGGGCATATATCTTCTCAAATTAGTGTTTTCATATTCCTTGGTTAACTACCCAGGAGTGGAATTACTGCATCACATGGTAATTCTATTTTTAATTTTTTGAGGAACCTCCATACTGGTTTTATACAGTGACTACACCAGTTTGCATTTCTACCAACAGTGCACGAGGGTTCCTTTTTCTCCATGTTCTCACCAATGCTTATTTCTTATTTTTGATTTTAGCCATTATGACAGGAGTGAGGTGATATCTCAGTCTAATTCTGATCTTCATTTCACTGCAGAGCTGTCATACCTCTGGTTATTGATGATGAATAACCAACTCAGATGGTTATTGAGTTGACCGTCTTTTCATGTGTCTGTTTGCCACCTATATGCCTTCTTTGGAGGAATATTTGTTCTTGTCTTCTGCCCATTTTTAATTGGATTATCTATTCTTTTGGTGTTGAATTGTATGTGTTCTATATATTCTTTATATATTTTGGATATTAACCCTTTATCAAATATATTACTTGCAAATATCTCCTTCCAATCAGTAGGTTGTCATTTTGTTTCATTGATTATTCCCTTTGCTGTGCAGAAGTTTATAATTGCACTTGATTGTAGTGAGTGATTTAATATATTGGTCAATTCAGTTTGTTAATATGTTGTTGAGGAATTTTGCATCTATGTTCTTCAGAGATATTGGCTTGTAGTTCTCTTTTATTCTCTTTCATTGTAGTGTCTTTATCTGGTTTTGGTATCAGGGTAAAGCTGGCATCACAGAATGAATTTGGAAGGTTTCCTTTCTCTTCTATTTTTCTGGAATAGTTTGAGAAGAATAGTTATTAATGATTCTTTAAATGTTTGGTAAGATTGACCTGTGAAGCTGTCTGGTCTCAGACTTTTGTTTGTGGGGGAATTTTTAACTACTGATTCAATTTCATTGCTGGTAATTGGTCTGTCAAATTTTCTATTTCTTTCTGATTCAGTTTTGTGAGGTTATATGTTTCTAGGAATTTATCCATTTCTTCTAGATTGTCCAATTTGTTGCCATATAATTGTTCATAATATTCTCTAACAATCCATTGTGTTTCCATGATGTTGGTTGGTATTTCTCCTCTTTCATTTCTGATTTTAAGTCCTAAAAGTCTGCCTAAAAATTTATTAATTTCGTTAATCTTTTCAAAGAACCAGCTCCTGGTGTCACTGATTTTTTTGTTTGTTTGTTTTTGTTTTTAGTTCCTATTTCATTTATTTCTGCTCTAATCTTTATTATTTCCTTCCTTCTACTGGTTTGGGGTTTTATTCTTCCTTTTCTAACTCCTTTAGTTGTAAGGTTAGTTTATTTGAGATTTTTCTTGCTTCTTGAAGTAGATTCAGCAGGGAGTCTGCTTCTCCCTCTGACCCTCCCCCCCCCTCGTGCTTTCCCTCTCCCTCTCTAATATATAAGAGCTTAAAAAAAAAGTTAAAAAAAAAAAAAAAGCAAGTTTTAGGTCTTAATTAAGCCCCGCTGACTGTAAAAACTTACAAAATTAAGCCCCTCTGGTTTTCAAATCCAAATGATATAGGGGTTCATCTTCCCTATGTGGGTCCCTTGTGTCTGCAGTGCCTCGGGTCGGGTCTGCTCTTTCCCCTTCTCCAAGCCTGCAGTGTCCATCCCACCCAGAAGGACGTCCGGCTTGTGATTACATCTCCACCCTTCCTACCATTTCCAATGTGGCCTCTTCTCTACATTTAGCTGTGGAGAGTCTGTTCTGCCAGTCTTCCAGTCATTTTCTGGGTTATTTACATTGATGTGGGTGTTGCTGAGGTGTATCCATAGGGCAAAGTGAGCCTAGGATCTTCTCCAGAAGTCAGAGTAGAGAGATTTAGGTTGCAAATCATTTTCTCTTCAAATTTTGAAAAAGCTGCTTGATTACATTCTAGCTTCCAGTGTCATTATTGAAAAAACCCTGCATTTTCTTCATTCTTTGTATTCGACCTGGTCTTTCTGTCTGGAAGATTTTAGACACTTCTCTCCGTCTTTGGTATTCTGAAATTTCAAAATGGCTTGCCTTGGTGTCAGATTTTATGATTTATTGTAATGGGCTCTTGGTCTGTTCTATCAACCTGGAAACTCATGTCCTGGTTCTGAGAGTTATTTATTAGACAATTTCTCTTTTTTCTCTTTCTGGAATTACTACTTTTCAAATATGGGGCCTTTTGGACTATCCAATAGTTTTTTTAATTTATTATTTTCTTTTTCTATTTTTCATCTCTGTGGAAATGCCATCACACTTTTATCTCCAAATCTTGCTCACAGGTTATTTCTGCAACCGTAATTTCCAAGAGCTCTTTATGTATTAGAATATTATTTTTAAAACAGCACCCTGTCCTTAATTCATAAATGCAATATTTTCTTTGTTTTCTGAGGGTACTCATTTTTTTGGGAGGGGGGACCCTTTCTTCTGCTCTCTGGATTAAATCTGTTTCTTCTAAGTTTCTTTTCTTGAGTTTGATTTGTTCTCTTTGTTGCCCTTGCCTATGTCAGAGGAAGGAAATGGGCATGATTGGAGTGTGTGTTTGGGGGGGGTGGTTGCCAACTTACAGCCCCCACAGGAGGGTAGCCCCGCTAGGCCTATTCATTAGGGGACACCATCACTGGTACTTCTAAGTCTTTCTCTTGGACTGATGAGATCCCACAGAAAAGTGAGAGAAGTATCTCCCAACTAGAGTTGTTGTGTAGCCCAGCTGTCAGGGCTGTGGGAGTACAGCGCGCTGAGTGGCTTTCAAATCTCACTGTTCAGTATGGAGACTTTCACTTAATGCCTGTGTTTTAGTATCACGTCCTGACCGCTGCAGTGCCAGCTGTGTATCTGTTCACTTCTCCAGAAAGCACGTCTAGGCTTCCTCAAGGACGGGGGAGGTGCACTTACACAGTATTAGATGGAGCTTTCGGCGCTATGTTAGCCCCACCTTCACCCCCACTGCACACGGGGAAGCCAATTCATGAGCCTCTCTGAGGTTCTGTGATACCAATTACATTGCATCTTGGCTTCGTACTTTGTCTATGTTTTGTCTTTCTCAGAGCTTCAACATCAGTCATCACTACGTTCATTTTCTTTCCATATTCCAAGTTTCTACCCCTTTGGTTCCTCTATCCTTATCTTTGCACCTTTATGACTCCTTGTTGTCCAGGCTCTGTTAATGCTTTCTTTGAAAGGTTTAGGGAGGAAGGAAAAGAAATCATATGTTTACCCTCCAGTCTTTAACTAGACCCACCCTATGAATTCTCCTATGCATTTAAAAAAGATCAACTTTCTCGAAGCTCTGGTGGTCATAAGGATAGGTGATTAGGGCAGTTCTCCTTTATGTTCAAGCTAAAGGTAGACTGTCTGAAGTTTTATGATCATCTGCAAGCAAAATTAAAGCCTTCCCTTATTTCCATAATAGACAACCATCAAAAGGAGAAAAACAGCTTCTAAACCAAGAAGGAATTAGTCATTTCTCTGGATAAAGAAGAACTCTGCAAAACAGAGTAAGTTTTCAGATTCCATTATAAAAAGAAATTCACATATAATTAAACTGTGTTCCCAGAAATCTGGTTTGTGAAGAGAGGCTTATGTAAGAGGACAGGGGCCTCTCGAGGGAAGCTCCAGTGTAACGTGATGATTATTCTTGTCATTGGCTATTAGGTACTCGCGGAAGACATGGAATTAAATAAAGTGGTTCTCATTTAGCCAGTATGCCAGGACAGATACAAAGAATTTGCAGAACACCATCAAAAAATAAATCTCACCTCTGTGTATGCAGCTGTATTCATCCCTTCTCTCTGAAATTGCCATTTTCACATGAATAGACACAGACATTCTGCCCAACCCTGCATGCCTAACTCATTACTGCAGGATGAGTGATAGTGTGTGATTCCTCCCTGGGGTTGATAGCTAGAATAGATGACTTCCCCAAATTTGCTCTATTCCAGTGAAGTTTTGTATCCCAAGGTTTCATAAATATTAAGCCCCAAAGTAATATTGATGCTTACGGGGAGGCAAATTATTATGACCCTGGGATTTTTAAGGCTACCTGCAGGTTGCATCTGTTGACTATGTAGGGCATCATGGAATCTCCCTTTATGTTATAAGAAATGGGTGAGTTTTCGGGTACATTGATTTGACCTCTCCTCTCTGGTCTTGTTCTAACTCATCTCAAATCTTTACCACACACTGTTATGAGACTAATTTCCCTTAAGACTTGTTTTCATTACATTTCTCCTTTATTTACAACCATCAGGACAATCTCTGATCATATGAAATCTAAATGCATCTGTCTAGCTTTTAGACTTGCTAATCTCAGATGCCATATGGGTTGTTCTCACTGTCCTAGGTCTTCATCCACCACTATTCTATACAGTTCCTTTTACCTGGGGTTCCCTTTCATTCATTCGGTTTCATATATTTAACATGTAGTTAGTTATGCCAGGTACAGGGAAACAAGGCAAAGCCCCTTGCATTTAGAAACTCAAAGTCTAATGGGAGAGATAAGTAAAGGAATGAGTTTATAGGTAAGTCTAAGTAGAGGGTACTGAGGAAGTTCACAGGGTTGGAGTGGGAGGTATAAAAGTCCTACTTTGAGAGCAGTGAAGGTTTTCCAGAGCAAGTGTTGCCCAAGCCAGCCAGAATGAAGATGCCAGCCAGAAGGAAGAAGATGGGTAGCATAGCGTGGGTGAGGAGGTCCCATCCTTCCAGGGACAATATCCTCTGCCATTAAACCTACCCTAAAGATCCCATTCAAGGCTTTTCTCCTCTGAGGCTTACTTGCTGGTCTCTTGTCTAATACCATGGGAAAAGGACAGCCATATTTCCTGTCCTGTATTTTCTTCCACTGGTGGGGGCCCCTGGGGCTCTCCTTACTTTGGTTTCTGATGGCCAAATGATTGCTAGATGGAGCCAGGGACAGGAGACACAGCACTTTTAAGCAAGAGCCTAATTCCCACTCTTCAGTCAGGGTCACTGGACACTTCAAGTTGGATTTATGGGCACAAACCCATAGCAGAAACTAGTTTTTTACTTTTTATTTACTTTTTTGATGAAAACCTCCCTGGGAGGAGTATCATGGACTCATATCTGGGCATCCCTGGGTACCTTAGTCAAATACCATAAGTTACATCAGACCTGTAATAGTTCTCATTCTTCTAAGCTCTGTTTGAGCTAGAAGCCTAGAAATAAAATACTCATTAGTCCTCTAGTGTCTTCTACTTTCATTAAGTTCTGCATCATCACACCCCTTCTCATTAAACACAGCTGCTGTGCAGCTGTTGGTAGTTTTCACAGGAGGCCAAGGTTAGCCTGTGGTCTGACACAAAGAACAGCTATTCATCATATATTTATGACGAATATATAGTGGTGAATGCAGAACTCAAGTTTGCAGAGGACTATAAAAAAAACTCCAAAGTGCAGGTGAAGAAGGGAAGCACAGTGCTTTTGCAGGCCTCCTCTCAGGTGACAAGTAATTGATTCTAAAAAGGGAGAATCCACTCCACTTCAAGAAAATCTAAATAAAACAGAGAAATCAACCTCATTTTCTCATGTGGAACATGAAATCAATTTCATTATGTCTCAAGATATTTAGTTATCCTCTGCTCAAACCTGAGGAACAGGATTGTTGCTGTTCTAAAGCTATTTTTTACACCTGCCATTTGATATGGAATCACTCAAGGCACTGAAAATAAGAAGTTTGTAATGCAAAAATGCTGCGCAGATCCATTGCACAGTGCAGACCCATGCTTATCAGCTGCACGAGCTCATTAGATTTGAGATTAGAGGCTTTTTTGTTAGAATTTGGTGGTGCTCACTCATTTTGACATTGTAAACACATGGTTGAAAATTCCGCTGTTTTTCTGAGATGTCCTAATAATTACGTATCCATTAGTTTGTTTAGAAAGATCGGCCCTACTGAGCAGTCTATTATCAGCCTGTTCAAAAAAAGTTACCGTGTGGTTCTCCCTAATTTAAAATGCAAAAGTTAGATGGTCATATGTGTAGGTTTGAAGTAACACATGCAAAATTTGTTGCATAAGCCAGAGTTTTGCCAAGCCCTTCTCTAGTTTGCAAGGTGTAATCAACGGCAACTCAAAGTCCCAACTGTTGGTTAGAATAATTTTGATGTCTGCTTTACACACTTCTAATTCAGGTTCCTCTGTGGCATTAACGCCCTTATTTACATAGCTCTTATAAATAGCATCGCTTATCCTCTCCGTTATATTAATTGGTGGTCTCGAATTTTGAAATCTTTCCCTACTATTCATTTTTCTTTATTTCCTTAAATAGGCCGATTCTACGCCCAAGTTCCCAGGTACATCCAGGTTCACTTAGCCTCTCAGTCTCTATCATTTCCACATTTTCACATAATACTCATTTGCAAGATGAGCCCAAATATCGCCAGGAAATTCCATGAATTTTTCTTTCATCTCTTTATCCGTGTTCAATCTTCCACTCTTCCTAAATCCTTGGCATCTTATTTCCCCTTCCGCATGATATATATCACATTGCATCTTACATTTTGGTTTTAGTCTTCATGTCTTAATAGGCTTTAACCTCCTAAAGATTCAGGACTATGTAAAATCTGTCTTTTAAAGTCTTCTCCATCTACTAAATTCGCAATTTAAATTTGAATAAATGATGGGCAGTAAAAATAGAATGGCTGCTTTCAGAGGCATAGATAAGACGAGCACCGAAAGGAGGTTCCTGTTACTGCCTTTAAATTTATTAACTCTCAGTTTTAGTTTTCACTAGCTTAAGCGCGATGCCCCTCAACTGGTCTTTCATAGTCGTTAAAGAGGTATCATAGGAAAGTATTTAACTTGCCTTTCTTGACGGGTCTGCTCCTCAGTAGTTTCCATGGCACATTCCAGAGAATTCTGGAGAGACTGCAGCTGATTCAAGGTCTCCTTCAATAAAAATCGAGTTACAAATTGTTCCAAATTAGAGGCTTCTTGGTAGTCCTAAGGATGACAGAGCAAAGGCAATTAGATGTATGGTAAGGAAGAATATCCAGGAACGGTTTTCCCCCATGTATTCATCAATTTCAGGTTAATCTTCAAGGAGAAGCTGGGAAGAGAGAGCCCATGGTGACCTGGAGGCTGGGGCCGTGCCCTACCCGCCCACCAGAAGTTGAATATAGAGCTGCAGAGAGAACAGGATTATCCAGCTCATCTCCCATTGAACAGACATCTGTAGAGAAGGAAAAGATTATCATCTGGGGAAAAAGGTTGGAAGGTGATCAACTCAGAGTTTGTTCTGTGCTTCATTCAAGTAAGGACGATGCCATTGCTTATTTTTTCTATTATCAAGTAAATGCAGTCACGTTTCAGCAATTGGCTTAGTTTCTTCTTGATGTATTTATTATGGCTGATCTGTATTATACTGAAGCCAAAGGAAATTATGTGTAGTTATCCCCCAATTCAGAAAATGTTAGGCATGGAATATTAAAAGAGTTTACTAAATCTGCTTCTGTCCCTCCCTCGGGAACATACCTGAGGCTCATGTGCATCAAACTAGCCACAGACACACCAGCCCCAGGTCTACCAGAGACTAAACTGCCGAGTTTAGTCTCAGGACACAGGTGGGCTGTGCATGGTGCTATGCTGTTCTTGTCTTCTACTGTCTCAGGAGAACCAACACAGAAAAGAAAACCAGGTCAGCATGGAAGAGGTACCAGGTCATGAGACCAGCCAGCCAAACCTGATTTTCCAGAGTACTGGGCGGTATTTAATAAATATTTAATTTGATAATGATAATATTTCATGATAATATTTCATGATAAGTACTTAATGATAAATACGAGTTCAGCTAAGAAACAGATTGATCCCGCTCTTTCCCTAAATGATTTTTTTCACAGATGAAAATATAAAACCAAAAGGAGTAACAGTGACAAGATAAGGCTGGAAGTTACGATGTGCTGGGGAGTCTCAGGTCACGGCTGTAAACCCAGAAAACCAAGACGTAATTATTTAATCTTTCTTGGTCTGTTTTCTCATTTACAAATCAGATGATAACTCAGGCATACATTCCAACTCAAAATATACTGTGCTTCTATCAACCCTAAATTAGGAGATAATGGACTGTGGCTTCCTGACAGAAATTACTTTGGGATTCTTCTTCTGGTGTCCCAATCACCTAGTGCTGTAGAAATCCTCCTTTTGTTTCTACTTTGAAATCATGAAATGTTTCAATCATCGGTTTCTCTTTAAATCCATTCTTGAAGGTGAACACAGGGAGTTCTCTTATCTACCATATCTAATGATCTGATTTAAAACTTGAAAATTTTTATGCCTTTAAACGCCACCCAAGAAACTAACCACAAACCGAAACATTACATGCTCAGAATAACCTAAGGATTTCTGTGAGTTAATTCAAAGTAAAAATAACCAAATATTTAATTGTATCAAATAGCTTGCTAGTTAATAGCAATAAAAACTTCAAAAAGTTATTTCTCAATGTGTTTTTAAATGAAGAAAGCTTTCTTTTGAAAAGAAAATGCGTGACACAAAAAAAGGTATGTTTGATTTTTTCCCCAGTCATTTGCATTTTTTGAAAGCATATTTTTAAAATAAAATTTATTTTAATAAATAAAATTTGTTAAAATGTCAAGACAACATATTAAGTGTAGTCAGAGAAGACGCTCATTACATTTGGTATACATCTCGGTATACCCTGTGACTAAAGCAAATGATAAAGTTTTATACCTATTTGTAGAGAGCCTGGAAAGTAAAGAAAGCATACATTCACCGAGCATTCTCAGATTAGCCTCACTCTTTTCTCAGTTAAATGTTAAGTATTTGTCAAGTCAGAACTAAAGAACTAATTGCTTATCATTGCAATTAGATTTTAGCTTCCTAGACGCAAAGGTCATGCCTTGCACTTCTATGTGTCTCATGGTGCCCACACCAGATACGCACACAATACTCGACTGCAGAGAAACTCCTAAGTCTAAAAATGTAATTGGCTTGGCTACTGGGGTCTTACATATCAAGATTTTGGTGATCCCAAAGTTCAATATTTAAGGACAGTTCAAATCTGACAAATGACGACTCCATGGCAGCAAATTAAGAAGTGATTCTTCTTCTTTTTTAAAAGATTTTATTTATTTATTCGATAGACAGAGATCACAAGTAGGGAGAGAGGCAGGCAGAGAGAGAGGGAGAAGCAGGCTCTCCGCTGAGCAGAGAGCCTGACAGGGGGCTCCATCCCAGGACCCTGAGATCATGACCTGAGCCCAAGGCAGAGGCTTTAACCCACTGAGCCACCCAGGAGCCCCAAGAAGTGGTTCTTCTACCGAAACTTCTCTCCCACTCTGATAGGACTTTGCTATGCTCGTTAGTGATTCTTCAGATAATATTAAGAGATGGTACAACCAGCTAGTACATTGGACAGAATCACTGATGCTTGGACACTGAGAGTGGTGAAGGGTGGGATTAAGGTTTTGGAGCATTCAGTCTTTGGAGTCAGTACGAAGATGGGCTGTTATGTGCTACCTCTTGATTCTTAGGAGAAAAAAAGAGCTCGTTTTCTAATGTTCCTGCTTATCCTTCCAGACTCCACTCATGGCTTGCCATGAGTGCCTCTCCTCTCCTGAGCCACCATTTTGCTTCATAGGATTAAGCACACACGTCTTTCCCCTTCTCTGTGCTCCCAGCCAGCATGCAGAATTTGTTATTGTGTGTTGTAGTCTGCTTGCACATCTCCCTCATCCTAGACCAGCTCTTTCGAGATACGAAATCTATCTTGTAATCATCTCTGCCTCCAGAAAGCCCAGAACAAAGCCCGGCTCCCTGAACAGGGCAGCTGCCCCATAAACGCTCAAAGGATATGTGAGCAGCAGGTGTGAATGAGTGCAAATTCAGGCGCCAGAGGGTGCGTCTGAGCTCTGGAAACTTCTCTTGCCTTCCCCCCAGGCATCAGCTGCCTCCCCCTGCCCGAGCCCTGGGCTGATGGCAGACACGGTTGTCCAGCTTGCCTAGTGATGTGGGCTCTGCAATAAATGGAGATAAAGCTTTGTTCTTAACAGACTGTTTGTCCTCATTTCATCTTCTGGACCATTTGTTAGTCTTCTTCCCTTCCCTTAATCTGAATCCCAAGGTTTAGGACTGCAGACCCAGCCGGCATGAATCCAATCTTCCTTTCCCTCTCTCAGATGTGCAGCAGATGTTCCTTTGGAAGGCAGTGGCAAAAGAAACAGATGGAAAATTAAATAGATAACAAGCTGGAAAATGTCAAAGCCTGGCCCTTTCTATTCTCAACGAATGTGTTGGTTCTGCAGGTACAAAAAGGGATCTTTGCATGCTGAACTCCCCAAAGGCTTAAAACACACGTTCCTGCAAGCAAAATCCAGGGTTTGGGAGACCGGCAGAAAGAACATCCACGGGTCTAGTAAAGCAGTAAAAAAACCAGAGTACCTGATATCCAGATTCTGCCACTTTTTTCAGAAACAGTTTAGTCCTTTAATGTCCATTAGAAAGCATATGGGCAGATGAAGGCTAATAATATATTCCCCAGATCCCAATAACATTCATTCAGGTCACTGACAACTGTCAGTTAATCTTTACATGGAAATTGTTGACTAGCATTAATATTACCGTTTGTGCCTTTGGAAAGCCCAAGTGCGAACATTTCGATCTGCCTATTTCTTTTTTACAGAGCTGGAACAGGGTGAGGATTCATTCGAGTAAAAACCCCAGCATAAGAAGCAGAGCCCTTCAGAAGTCAGGTTTCTTAGGGCCCTGCCTGTGCATCTTGTCAGATCATTTCTCAGAAAGCCAGCTCCTGCTCATCTGCATGAGGGAAGGGTAGAGATCCCGGCTATTAAACCACTAAGAATCATCTGAGTTAATTAGGAAAATCAAAGTATCAGTCTGCCCTGTTTGTATCTGCCCTACTTGAAAATTAATCTGGTCTGTGACATCCAGTCTCGGTGTCTTCTTGTTTATGAGATCAGACGCAACCGCATTCAGCAGGGGGTACTGCCTCTGATCGGGTTTGATCTAAGCCCCTGCAGCTTTCCCTGCTCCTCTGACAGCTGTGCTGGCTTCTAGAACAGGAAAAAATTCACTTTTACAAAGATGAGGTTATCTTCTTTTTCCCAACTCTTCCCCAAACTGTTACTTTTTAAAAAATAATAACTGGTTTACACTGCTTTATCTATGTCCTATTTCTAGTAAACATTCTTAGACTTTCATTGTAAATGACTTTGTTTTTAAGCTGGGAGACTATTGTATCAAATTTAAGCCTTAAAAAAAGAGAGAGAATTGGTCCTTAATTCGCTCTTAAAAATGGACTGAGGTTAATTACAGATAAGTAGTTAGAAATTTTAGATAGCAGTACAAGATAGTAAGATATTTTCACACTGCAGATTCCCAAGGATTACAGGAATTGCAGATTTTCAGGTCAGTGTAAGAGGAAACAAGGCTCTAATTCTGGAATAAATGTTATTAAATTACCAACAAATTGAAATAATTTCCAAGCCCTATGTTGAGATATTCTGTAGTTTGAAATCAGAAAACAGAGAGGAGTTCTAGCATTTAAGAACTTCACACTGACAAACTCCACTGTAGAGAGCTCATCCTGAAGTTCTCAAACATTGATGTCATGTAGGTTTCTTTCCTCTGGCTCCATCTATTGCTCTGTTTCATACCAGGAGACTCTAACAAGAACATATGGCCCCTTGAATGTCTTTACGCAAAGAGTAACTCCATTCTATTCAGAAGTAATCTTCAAACAAGTGGAATTTTGGCAAAAAATGAACCAACCAACCAACCAACCAACCTGGATTTGAATGTGGAAACATAAACAGAGCGAGCCTGAATTTGAGGGTTAATGGCTAATAGATGAAGAGCTGAGTCCCATTTATCACATCTAATAACACAGTGTGGTGATTAAGAATCTGGGTTTGAAGACAGTTACACAAGTTACATGTAAGTTCTGATCTGTGGTTATGGCACTCAACAGCAATGTGAGCTTGGAGAATCATTCAGCCTAAGTCCTTGTTTCCCTAACTATAGATAAGAATAGTGGCAATCTCATAAACTTGTGAGGATCGAATGAAATATAGCCTGTAAAGCACATGGTATGATGTCTAGCTTATAGTTTCCGATAAATGTTTATCATTGCTATCAATCCATTGGAGGAAGGATATGACAGAGTATAATGAACAGATAATTGGCTCAAAATTCACAGGGCATGAGCTTGAACGTTGTGGTAACAGTTCACCTCAGAATTTTGCCAGTATAAATACATGCTGGTGTTCAGTGTGTAGCAGGCTCTTCACAAATATCAAAATTTGGAGTTTTGTCTATATATATTTGGTTTTTTGAAAAAAAAATTATTTATTTACTTGAGAGTGAGAGACAGTGTGTGCATGGGCAGAGGGAGAGGAAGAGAGAAACCCAAGTAGACTCTGTGCTAAGCAGGAAGCCCCATATGGGGCTCGATCTCACAAGCTTGAGGATTAGACCTGAGCCAAAACCAAAGTCGGACACTTAACCAACTGCGCCACCCAGGTGCTCCTTTATATATTTTGTATTGCACATTTCCTACCTTGCTTCTTCAGAAAGGTGTAACTTTTACACACATTTTTCTTACTATATGGAAGCTGTGACCCATGGGATTCAGTCCTTGAGAAGGTCAGTTAAAAATGTGTTCAACTGCAAAAGTAATTAAAAAGTGTTTCTATTCTTGTTTCTCATCAAGGGTAGTACAGGGGACCCAATTTATATATCTAAGCAACTTCTTACATTCCCTTTTATTGTCTCTGCATCCTATCAACCATATCCTCTTCCATGGCATTTCATTTTCCAGAACCTTTTCAAAATTCCTTCTCAGTCTTTATTTTGATTTTACTTCCTTTTCCTCTTTTCTCTCCCAGATCTTCATATGTATATTGGCTAAGATTTCTTTCCTTCTCTTCAAGTAATTCTGGTTCTGTTATTAGGTCCATTCCCTTATTCTGTATCACAGAAAAAAGAAAAAAATAATAACAGGAGGATTTGGGGAAGATGGCCATGTTGGGGGCATAGCTTTTGAAAGTCCTGGAATCCTCTCATAAAGACAGAGCAAACAGGTAAAAACAACAAAAAACGCCCCCCAGACAACAAACACAACACAAAACTAGATTTCAAGGTAGTATCATGAAACTCAAATTACAAGTGGGTAAGAACTAGATCACTGACAGCCACAAGATTGCCTTGGATGGCATCACTAGATATATGGGAAGAAACAAAGGGAAGTAATGGGATATATGACAGACCTGAAGCCAAGAGAACTCCAAAACAGCCAACAAATATTCACTAGAAAGCACAACTGGCTAACTGAAGAACATCAGCTAAACTCAGGAAGATTTTTATCCAAAACTGGATAAATATAAACATCCTAGTAAAGCCTACCGGGATGGGAACCATGGAGGCCCTGTGAACTCCTTTTTTTTTTTTTTTAAGATTAATTATTTTTTCAAAATTTTATTTATTTTTTATTAAAATTTTTAATTTATTTATAGCACACGCTGGGTGAAGGGCAGAGAGAGAGGGAGAAAGAGAATCCCAAGCAGATGCTGCGCTGAGCCCAATGTGGTGCTCAATTTTATGACCCCAAGATCATGATCTGAGGTGAAATCAGGAGTCTACGGCCCAGCCAACTCAACCAACCAGGGGCACTGGCCCTGTGAATTCTTGAAATCAACTTGCTAATACTATATGCTAGGAGGTTTCCACACTGAAGGGAAACTGCTGGGAGTCAAGTCCAAGCTGGGCAGAACAGGGTCACAGAGATAAAGAAAAGAAGATTCAGTTAAAAGGAGGGGATGGGAATAGAGCCGTAGGAACTCTCAGAGGGAATGTCACTGTATTTTTTTAATACTACAAGACAACCACCAAGAGGGAGCTCTGTGAAGCTAGAAAAAATAATGTGAACACAGTCGACTTTGAAAAATTCAGGGAAATTAGTATTTTTTTTTAAATTGGGCAACAGAAAATTATTAAGGTTAAATTCTATATATTGTTATTATAAGAGAAAAGATATTAAAGGGCAGAACACCATTCCTACAGACAATGAAAGGACACCAGAAAGACAAAGCTCAGAAAACAGCTCATTTAAAATGAGCTAAAAGACACTGAGAAAAGAAACTGAAGAAAGGAAACAACAAGATGAATGAGAGATTAGCTCAGAAACAAGGTGAAAAAATTCAGAGAAGAATTAGGGAAGGAGATTATTTCAGAAATGAAATCTAAATTAGAAGGAATAGAAGAACACATAAACATAACAGGTAATACCTTAACAAATGAAAATGAAAAAGAGGCAGTCCTTAAAAATCAAAAGGAAATAAAGAAAAGTAACAAGATGGAGAAGACATAACAAACATTATAGACAAGGAATACCCAACACATTTATTTTTTTCCCCAACATTTATAATAGAGTTTTAAGGAGGTACAGAAACCATCTAAAGAACAATACCAATACTAGAATCCATTATTCAAGAATGCTTTTCTGAAATATAAAGATTTGAAACTAGGTATTCAAAGTGTGAAAAATGAAATAAAATGAAGTCACATGTATCATTTTAAAACGCAGTCAGGAAGTCATTAAGGAGGTAAGGCTTACATATGACCTCACAGGTGGAACCATGAACTTTTAAATTGGGCGAAACCACAGATCAAGCAGTCGGCAAGAACACTTGTCGATTGCTACAGTAAGAGACTTTCACTTAGTGATAGTCTTAGCAACTAATTCTGTTTAGGCAAGATTAGTGTTCTGTCCCCATCACCAATTAAAATTCTTTGTGAACAACTTACATGGGCATTCTCTTTTTGCCTTTAAAAATCCCTGACTTTTGCTCCCCAGTGAGACACTATCTGGATTGCTGCCCAAATCTGTGTACCTCAAATGGAAATTCTTTGTTCCCAAATAAAAGCTTTTGCTTAATTTCTGCCTCTTGACAATTTTAAGATTGACAAAAACACACCACATACCTAAGAATATCAACTCAGAACCAACATCAAGACACAGTTCTGTAAAATTATTGGGCCTTAAAAGACACAGCAAAAATTCCTTGTGTACTTAGACATAAAGAGCAAATGACTCATGGGGTAAAAACAAAACAAAACCCTAAAAATGATTATCGTGAGAATTTCCAAAAGAACACTTTTTCTGTCAGAAGAATGTGAACTGAACTAGGAGAAGGCAATTGGCAAAATCTAGATCATGAGCACCTCCCTAAAGGACTGCAGGGTAACCCGTAAATTAAGAGACATGTTAACACACATAAAAATGGGCATGACTAAACTACAGTTTTTAGAGATGAAAATTCGTGTGACAAAGCCATAATAAGATGCAAGGAAATGATTACTAGAGGAATCTGTTTGGTTACTATATCAAGGGGAGAGAAGATAATTGGAACAAGGCACATTGGAAGGGCTGGGAAGGTTGGTAGGTTGGTTTCTTGATCTGGGTAGTGGTTTAAAAAGTGTTTTGCCTATAATCATTAAGTTCTACATGTGATTTCCATGACTTTTCTCTTTTTATTTTTGCAGAAGATACGTGTAGGAGCCAGCCTGGTAGAGATACACTATCCTCATATTTTTGAGACACTGTGGGAGGAGACAGATAAGGGCTATAAAATACAGGAGTCTTTGGCAGGCAGTAGGACAAGAAAATCTGTAAACACTTCCAAATTAGTAATTTTTATCACCTCTCATATACTATCTTCTCAACTGCTAGCCTGTGTTTTTCTGGAGTGTAACATAGAACCAAATGTTAAATTTTTTTCAGCATGAAGAGCACAGAGCTATATTTACACATAATTTGGGCTGAATTTATGTTTGTTGATGTTGATAATGAAAGATCATAAAAATTTCTTCCCCATAAATATGCTGCTTTCTACCTTATTGCTCACACACTTTTCTTTGAATATCATTTTTAAGCACGTACTACCTCAAGGGTAATACGCAGTTGTAATTTGACTCCTCCTAAACAGTGTATGCGTCAGATGGATAGTTCTATTTTAACCACAATCTTAAAATATGTTGAGTTAGTATGTCTAAGTTACTGAATTTGTCAGAGACAAATACATCTTCAAAACATCATTTATGATCTTTCAACTTTCAAAGACATATCCTTGTTTTTGATCTAAACAAACCCTATGACATTGGAATAATCAAGTATTAAAATATTAGGAGCACTTCCAAACAGCATAATGTATGGGAAAATAGTAGATACTTAATATATATGAGCATGGACACATTTTTGGATTTAATTTGCCTTTATGGCTCACTTATGAATAAAATACCAAAACATTCCACTAAGTTTTTGTTCAGGAAAAAATATTCCTGGGAATAGTTAACTTCTTCAGAATAATAAATAGACAAGGATTTCTGCCAGTCAGACTTAAAAAAAAACAAACATTATATTTCATCAAATATGAAGTACCATTAGGAGATGCATCTTTTTAAATATTTTATATACCACTAGGAAACAAAAATATTTGCAATTCAGGTTTATACATCATTAAGTACAAGATGCATCCCAATTTCATACATTAAAATGCAAAACTGTATACATCTTAGAAATTGATGAAATATGGGGCTTTGCTACATTTCAATATGGCAATGACTAACAAGAAACACTCTTTGTACCTGTAATTTCGTAGTTTTATGTCTTTCACATTAAAAAAAATTTTTTTAAGATTTTATTTATTTGAGAGAGAAAGTGCACACACGCTCAGGGGAGGGGGCAGAGGGAGAAGCAAATTCCCCTGCTGAGAAGGGAGCACAAACTGGGCTTCAATCCCAGGATCCCGAGATCATGACCTGAGTTGAAGGCAGAGACTTAACTGAACTAGCTACCCAAGCACCCCTTTCACATTTTAAAGTCTGGAGTGTTATACTGAGAGACAATACTGAATATTTCCCTATGTGTTCAAGAAAATAACAGGTCAATGTAGGAAGGAACTGGCTATGGACTGAAAACATAGCCACAGCATGCCTTTCTTAAAATTGGGTTTGTGCCAAGGTCGTCTGGCTTGCTTTAGAAATATCTAGATAGGCTTACTCAAAATCTTCATATGCATCCTGAAGAGTAAGTTAAGCATTCATGGTGGAAGTGTTTCTATGGTACAAAGTAACTAAAATAATGCAGCCTGCTGTCACACACACACACACACACACACACACACACACACACACACACACACTGGGTGGATTACAAATAGTAAAGATCAATTCCTAGGTGATCAAAAACATACAGCACATGAACTATACAGGGAACACACCTAAGAGTGGATTATAAAAATCTACCTGTATTCTCCTTTCTAAAAAGGTCTTCTAAATGATTATACAGATTATTTTCAATCATTTCTAAATATTTTATTTTCAAACTGGTAAACTGGAAGGTAATATTTACATTAAAAATCTCCTGGAAGCTCCACTTTTGGCAACAGAATTTGTTAAACTTCTTAAAAAATACTTCTTTTACAAAAATATTAAAGTACGACAAATATTTTAAATGCATAGCAGAGCTTCTAAGAAAACAAACAAACAAACCCAGCAATGCCCCAAATGAACAGGAAACAGACACACAGACTATCATGCTGTAATCTAGTGCTGAAATCCTTGTCATCCTATAAGCATTTTCTTGAGCCAGAAGCTTCAGGTTTCAGATTATAATTTTGTGGGGAGATGAGATGAGCCAGGGTGAAAAGATGAAATTGGAACACACAAAGGAACATTACTCGTAATCAAAGGAAGATGACAAATTTTCTTAGGGTTAGCTATGGGTACAAAAATTCTTGAAAGCTTAACCAAAGCTTGGTCCAATTAGAGTCGAACATTCAATTCCTTTACTTGCATGATGCAGGGGATCCCTAAACTGAGAGATTAACTTAAAGTAGTTCTCTATTAGTAATATCCTGGGGCACCTGTCATAAACCAAGAAATATACTCTTTAGGAAATATATCATCAAACCACATTTCTCAGAATACCCAATGTTCACAGCTAAAACATTTCCATCTAACATGTATCCATACTGCACAAAGAATAAAAGAATCATAAAAAAGAGTTCACAGAAACATGCTTCAGTGCTCAAAGAAATTAAAAAAAAGTAACTGAAAACATGAGAAAGGAAAGACTGTAACAGAAGGCCAGGCCTATTTCAAAAGAAGCAATATGAACTTGAAAAAAAAAAGTGAAACGCTCAATGGACAGATTAAATAGCAGATTAGATACAGATAAGGAGAGAATTAGGGAACTAGAATATAAATCTGAAGTAATTATCCAAATAGAAGCACAAAGATGGACAGTATGTGATAGAAGAGATAGAGAAAATGAGAAGGCCTAATCTTCTAGAGAGTTCTAAGAGGTGAAGAAAGAGTCAACAGCTGACAATTGTGCAGCATCGAACAAAAAAGCTATGGCGTCTCAGATTCAGTAATCACAGATTGCTTATGCCAAGCAGCATAAATAAAAAAGAAATTAGCACTTAGACGCAATATAATAAAACTTCTTAAATAATAGAAGTATTAATATTTTGTTTTCTCTTCCCTCTTGAGGAACCTGCAGCTGAAACAACATGAATGAGCCCTTGTTCCAACTCCCTCTGGACATGTGGCTGCTACCCCTGGTAGATGTGCTCTTCTATCTGCCACCAGGCAGAGGAAGTCGCAGTCCCAGGCTCTCTCACTTTCAAGTTCACCACACTCTGTGGTGAATCTTTCTCAAACTCCCTTAAACTCTAGAGTGCGAGTGATCAATATTCTGCATGGGTCCTTTGAAGTCCTCCACTAGCTTGGACAGATCATCTGACACTGCATCTTAGAACTTTCAGCAAATAAAGAGGTTTCAGTAATTGTTCACAGGCTATCTTGGACTTTTCCTTGCTCCACTTTGAAGTTACTGGTCCTGTATTTTTGCCCTTTTTTTTTTCTATCATGTTCTGATTTTTCTGTCTTGATTTATAAAACTTTTTTTTTTTAAAGTTTTTTTTTTTAAAGATTTTTTTATTTATTTGACAGAGAGAAACACAGCGAGAGAGGGAAAGGTAGCAGGAGAAGCAGGCTTCCCGCCGAGCAGGGAGCCCGATGCGGGGCTTGATCCCAGGACACTGGGATCATGACCTGGACCGAAGGCAGACGCTTAACGACTGAGCCATCCAGGCGCCCCATATAAAACTTCTTTAAATGTTCTTAATACCAGTCTTTGGTAGCTGAGTTTTACAAATACATTCTCCTGTTTTTCATTTTCTTTTCAAATTCTAAGTCCTATCTTTTGAAGTAAAGACGCTCCTGAATACAATAAAGTGAAAATGTTCAGTTATACCATGTCATCGATACATTATTGTGCTCTATATCTTCTTTATAAAATCCTTCTTGAGGCCAAAGTTAAACTTTCTAATATAAAAAAACTCTTCTTCCATACATTTTTGCCAGCTCTATCACAAGTTAGGTTTCTATAGATCTCCTAACTATGGGCTCATACATCTATTAATTTTTAAAAATTTTTTCCTGCTAAATTCTTTCTCATCTTCCTAGAACTCTGATTCTATGTTGCAGCTTCTCACTCAGGTCTTTGTCTCTTAATCTTCTATATTTTCTAGATCTTTGTCTTTCTGAACCACATTCTGTGTGGCATCCTTGGTTCTGTCTTCAAGTTCCCTTATTCTCTTTCCTGCTCTACTTATCTACTGTTAAATGATATCCTGATGCATTAATTTCAGTTACTATATATTTTTGACTCATACCTATTTTTTGTTCTTTTTCAAATTTTCTTGGTCTTTTTTTGTATATTATTGCTCAATTTCTCACATTTTTAACCCCAACATTTATATGATATGTTACCATTTTTATCCCCTACATGATATTTTCAATGTATAAGGTTTTGGACTATGTGTTGAGATTTTTAAATAATATCAGCACATATTATCTGCAAGATTAATCTTTGAAACGTATTGGACAAGATTAAGAGGATTCAAAGACGATTTGATTTTACTTTGGTCTTGTTCCTGGGGACACCTTATCTTAGAATAATTTTAAGTTAAATTCTTGGTTTGAGGTTATTCTCACTAAAAAGGAAGTTTAAATTTGGCTTGAAAGTTCATAAAGGGCTGTTCAGAAGGGCTGACTTGTAGTTATAATTCTCAGTTAGCCTTTGTTTATTTGGTGCTCAGGATCATTAGGGGTAATTTTCCTTGTCGTGAAGAGTGAAACCCTTTGGGTTTCAAGTTTATACAGTTGATCTCGTGTTGGAATCCTTACTATGGAGATAGGGCTCTCCTTGGAGAGCCTCCTTGGGACCATAGCTAGGCCTTTCCCCTTTCCCATGGTGTTCTGAAAGTCTTAAAAACTAAAATTTAAGGTCACTGGAATAAAGCCAGCTTCCCTGTACTGATTATTGATTTGAGGTTCCTCTTTCACTTAGACTTTGGCCCATGCGAAGTCTTTACTTTCTTTCCAGGCAATTGATACATTAAGGAATTTAAAAATATATATTGTGTCCATCATTTTTATTCTGTTTAAACATTCAAGGAATCTATCCCCCAACACTACCACAACAGATAAAGCTTATTATTTTCTATAATTTATATAAACCTCACAAACTTGCCAAAAGAGATTAAGGTCTTAAAGTAATATAGCCTAGTAGTGAGTTTTGACTTTTTTGTTCATGAATGAATAATAATTGGTCCATGGGGAAAAAGTTAACAAAACCAACTCTGCTTTTTTAAAGATTTATCTATCGATCTATCTATCTAAGAGAGAGAGAGA
>CM053606.1:125256853-125274903 GCA_028646535.1 Procyon lotor | reverse complement strand
AAAAAAAAATCAAGAAACTGATGAAGCAAAATTAATTCCCTTATTATATAAACAACAAAAAGCAGATTTCAAGTGGGCACTTTGAGCTCCAGGCCTGGAGTAGTATAAAAAATGAGAAGACTAAGACAGTGATAAAAGTCTGACAGGAATCTTGATTATTTTTTAACAAAGGGATTCATTTTAATCAGAAGCTTAGATTTTGCTCCTTTGCCATGGCAACAGATGCAGAATCCTGTACCTGGAAGGTTACGATGATAATCTTCATTATGCTTACAAGAGCTCTGTGTTAACAGTTTAGTGATTGGACTGGAAGGAACGAATTTGAGTATCTCTACCCAGTTCTAAATAATATTTTTTGATCTTCACGGAGGAAGTGAGTCTATGGAGGACAGTCTTGGCCATCAACTCACAGTATGATTTTAGGTATATCTACTTACTCACATGTGTTTTTTCCCTCGCAAATCTGTGAAATGGGAACACTGGTCTCAGCTTTCATCTCAGAATGGGCTAGGTCTGTGTTTCCTGGTTTATCTAATGCTGAATGAAAAGAGAAGAACCACTTTTTGCTCCTTTTTTTAGACAGGTAAAGAAATTGTCTCATGCATGCTCTACCCTCTTGCTATAGGACCTTAAAAGAGGTCAACATGGGGAGATGCAGAACAGATTCATGGTCGTTCTCCCCCATGCATCCTGACATCTCACATGATGCCACTTGAATGTTCCCACTTTCATTATGTAAGGACTGAGGTCAGCTGCTTTGCTCCTGAGCAACTATTTTCTTGCTGAAATGAAGAAAATGATTCTATAATTAAAATGTGGAAAAACTAAGTAAACTCTTAGAGAAAAGCAGAGGGAAGTTTTTATTCCTTCTGATGAGAGAAGGTGCCTTGATAGAACCTCTTTAGTTACTAATGTGTGCTCAGAAATTGTGGGCCCTATCCTTTTACTCTCACCAAGCCTTCAACCCTCTTTTGCTAAGTTATCAGAGAGCAAAGATTTTAGGTCTTTTCCTTCCCAGTGACATTTGCTTTTAAAAACTTGTAAACACTGGGACTCTTAAAGACTGACAAACCTTTGAGACTTAAGAGAAACGGGTGTTTAAAGGTGAATTTCTCAAGAATTCTTGAATCCTTGCCCATGTTCTGAAACCACATCCTCGTGGCAGGCATGGACGTGCCCCTCGAAGCTGCTGAGGGGCTGTGCTTAAGTGCCAGTCTGCTGCACCTTCGGGATCCTCTGATACGTTCCTGTTGATGCCCATTCTCTTCAGGCTACTCCCAGCCAATGATGGAGCACAGCGAAGGTTCGAGAGCTGGGCCACTTCTGCCTGATGTGGGCTCCCCGCTGGTCTGGTCAGGACTTCTTGGCAGCACTTCCTGCCCTGCTAAGTGCCAGATCAGTCTCACCGGGAAGATTCTTCCGGCAACTCTTGCTTCCTCTTCCTTTTTCCTTTCATGGGGAATCTCTTGAATTCCTAATTCCATCTTGGCATCTGCAGTCTGTGAACTAGAGCAGACTCAGTGCTCCATAAATATTTGTTGTGCCAGATGAAGAAATCTCAGGATGAACCAAACCAACTCTTAGGGGAGGTGAAGAGGTCGAGGAGAACCTAGACTGAGTACCTATCATTTGTCAGTTGCTTGATCGTGAGTGTCTCGGTGAAGTTGGGCTAAAAGAGAAGTTAATGTATGTTGAGGGGCTAGGATGTATTAAACGCTCAGTAAATAGTAGGTATCCCTATTAACAAGAATTATACTGAATTGCGTGTGAAAAAGTCAGGTGGGTAGGAGATACTGAAGGCATGGAAGATGCAAAGAACCAGGCAAGAGGTCACGTCAGATCATGGTTCAAGCAATACTCTGGGTTCAGCCACTGCATGCAGCTCAGAATGCCCTGGGAACTGCGGCTTCCGTTGAAGTTTTGGGCCATCTAGGAATGTTCAGCTCTAGGTGGCCCCAAATACTGATTTGTTCATTTTTCAGGGCCCTGTGATGTTATAAGTCCCTAAACGGTTAATACAATGCCTGAGTTCAGTGAGATGGGGAAATAATAGTATCACTCTCTTAGTGGTACTACTCCAGGTCTAAAGACAGGCTCTATTTTCAGTTTGGGTTTGGGTCCCCAAGCAGAGATGAGTGGAAGAGAGGTGAGACCCTGACTCCTTCCCATCTGAACTTACTGTCAGTGAGAAGTTCCAGGCTTGGCCATTAGCTTTTTCATCTGCTGAAAGTGCAACTCCATAGTTAGGCATGTGACTGGGCTTTTTTCAACTATGGTTTGATTAGAGAGACTTTGCAGATGTCAGACACTATGCTGAAGACACGCTCTTTACCTCCTAAGAAAAGGTAAGCCACAACTAGGGAAACTCCTACGCAATATTACAGAGGATACAGAGCCTGCCAGGAAACAATCATCTCATCCTGTGGCAACAGTAAACAGAAAAAAAGAATTATTAAAAAATAAAAGGAATTACTTTTTAAACCAACTGATTCTTCTCAAAGCCATTTTAAATCATCTGTCAGCAGTGACTTTCAGAAGGCAGCTCCAGATTCCTTAGTTAATTAAGCCTACAAATGAAAGCATTAATTCATTACATGCCAGTATACTTGCCACAAACACAATTAGTCTCATAAGAGTGTCACTTTTGAGAGATTAATAAATCCATCCATACTTTCCCCAGAGTACAAGGGGTCATTTTCACTTGTCTATGCCTGATGCATGCTTCTGCTTTTTGAAATGCAGTGAACTCCCCAAAGAATTGGTAGTTGTTTTTTTTTTAACCTAAGGTAGTATTACATTTCAGCATTGCTGAAGCATACAACCTGATATCTGAAAGTAATTAGAAAATCTACTACCACACCATAAATTATGATGTAGCCATCTTAATCCAATATGTCATTGAAGGTACTGAGGTCAGATGTATTTTAAAAGTCAGAATTTCTCAGAAACTAAAAAGGCAATACCTGATATGTGTATACACACACACACACACACACACACACACACACACACACACTTATATGATAACATACTTATCATATATATAATACCCCCAGCAGAGTCTGGGGCAATACCCTAATATAATGTTCATACTTTTGCAGCATAATCCTGGATATTAAAATAGGTTTTGTTACTAAATGGATTTTGGTGCTAAGCTGACCAAACAACAAGGACATGGAAGCACTCAGTTTTCAGAACTTTCTGGATTTCAGAATTGCAGAGAAGCAGTGGATCTGCAGTGAATTTGCATCCTAACTCCTCCTCAAACACTCCTCACCAGAACTGTGGGAACAGAAGATAAAGAGCTGCCAGGGATTTTGCTTGAAACTGAAGTAGAGGACTTTTAGTCCTGCTTTCTCCATCCTAATTCTTTAAGATTCATTTGCAAAAGGTCTCTTAGGCTGCACAAAATACACTTATCCAATTGTTTACAATGAGTAACTTGGAGGAACCGTTCTCTTACTGACAACATTCAGCTCACTGAGCTTTATTTGTGCCGCTGATTTGCATGAGCAAATGTGAAAGTAGAGAATAAGAAACAAAACAAAAGAAAACAAAAAACTAAACAAAACAAAATCAGCCCCGCTTGCAGCCACTACCCTTTGCCTCCAGCCATGGAACTATTCCTCCTTACAGTCCCCTTCCTGTAAAGAGGCTGAAGATCGGTTTTATGTTAGACCTATGGGGTAGTGAAGGGGTTCATGTCATTTCCTCCTGTTTCTCTTAATCAAATGGCCAATTATTTTCTCTATCGGCTGGGAAAAAAGCCGGTAACACAATGCTCAAGACAATAACACAAATGTTTTATCGTATCACTTCATTGGTGAGTAGGGGCTAATTTTTTTCCATTATAATATTCCTTTTGGTGTGAACATTTGGCCACACCTTGAATGTGGAAGGTGCTTCTTGTGTGTTTATGAAGTTGGATGGAGAAAGCACTGTTACCCTCTCCACACCGCACTTTTTGTTTGCTCATTGCTTTTCAAAAGAAGTCTGTTTCCTCAGTGTTGAGGCAACTCTGAATCTCTACAGGATTCTGCTCCAGGAGCTATTTATAAGTCCGGGTAGGCAGGGCCCACAGCCCTCCTTTGCGCTTCCAAGGGGGCTGTGGGCGTGTATGTTCTGTCGCTGCCGGTGATCTGTTTTGATCATATTAATGAGGAGATGGCTGACTAGAAGCTGTGTTTCCTTTTCAGTTGTTCCTCTATATTGTTATGAATTAATTTCTGTTGGATTTTGATAATTCTGTTATTGACAGACATTTGTACCTCCACACAATCATGTCTCTGCCCAAAAGTAGCAGTTTGGTTGATCACTCAGAGTTACACGTGTATGTCTATGTTGTATTCACCAGACTGAAGTTGCCCCCAAAACAAGCCCATTTGCTTAAACTGCTCATTTGGTTTTTACAAGTCAACTGAAACACATATCCTTGCAATGAAGGAAAGTTTCATGAAGCACTCCCATTATCCATGAAAAAGATAAACTTGAAATGGATAAAAAACCTCAGTGTGAGGCAGGAATCTATCAAAACCCTAGAGAAGAACATAAGCAGTAACCTCTTCGACACTGGCCACAGCAACTTCTTTCAGGACAAGGCAAAGGAAACAGAAGCGAAAATGAACTTTTGGGACTTCAAGATTAAAAGCTTCTGCACAGCAAAGGAAACAGTCAACAAAACAAACAGGTAACCCATGGAATGAGAGAAGATATTTGCAAATGACACTACAGACAAATGTCTGATATCTAAGATCTATAAAGAACTCCTCAAACTCAACACTCAAAAAATAGATAATCATGTCAAAAAATGGGCAGAAGACATGAACAGACACTTCTCCAAAGAAGACATACAAATGGCTAACAGATACATGAAAAAATGTCATCATCATTAGCCATCAGGGAGAATCAAATCAAAACCACATTGAGATACCACCTTACACCAGTCAGAATGGCCCAAATCAACAAGACAGTAAACAACAAGTGTTGGAGAGGATGTGGAGAAAGGGGAACCCTCTCACACTATTGGTGAGAATGCAAAGTGATGTAGCCACTTTGGAAAACAGTGTGGAGATTCCTTAAGAAATTAAAAATAGAGCTACCCTATGACCCTGCAATTGCACTACTGGGTATTTACCCCAAAGATACAGATGCAGTGAGAAGAAGGGCCATATGTACCCCAATGTTCAAAGCAGCAATGGTCACAATTGCCAGACTGTGGAAAGAGCCAAGATCCCCTTCAAAGAGGGCATCCAGATAAATGGATAAAGAAGATATGATCCATATATACAAAGGAATATTATGCCTCCATCAGAAAGGATGAATACCCAACTTTTGTATCAACATGGACGGGACTACTGATTATGCTGAGTGAAATAAATCAAGCAGAGGGAGTCAATTATCATATGGTTTCACCTATGTATGGAGCATAAGGAAAAACATGGAGGACATTAGGAGAAGGAAAGGAAAAGTGAATTGGGAAAAACTGGAGGGGGAGATGAAGTATGACAGACTGTGGACTCTGAGAAACAAACTGACAGTTTTGGAGGGGAGAGGTGTTGGGGGCTTGGGCGAGCCTGGTGGTGGGCATTAAGGAGGGCATGTATTGCATGGAGCTCTGGGTGTGGTGCATAAACAATGTATCTTGGAACACTGGCAAAATAAAATAAAATAGAAGAGAAGAGAAGAAAAGAAAAGAAAAGAAAAAAATCAAAATGCTAAACTTCTATTTAATTTCTTTGGAGGATCAAAATCCCAAGCTTTTATTTAGATTATTAGTCAGCTGTATCACCTTGTAGACACAAAATGTTTTGGTTGTTGTTCTAAGAGATAATCCTTATCTGTATAAAGCTCCAAACCACATGCTTAGCATTTTTTTCCAATAACAAAGACTGAAAGTTGGGAGAGACCCCAGAAGTAAACAGTCTCTCCTGACTTCCTCGCATGGGTCACATTGTAGTGACAGTCACATGCAGTGATCCCACCCAGTGTGGGTTCTAACTTCATGCTCCCCACACCCTTGGGAGGGAAGTACAGTTATTCACAGCTGGCAAACAAAAAACCAACAGCCCAGAGAGGTTAACTCATGCATATGCTAACAAGTAGCAGAACTGGGATGCGAGTCAAGTTCTACCTGATTCCAAAATTGGTCTTTTGGACCAATATCTGCAGAGAACCATCTCTGCAGAGAACCAGAGATGGTTCTCTGCAGATATCCTGATCTACATAGTTTAAGGGAAGACAATTTTCCATATGCTATTGAATAGGAGTGACCAATGCAGAACCAAAAAGGCAGAACTGACAAGGAAAAAAAAAAAGTAGGTTTCTCTCTTTCCTAATATTATGTATTTCCTTCCCTACTGAGAGAATTAGGCTCTAGGTATCATCAACATTATTAAAAATATTTATATGGGGGAAGATGTGTGGAACTGTGAAAAATGTACCTAAACGTTATCAATCCAATTTATGCCATGTCTTTATCTTCCTTTTTCTCTTTAGATTTTCACCATGAAAATGAAGCTTCTGTTTCTAAGAAGCTCTAAAAATATTACTCACCTGCACCTACCATGTTCTGCCACATTATAATCTTGGTTACAGCTCTAAAAATGTCAGAACAGAAGATCATGAACTGAAGATGTGTCATAGACAAACATATTTTAAAGGCAAGTTCAACATAACAGACTAAGGAAAAAAAATCCAACTGTGAAGAAGCTTGATGCTGACCTACGACCTAAAAAAATTCGCATCCTTTATAAAACACAAAATTGTACAAGCACTATGATTAAAACTGCTGATTCTTTTTTCCAGTGTTCCCAAGTTGGCCACAAGATACATCTGGCCTTTTGCCGGACACCCTACTTCCTCTGGCACGAGTGGGATCCAGGCAAGCTAGGGTGGGCCATTCTCATTCCAGAAGTTGGTAAAGTCAGAAAGAATATGCTGCTGCCCTAGGCAAGTAATCATTCCAAATTTCAGAAACAGTCTTTGGTGGAAGTTCCACACACCTGTTCCCTGCTCACCTTCTTCCTAGTCCCTTGGAATACAGTTACTTTGGCTAACTTATCCAAAATTGAAATTTTGGAGCCTTTTTCATCTTTTAGATGATTCATGATCAGAGTGATCTGCAGTTTATGCTCACTTGTCCTGTGAACTGATGTGTCAAAAATTTTACTGAGCAGCTTAACTAACCCTAGCACTACAAGATACTTCAAGACACTGGAGAGACAGATAAGTAGGAGTTGATAGGAGCATTCATGGGGACATGTGAGGTGCTTTGAGAGCATAGGACTCCCCCTTGGAGGATTAAGGAAGGCTTCCTAAGGGGAAGCGACATTTAAGTAGGGCCCTGTAGCACCACCAGGAATATTACAAGACCAGCCAGATGAAAAGCAGGTAACTGGAGCCCTGAGAAAGAACCTGAGAAGGACAAAAGAATTCATCCACTTGGAAGGACCACTACACAGCCAAGTCCAAAATGGGGTAGAGACTGTGAGGAATTTGGAGAACTATAAGTGGCTTTGCATGGCGGGGACAAGAGTCCCCCAGCACTGGCAAGAAGGGGGACTAGAGAGATGAGGAGGGGCACCCAGTGGGCAAGGAGGGTCCAGTTTTTGTTGGGTCTTGCATCTGGACTTTTTTTCCTGAGGGCAATGGGAGGCCATTGTAAGGTTAACCATTTAGATTTTAGGATAGGGGAAGTCTTATTTTGGGGGAAGATTTCTCATCTCACCCACTCCGCTAGGGTGGAGTGTGATCTACACATAATACTGGAAGCAGAATAATTCATTCTGTGTCTGTGGCAAAGAACTCTAGTGAGAATCATCACGGTTCTGCCTCACACAGCTCAGACAAGAGTGGAAAGAGAAGACGATGGATGGGAACAATATGAAAGAGATGAAATTGTTGTAACTGAGAGGGATTAGACCACAGGGATAAAAGAGCATGTCCCCTTCAGATCTCTGTTGCCTTTCAAATGGCCCTTTTATTTCGGTGATAGTCATATGGGTGATTTTTCATTTATAATGTTTAAATTGTTATAATATTTTTAATATTGTATATATTATAAAGAATTTGATAGGTGGAATATTTAGTAAAGAATTTGATAGGTGGGATATTTAGTAATTTAATTTTTTTAAAAATGGTTAACAAATGTTCACTAGAATAATTATTGTTCATATATGACTGAATCATAAATCATAAATCATATTTCTCTCCTACAAGATAACACCTGTGAGTTAACGCACCCACAATTTCAATTGAAATACTGATTTTCAGATGATGTAGAAGAATGAAATGACTATGTCAAGAAGAGTGATAATCTACATATTTTGATATTCTTGAGAAAAACAAAAGAATATTTTGCATAATCGTGGCTTTGTTTGTTGTTGAAAGCCAAAAATTCTTGGTCTTTATCCATTACTTCTGGATCACATAAAAATAAACTCCAATACAGAAACATACAATGCTACCAATGCTTGGCTTTGTATTTCTTAATTCATTTTGATTGTTAATAACCAAAAAAAGAATTAGATCAAGAATGACATTTTTAAAAATGAGAAAAATTCTTAGTTCCATAATATATTTAAAATGTAGAATAAGTAATGCTTGTTGAAAACAGAACTTTCTAGATTTCATAAAAACGACCTACATTCACATACACATAAATATGCATAAAATGGAATAATATATACAACTTTTCTTTCAAAGAATAAAGATCAATATTATGACTGAATAAATATTATCCTCATTTCTGAGACCACAGTTGGGAAATCAAAAAAGTATGTATGAGAGAAAGAAGAGCTCATTGAATTGACCCCCAGGTGACCAACTCTATTCTGTCAAATTTTCAGTGACCCTCTGCTGCTTAATGATTAAAGTCTAAATTTCCCAGCCAATTTGCCTTTTAGCCTGAATACCCTCTAGCATCCAAAGTTGCTTTATGCTTCAAAAACACTGTATTCCTCCATTTGCATGAAAATGCACTGTGTTTCTCACATTTGCTTATGATACTAGTTATCCTGAGAGTGACTTCCATTCCCACTCTATTCTACCAATCTCTGCCCACAGACTTGCTGTCTATCTTTTCAAGTTCAGCTTAAATGCCATTTACTCCTTGATAACTTACCAGATTAGGAGGACAAAACAATGATTTCCTGTTTTCTAGTCTTACTGTAAGACGTTTGAAACATTTCTATCAAAGCTATTCCAAGATCTGCATCGCAGACTGTTCCGAATTACCCATTCTGCTCTAGGGTGAGTCTATTGAGACCACTGTTGTAAGACTTGAGCTCCTTTCCATTTCTCAGCATGGCATTTCTGCTAAGTCAGTGACTGAACTGAGCCTTTCCTAAGAGACATGGATTTTCATTCAGTCACTTAAAAAATGAGTTCTTTCTGAAAGCTAGTATTTTTGAAGTACTTTTTAAAGGCTTGTTTTAGAATGTCATCTTTAATACTAACTCAAATCAAAAAATATATTATCTTGTTATACATGGTTTAGCTCTATTGATACCTAATTCTTTATGCATACATTTGTATATGTGACTTAAGGTATCATTCTAAAGATAAAATATAGTTGGTTCTATTTTTCAGCATTCATAATATTGAACTAAGACAAGGAATGGACATGTAGACCAGTTTTAAAAATCAATTTGGTTTCTTTTAATGGAGACAAATATTAAGGGGAAAAATCCCAGATTTCCTTCCACCATCCCATCTCAATGTGTGCACAAAGCTAAAAGTTGACTATTATTGGTGGTTTTAAAGATAGGAACACATATTCTTTGATTTTTCCCTTGGAGAGGTGGAGTTTAGTTTTCTTCCCTTTGGGTGTGGGCTGGACCTTCTTCTAATCAACAGTATGCTATAGAAGTGATGGGATGTTACTGCCAAAATAGATCATAACCCTAGTCTCACTCTCATTTTAGTCTCTCTCTTTGCCTGTATCTCCTTGTGTCTCTCTCTTTGTGAGGACTTGCTCTGGAGAAAGCCTGCTGCCGTGTCATAGGAGCAAGCCTGTGGAGAGTTCCACATGAGGAGGAACTGTAGCTAACTGAACATGCCAGCACTAAGAAGTATTCCTCAAGTACCTTCGGATGTTTGCAGTCCCAGCTCACAATCTGACTACAACCTCATGATCATCTGAGTCAGAATCACCCAGTTAAGCTACTCTTAAATTCCTGACCTTCATAAACTGCATGAAATAATTGCTAATTTAGGGAGAAATTTGTCACACACAGTAGATAACTACTGTGACTAACAAGTTCAAAAATATTTTTTCTTTTCTTTCCAACCAAACACGATTTTTGTTATCTTTTCAAGAAGTTATCTAGAAACTGTGATAGCTCCAAGCCTAGAAGGTCTAAGAAGAAATTCACAGGGCATCATTTGAGATTTTTGACCCTGAGTGAGTTACCTAAACTGTTTTAGCCTCAGCTTCTTTAAATACTTACAGGAAAAAAAAGCAGAATTTACCTAATAAAATATTAGGATTAAATAAGACACAAAAACATTTAGTATAGTCTTTGGCCAGTGTTAATCACTCAATAAAGGTCAGCTATAGTATTATTACACTTTTGGTTCAAAAAGAAAAGCTAAGAGGTTGCCTGAGGGGACATTCAATCTCACAGAGTAACACATATCTGGTCACCTCCACGTATAATTACAGAAAACAATTGCCCTCCCATACTGCCAGAAGTCAGCCACCTCCAGGGCAGCCCATAGTCTTCAAAGTAAATATGATCCAGAATAGAAATTTAAATTGCATTTTGTTCCAGGCCAAAGAAGTCCTAGGAGTATGTTACTTTCGAACCACACCAGTGATCCCAGGCCACACTACAACCCTGTAGGGCCATGAGAACTATAGGCCACTTGCCAGTACACAACCGTCAGACCAGTGAATAAATCATTCCACAGGGGACAGACAAAACCACGTGGCCACGAGCTCTCTCATCCTGGAGCCACACAGGACACACAGGTGGAACACCACATCCATCTTGTCTTTGCATGTGCTATTCAAATAAGGACTTGGACAAAAAGAAATCATCCTCAAATAGCATTTAGTATTTCTTGCTTTGCAACAGCAAACAAGAAAGAGAAAGAACAATGACATGGTAATAATTGATGCCTGTCAGATCACGAAATACACCGCAGACCCACTTTTAATCTCTCCCTCTGCACTTTTCCACTTCAGGCAAAAGAGATGAATCTCTTCAAATTTGATTCTCATGACAGAAGAATCACAGGCTGTGCCGTGTACCCCCCTCGATGTGTCTGCATTAACATCTCCCTCCCTTCTCCAGCTCTGAGCAAACATCAGTTCTTCAGGCCCAGGGCTGTAGCTTCACAGAGACAACTGGAGTTCAGAACAATATCCTTAGGCAAAATAAACCAGGTTTTCTGTTTAACTAAAGTAGTGTACTTTGTACTTTTAACTTCATTAGGCAGATAATCAACTCCCAATTTCTGTTAGAAATTAAGAGCTCTAGCCGGCGACTTAAGAAAGATGAATTTTAAAAAGATTTCCATGAAGAAAATAAACAGCTATTCAAAACCATAGGGACATGACACACAATACAGTAATTTCTCACTATATCTTATTTCTGGTTGGGGTGGGGAAAGGGAGCAGGGTTGGGAGGATTGTGTGAAAATAGAAAGTGATTATGAAAAATGTGGTCATTTTTAGGGATCCCTGTGGATTTAGGGGTACACTGGAAGTTTACTGGGACCTCTGACACATGTCTGGGAATTTGTTGGATTTTTTTTTAAGTCCTCTCAAGAGTATTTGCAAGATCACTGCTTGGTTTTTATAGACTCATTCAAGAAACAGTAAATAAGGTGAAATGTGACAAACTACAGTCAGCATGACCTCACCCTGATCACTGATAAACCATAGCCTCTTCTGGACATGAATGAAGCCCTCTGGCAGAATCAGTCCCCAACTACCCACTTAAAAGTTCAAAGAAGGGCTGATACCTGCAGGCCCTTCTATCTTCCTTCTCTATTAAAATCCTGCCCTTTCTCTGGGGCTCATTTAAGTCTCACTTCCTCTTCGAGTTTTATCTGCCCACTAAGTTAACGTTGATCTCTCATTTTTGAATGTCAAGTTTATTCATAGCCTGATGTGCCCACAATTAACTACATACATTTTTATTCACTGTTTTATTATTCCTTTTTTCTCTTCTGATAAGAATAGAGAATCTGTTAATATGTTACAAGTTTGTATTTGTAGTATTTTGTGACAACTTTTTAAAAGTTTTATTTGGTATTGTGGAAAATTATCTTGTTCCTCTAAGATATAAGATTTTAAAGTGTAGCATCACATTTATTATGACCTTGTAGCACTGAAGCACATGAAATCTTACATAACAGCAACAGGCATAAGGTACAGTTTCAAAGTTCAGAGCAGAATAATGGGAGAACGTGAGTCAGAAAGCCAAAGACTAAGTAGAGAGTTGGATTTTGGGGTAGACAGAGGTATGGCTTGGTTCTTCCAGTAAGTAGCCATGGATTTCAATGTTTGAACCCATAATATCATCAAAGGAAGATAAATGGTACGTCACCGAGTGGCTACTTAAGATGGTAGCTAGCCTAGTTAGAAAATTCATGTACCAAAAAAATTATTTTTCCATATACCACCAATATTAAGTTAGGGATATGGAGAAGCAGGCCATTTATAAAACCAACAGATATATAAAATATCTGTGAATTGATATAACAAGATATGTTTTGAACCCTATGAAGTATCATAAAAAATTTAATAAGACCCAAAAGGAAGCTTGGATAAATGGAGATGTATGTACCTACATGGGAAGGTATACTACCAAGATGAAAGTTCTCCTAAAGTTACAAATTTAACGTAAATCCATAAAAATTACCATGGAATTTTTCCTTAGAATTGGGAAGCAACTATAAAATTTACGTACAAATAGCAATGTGGGAAAAACAACTCTTTAGAAAAGAACAACAGTAAGAGGGGCGCCTGGGTGGCTCAGTGGGTTAAAGCCTCTGCCTTCGGCTCAGGTCATGATCTCAGGGTCCTGGGATCGAGCCCCACATCGGGCTCTCTGCTCAGCAGGGAGCCTGCTTCTCCCTCTCTCTCTGCCTGCCTCTCTGCCTATTTGTAATCTCTCTCCCTCTGTCAAATAAATAAATAAAATATTTAAAAAAAAAAACAAACAATAGTAAGGGTAGATTTGCATTTTCACATTTTCAAATATACCCAAGTATTCAAAAATTAAGACAACATATTAATAATACTAGACAATATAGTTTTATATGTGGAACAGGACAGTGGGCTTGGGCACAAATCCAAGTATAAGTATTTAACAAATGGTAAATGTGGCATTTTAGTGAGTGGGATAAAAAAAAATGGAGAAATAATAATAAAGAAATAATCAGAATAGTTACCTATTTGGGGGGAAAAAAGTCAGGTGGGCTCCTATTTGGATACTTTCAGATCCTCTATAAATCTACCCAGAGCACAGAAGGCCACCAATATTTCTGCTAATTGATCTCCAGTATATTAGCCTTTCTTTGGATATGTTTTATTCTCCAGTAAAAAGTTAAATCTCTCTTGTTAGACATGGCAGGTAACTTTTTTTAGTTAACTATTCCATCTGTTCCTCTCATGACAACAGACTACGTATTTTAAAAAATGCATCAACTTCCTTGCCTAGAACTTTCCTTATCCACCATTCATATTTGATTGGTGTTTAATTATTTTAGCATTTAGTTTTCTGCTTCTATAATTTCTTTCATATGCTCTTCACATATTACACAAAACTCTGGAAACCTATTTGTTCATTTCCTAAAACCAAGTTGAAAATAACTTAACCATGGAAGCTAGAAGTCTCCAGACTTTGCTCATCCACAGCTAAACTCTGAAGAGTTCAATCATTTCAAAGACTATTTTTTTTGTGCTACGATACAACTTAGAATTGCGTATTTGCAGTATGTTCCATATGGGACCACATAAACCTTAAATAAAAAATTTTCCAATGAGAACGGGGTTTAAATCTCACTAGTTTTATAATATCAAATCAACTAACTATTTTATGACTCAGGTTCCCCATTTTTTAGATGAGTATATTTTTATTTGCCTGACATTCTTCACTGGCATGTTATGAAGGATAAATGAAATTGCCTCTATTAAAGCACACTGAAAACTCAAAGGCACTATATAAAATTTTGTTGGCATCAATTGTTATTCCTCATTCCTTTTTTGTTCATAGCCACGCAAGTCCAAAGCTGATGTCTGGTAACCTGGCTCAGGGAAGTCAGGTCAGCTGCCAGGAGCAATGGTTAGGAAGAACTCCTGCCGTGGTTTCTGGGAGGGCGCCAGTCCAAGTCCCGAGCCTGACCAGACTTCACTGTGAGCTAGGGTCCCTTCTCCTCCCGGCCACCAGCTGATAGCCTTGCCTCAAATCCCCTGCACCATTGTCTGAACCATGCTAGTAATCTCAAAGTGCTCTCTTCTCACCTTTAATTTATCCTCTGAATCATACTCACAGACACTGGGTCAGCTCTCTGACCTCAGTTCTGTCCTTTCCCTGTGCAGACAGTGGTGGCAAGTTCCTTGGCCCAAGAAGAACCAAGATGCCCTTCAACAGATGAATGGATAAAGAAGATATGGTCCATATATACAATGGAATATTATGCTTCCATCAGAAAGACTGAATACCCAAATTCTGCATCAACATGGATGGGACTGGAAGAGATTATGCGGAAATATTGGTGGTCTTCTGTGCTCTGGGTAGATTTATAGAGGATCTGAAAGTATCCAAATAAGTCAAGCAGAGAAAGCCAATTACCTTATGGTCTCACTTACATGCTCACTTATATGCTGAGCATAAAGAAAAACATGGAGGGCACTGTGAAAAGGAAGGGAAGGGGGATTGGGGGAAAATCAGAGGGGGAGATGAACCATGAGAGACTGTGGACTCTGAGCAACAAACTGAGGGTTTAGGAGGGGTGGAGGTGGGGGGCTGAGCGAGCCTGGTGGTGAGTATTGAGGAGGGCACGTATTGCATGGAGCACTGGGTGTGGTGCATGAACAATTAATCCTGTAACACTGAAAAAATAAAATAAACATATTTGGGGGAAAAAAAAAGATTCCTTCCTCTGAGTCAGCAGATACTGCAAATTCCTTCAGGAGACGGTGGGTCTCCTAGAGAACCATTTCATCCCCCATGACTTAACCCATTAGACTTATCCAAGGGACTGGGGTTCCTCTTTGCCAGCACTGGGCACAGGTCTGGTCAAAGTTGGAAGGAAAATTCTAAAGTTTAGGCCCGAAACAGGGTCTTTCCCTTACGGGGCCAAATTTGCAACTTCCAGACACTTTTCTCCTATTTTCCATGGCCCTAGTGTCTACCTCCTCTTCCCTAAACACACGCACACAAAAGACAGATCATTTCAAATGGATGTCAAATAAGCTTATTTTCCTATGGTTACTATGAAGTCCAAGGATATTTTTCGTTTTATTTTTAAAGAGTAATTAAAAGGATTGAAAGGAAACCATAAAGAATTATGTGCCTGCCCTCTATGAGCCTGTGAGGGTATTTTCACTATTCCACACATGGTACTATTTCAGCTCCTATAATATTTTGCCTGAAACAAGGGAAATTTTTAAGTTTTTTATTTTTATTTTATTTTTTTAAAGATTTTATTTATTTGACAGAGAGAAATACAGCCAGAGAGGGAACACAAGCAGAGGGAATGGTAGCGGGAGAAGCAGGTTTCCTGCCGAGCAGGGAGCCCGATGCGGGGCTCGATCCCAGGACTCTGGGATCATGACCTGAGCCGAAGGCAGACGCTTAACGACTGAGCCACCCAGGCGCCCCAAGTTTTTTATTTTTAATGGCAAATCCCACATAAAACTGTAGTAATTAATCATGTTTTCCCCAGATAGGAATTCTGAGACCTATTGCTATTTCTTCTACTTCTTAGAGGAACGAACACAGACACACAGGCTTTCCTCATAAATGGGAAAAAAATAAATAGTGAGTTTTAACAAGTGAAAGGAATATGGAGCCCAGATGCTAAATACAAGGAAACAGGGATGAAGAAGAGATGGGAAAGTTAAAAATCGAAGTGTCTACAGATCCCAAAGACAGATTTAAGAAGGGAAAAACAGAGACCCAATAACCTAGAACTCGAGTCTATTTCTTTTTTCTTAAAATAATTGAAGATGTAGAATGTACTTGTTTGAAAAATAGAAAACTATAAAATATGCATACTTTTTAATTTTGAACACTTTTGCAGCTTCACTCATCAAGGTGAGGTAATTACTCACAACCTAGGTAACTATTGTAAAAACACTGTTCTTCACTTCAGCTTATGACCATTTCCTCTTCAAGCCTTACCAGGGAAGGTTTAAGGGAATCCAAAATTCCATTTTTGTTTATATAAATGGTGCAAGACGACTCTTAACTTCAGCATCAGAACTCTACATCTGTTTCGAGATTATAAGCACCTTACATACTAATGATGTACAATTAGCTCCTCACCCCACTGTAGAAAGAAAAATATAACAGACAAACCCAGTATTTTTTTTTGCGACATCCCAAAGCCACACAGGGAGTTCTGCTTTTAGCTACTTCCGAGGCTCTCAAATGACCATTTAGAATTGGACCTACGGTGTTTATTCTGAAAAATAAGCAAAGTAGAATCATCCAGGTAAGCCCTGAGGACCTAGAGAAAGGCTTTGGGTTAAGGGAACAGGAGGAGGAGGGGGGACAACGGTGACAGACGGGATCTGTCCTGCGTCACCTCCTGGGGTGTCAGTTAAGCAGCTGTAATCCATTTTATTCATTCTCTGACACAGCAGACAGATGTACTGCCTGAATGGCTTGCATTTCACTTTTCATGAAAACCTAGAACAGCCAGCCCTCCCTACTGAGACAGGACTTTTCATCTGGATAAAAATACAGAGAGACTCTCAAAAATCTGGCTTGGATCTCTCGCTCAGAAGGGTTCATTGTGCAACACACTGGAGATGTCAGTTCAACAGTGGCTTGAAAAAACTGTCAAACTCCTGCATTTCACTCGTCTTTGAGCTATCACACAAAGAACCTTGCCCAATTTTATTTTGACCATTAAAAAAACCCCTTTTTGTCCTTGAGTAAGCATATGGTTATATAGATCAAATGCATTTTTAAGGGTCATTGTTAAGAAATAGGTTTTTGGGTGCTTGGGTGGCTCAGTTGGTCAAGCGTCTGCCTTTGGCTAAGGTCGTGGTCTCAGAGTCCCCGTATGGAGCCTCACACCAGGCTCTCCTGAGTGGGGAGCCTGCTTCTCTCTCTGCCCTTCCCCTCTTTCATGCTCTCTAACAAATCTTAAAAAAAAAAAAAAAAGAAAATATGTTTTGTAACTAAGACCAAAAAAACAGTCTGATCTTGATTTAAATCTCACAAAGCCTCACTGTATTAATTCATAGAACATGATTTTAGTATAATTTGTGAGAAAATAAGGATTAGATACTTGCTTTTCCTTCCCATTAGAGGATATCTGAATACTTCTTAGATGGACTTAGGAGCAATTTTTCTTTCAGGAGTAAATTACTTAACGTTTAAAGCTTTATGAATATCCATTTAAGTCAATTTATTTAACCAATCAATCAATTCTTGAGTACATTTTGTCAAGCTCTGTGTGCAGCTCTGGGTATTCCAAAAAGATACGCCCTTCCCCCTCCTTATAGACAAGGAAAACAAAATACATAGCTACCCATTCTGATCATTGCTAGCAAGGAATAGGAGATACTTAGAGACAACCTCTTTTAGATAAGGTGGTCAGAGAAGACCTCTTTGAGGACATGGTATTAAAGGTGAATAAAAGGCGAACCTTTTAAATAAAGGTGAACCTAAAGAATGAGGAGAGAAGGCAGCCACACCAAGCAGAGGTTTGAAAGAATTACCACTTCTGGAGGAAGGGTCCCAAGGAGTAAAATCTTATGCACTTTCCAAATACACCTTAACAGATCAAAAGAAAATGTATTTCAAACTCTACTCTTCTGTTCTTTCTTTCTGGAATTTATTTGGATATAGGACAGCTTA
>CM053606.1:125183358-125248339 GCA_028646535.1 Procyon lotor | reverse complement strand
AAAAAAAAAAGTTAGAGAAGCACTGCCCTAGAGTACTTGTTAGAAAGGAATATTGAGAGGGTCTCATCACTGAATCAAAATCTTTGTGTTAAGGCCAAGAAATCACCATATTTTATAGACATGCCAGGAGAGATTATCACCTGGAATAAATTTGAGAATTACTACAGGCAATGAGAAGCCATGGGACAGTTTTGAAAAGTAGAGTGACCTCCTCCAATATTCTCATGAGAAAGGTTATCCTGGATACGCTGTGGAAAGTTTGGGAAATGTTGGTGACACAGCATCAGGAGAGACAAAAGTAGCATCAACTGCCAGGAATGATTTCATCACAGAACAAGGACCCCGCATCATGGCGAAGCTATGGGGGGGGGGGGAGGTAGAAACTTGAAATTTCCACAGTACATCTGCATGTCCAAAGACATGGCAGCCAGGAAAGGCGACCAGCAATGGCTTTGCAAGTGACTGAGCTTGGATGGTTTTATTCCTGTTACTGTGCTCCAGTGCCTCCCTTGAATCACAATTCCAGCGTAAGCTGGGCAAAGGAGTTTGGTCCTTAAGTCATAGCTTTAGAGAGAAAGATCCAGAAGAAATACTGGTTCATTAAAACTCTGGTTTATAATTAAAACAAAACAAAAACAAAAAAAACCCTCTGGCTTGTTGACAGCATGGCCCACTGGGAGATACTCAAGCCACAGGCCAGATGGGAGATCCTGTAAAATTCCAGGCAGGAGGTAGGGCGTTAATGTTGGGCAGGAATGGAGGTGGAGGTGTGTAACTCTAGCAGAATCGCTTGTCCAGGGACTGGATGTGAGGGCTGAAGGCAGCTATGCAGCAGACAGGGTGCCAGCCTTTAGACCCTGGGCAGGGAGGGCAGCTCCAGCCTGGGGGGTCTGAGTGTGCAGGCCTGGGGGTCCACCAGTGGTTGGTAACGCAGAGCAGGAGCTCCCGAGAAGCAGAAGCGAGGAAGTGACCCAAACGTGGGAACCATCTGTCACTCACAAACACCAACGACTGTCCCACGAAGGGGCACACTCAGGGCCTGCATCGGAGATGGGTTCCAGATGTTGGGGTCACACTGAGGCCACTCAGGCACCCTCGATCCTTCAGCTCTCCGCACTCCGGCTCCAGTCTCCTATTCTAACAGCATATTTGTAAGTTCAGGGTCTGAGGCTGACCAGAAGAGCCAGCACAGCTCTGGTCCTTCCAGAGAAAGGGCCCAGGACCCCAGAACACACCCCAGTCTCAAGATGTAAGCTTCCTCTGTGGCTTGGGCTCAGAGCTTCACTTCACATGTGCCCCAATGGGTCAGAGGGAAACAGAGCAGGAGTGAAGATGAGGACACCCCCTCTGGGAGAATCTATCCTTTCAACTCAGCATCTACAAAGTACAGATAAAATGCTGAATGTATGCCCTGTTTCAGGAGAGTCCCCAAAGAATCCATTTATATGTGAATTCCTCGCACATCTTTTGCTTGTAGGAAACTTTTTCTTAAAGTCTATAATATGATTCGCTGTAGTATCAAAGGGCAAAATAAAAAGAGCGGCATACAAGAGCAAAGCAGAATTGTATAGCACATATGGAAATGTGTGGCAACCAAGTCTCATTAGTTTAAGTGAAGAATCTTTGAAAGGTAAGAGTTTGAATATTGTTTTATAAGAGAATAGAGCATGATTTATAAACAGACGTATTCAACAAGCTGACTGTCAGAAAGCAAATTATCTCCTCGTGGAAATTCAATGCAACATCTTCGCTAATAATATGCTAACCAAAGGTTAGTTTCTCCCTTCCCTACTGATGTTGTCACATCACTAAGTTTTGTCTTATTTTCTTAGTCGGCATCTTACTCCTCCAGGTGGCTGTGTTTTCCGGTTTGGCCTAAGAATTTCAAGGCAGAACCAGAGCCCCACACCCTCCACCAAGGCTGCACTGGGAACTGAACTCCCAAAGCCGTCTCGTGAGTTCAGAATCCTACAGTACGTACCTTACTATAGCTTCCCAAGCAGGATACTAGGTTGGGAAGAAAATACTGAAATGACAGAGAATGGAGAGGTGGGAAGTGTCATGCAAAATGTTTTACAGCCCTTTTTTGGTGATTTTATAAATGTGCCCAAGTGGCCATAGCTCTAAAAGACTAGAAGAGGAATAGTGACTTCTGATTTTCCAGCATTCGACTTTGCCGGCACGGGTACCTCTCAGCACTACCCAGGGGTCCCACTGAAGCCATTCGGGCAGCCTCTATCCTTCATCCCTGAGTAGGGTCAGGAAAGTAATAATTTTACTCCAGACAGATTGTAGATCACGGCTGAAGACGGAATGAACAGAAAACCAAAGACTCAAAGCTAGAGTTCAAATACAAATACCTAGTTCTAATTTGAGTTATGTACTGACTGGTAAGATATGGCCTAAAGCTATTATTTGGGCAGGCCTCCTAATTATGGGAAGAGTGAAAAACGTGGCATTCCTCCACACTGCTGGTGGCTGTGCAAACTAAAGAATCTTTGACCAAGTAACTATACCTCCAGGCATCTACCATATAGAACTACTCATACAAGAGTATGAAGATAAAACAAATGGGGATATTTACTACCCTGCTGTTTGCCCAAGTGAAAAGTTGGAAACAACCTGAAAATCCACAAAAAGGGATTTGATTGAAAAAAATGAAGGGAGGGGCACCTAGGTGGCTCAGTGGGTTAAAGCTCTTGCCTGCGGCTCAGGTCATGATCTCAGGGTCCTGGATCGAACCCCGCATCTGGCTCTCTGCTAAGCGGGGAGCCCGCTTCCCCCTCTCTCTCTGCCTGCCTCTCTGCCTACTTGTGATCTCTCTCTCTCTCTCTCTGTCAAATAAATAAATAAATAAAATCTTTTAAAAAAAATGAAGGGAAATGCACATCTGCAACCTTTTTAATAAAACGAACAGTGTACAGCTGTACTAATCATATAGTATGACCTCACTGTTGGAGAAATTCTCTATCAAAGCATAGGTATGAATGTCAATTTATGAATAAAAATATCTGGAAGGAGATGCTCCAAGCAGTCAGCAGCAGAGATTAGGGAAGAAGGGGAGAGGGGAAAAAAGGAGACTGACATTCCATCTTAAATGCCTATGTAATTCTGTATTATTAAAATTTAAAAATTAAGTATTATTTTCGTAACTAAAATAAACCAATACTTTATTTTAATAGCTTTTGATTTCTAAGTCCATAATTTAGTAAACAAGCAAACTAAGTAAAAGCAACGGAATGAAACTTCTAGATACCTGGGCCTTTTAACTGCTTCTGTGAAAGAGCGCGGGAAAGCCGCTTTCCATACTGCTCACGTGTCATCCCTCCCCTGCACAAAGGGGGAATTTGTGCAGCGTGTGAGTCACAGATTTTACCCACTTGCACTGAAGCATTTGGTTTTGATTAGAATCCAACTTAAATATTTACTTTGTATTTACAAAATAACAAGACATGAAACTATACTCTGGAAATTAAAATGCATGTTCTTGAACAGAGAGGAGGAGGATTATAACACGATTGGGAGTATAATCACTGGGTTTAAAAGTACAGAGCAATTTGGTTGCATTAAAACCCCATATACTAGGGGTGGCTGGGTCAGTCATTTAAGCCTCCGACTTTTGATTTTGGCCCAGGTCATGATCTCAGAGTCTTGAAACCAAGCCCCACTTCAGGCTGGGAGTGGAGGCTTCCGGGGGTTCTCTCTCTGTCCCTGTCCCTCTCCCTCTGCCCCACCCCTCTCCCCCAGCTTGCATGCATGCAGTTTCTTAAAAATGAGAAAACAAAAAACCCATAGACTAGTTCCCTAAGCATGGGGAAAATCATAGTCAAAGCTTTTTTCAGTAAATGCAGAGTAGGTTCCTAATCTAGTTCTATTATTATAGAAGACAAATTAAACATTTTTTATAAAGGATTAAGTGAAGATGCATGATCGTACTAAGAGGATAATGTAATATGCCTTAGTGACAACACGTAAGCAGCGTAGCAAATATAGTGGCAAAAAGAGGAGTCACTAAATGTCATATGTTAAAAGCCCTTATTCTCATGAGACATGCCTACCTAGGCAAAGTTGAGTAGAAAACAAAAATAATTATCTGGAGGATTTGAGGAAATCATTACTTTGGCCTGACCTATCTGGACTTGAGGCAAATGGGTCTCCTGACCTCACAAAATTATCGAGATAATCTTCTCAGGTCTCTACTTCACCTCCCCACTCCCCTGACAGGGACCACGTGCACATGAACAAGAATGGACCACAACCTGACCTGTAGAGTGACTGCTGTTCTTTAGAAAGCCTGGTGGCCATGGTCCCCATGGGCCCTTTGGCCCACTTGACACAGTTTAATACCTGTGTGTGGATGCGCCATGGTTGGATTATGTGTAAATCATGTCAGGATTTTCCCTGTTTTTCTTCATTAGTGTTTCATAATTAACAAAATCATGGCTTGCTTTGGTATCAGATACCTTACTTTTGCATAAACAATTACTTTTCAGTTGGATTCTTCTCACTCAATAGGAGAGAGACACTATGTACGAAGACAAAACAGTGTTTTACGACCGTCGGAAAATTGGAAAGCTTATGGTGATTATCATGTCTATGTTGTTCAGAGTTATTTTCTTGAAACCTTGTGTTCTGATATTTTGTCCTGACATAACCTCACTCAGTATTGCTCTACCGTTTAATGAAATGGAAGATAACTACTCTTGAATATTGTAAAATGGACTTTCTGATGATTTGGTAAACTTTAAGTTTGTAAGAATTATAAGATGTTCAGGAAGCGCTTGTGATTTTAGGAGTTTCAGAGAATCTCATCTGTTAAATTATTTTTAAAAAACCTAGATAATAAAATCAAACTTGGACAACGGGTTATCTTATATAATCACCTTAAAAGACAAAACTTAAAACCTCCCAGCATTCAGAGAAAAACAGCTGTTTCACATGGAATAGTCTCACAACACTTCATAATTTTCTCATAACAAAAAATAAATTTCAGAAATATTGGCCTTTTTCACATTCCTAGCCTGTGACTTTTGTTTCCAATTATGAGGATGAAGAAAATAAATGAAGAGGCTGTAAGTCAGGAATCTGTAGAAATTCCTCTCTCCATCGAAGCTTGTTCTGCAAGTGACATTTAACATTCCAGAATTGTTTGGGGAGATGTGGAACAAAGTTGTTTTTATATGTCAAAGCGGTCAATTTTGCAAAAACAGTAGTAAGAGGCAATATACTTGAAGAGAATAATGTAGTTGTATTAAACACCAATGTAAAAATATATTCAAACTAGTGCAGAATTTGCTATTGTTAAACTAATTGTACCAAGTGCAAAACAATTCTCCATAAGCAAATTAACGAGCCCCAACTCTTTCTCCAGTGAAACACATGCTTGAGTAAAACTCACAGATGAAGATAAATCCCTTGAGAACTCAATTATCTTTTACCACATTCCCAATCTAGGACATTAATTTCAGGATATGTAGAAATTTAAATAAGATGGAGTTCTTTTTCATTCTAAAGCAAATAGTGAGTTTCATTACCCACCCCTCCCCCCAAAATACCACAACTTACCACATAGTTCTTCTGTGTCAAGATTGCTGAAAAGAAAAAAAAAATGTTGTTACTTTGGTAATATTTAAGTTTTTAAATACTTAAATACAGTTATTCTCCCAATCTATATTACTATATTAATAGGTAATATGCAGTTATGGTATTTCTCTTATAAATTCTACATTGCTTAAATAATCATATTAACGATGATTATATTGGATTCTACCTTTGAGCAAATAATTTCTGGGGTTTGTGTTTCCCCCAGTATCATGCTGGGGAATACTGCCTGATTGTGAAGAACACAGACTCTGGGCCAGAATTCAAAGTTCTGAGTTCAAATCGTGACTCCACCATTTACCACCCATGTGACCCTGACTTCTTTCTATCCCAGGGCTCAGTTACTCAACCACAAGATGGAGATAATAAGTTCTTTTTTTTTTTTTTTTTAAGATTTTATTTATTTGTCAGAGAGAGAGAGAGAGAGAGAACACAAGCAGGGGGAGTGGCAGGCAGAGCAGGCAGTGGGAGAAGCAGGCTCCCTGCCAAGCAAGGAGCCCGATATGGGACTTGATCCCAGGACCCTGGGATCATGACCGGAGCTGAAGGCAGTGGCTTAACCGACTGAGCCACCCAGGCGTCCCAAGATAATAAGTTCTGTTTCATATGAATGTAATAGGATGTAAATGGGTTAATACATATAAAGCAGTTAAAAGAATAACTGCACAAAATAAGCACTTAGTAAATGTTAGCTCTCAGGACTTCTGACTTCGTAGAACTGCTAGAACTTCCATATCTAAACTCAACTTTTGCGGTAAGTTTGACTCCATGCCTTTCTGGAATGATTCCTGACACGTAACAAGAAGTTACATGGCTTAATATTTTCATGTAAACAATAGTTACCTCTTACTCTTATGACGATAAATACAGAAGATCAGATGGAATATTAGCAGATAGAATTCATTCCTAGTAGAATAATGTCTTGACCACGGGATGGCACGGGAATGCAAGAATGGCCCAAAATCAACAACAAATCAATCTAAGATTACATTATAACTTAGAGGAGAAAACTATTTAACACTAGGTGGGAATTTAATAAAATTCAAATACTCACTCCTAGTTATAGAAAGTTTACAAGAAATTGGAATAAAAGTCTCTGAAAGATGATAAAGACTTTCTAAAAGTCAACTGCAAACATCGATTAACTGAAAATCTTTGACTTTATTCAGAGGCCACTGGTGAAAGCCCAGTGTAAATAAAGGTCCTAATCCAGTCCTCCTCTATGTGGCAGTCAGGGCTGCTGGGCTGGAGGGGTACATTCCAAACCCTGGGTCTTTTAACCAGTTCCACCCCTAGTTATAATAGTTTTAAATTCAGGATTTTATCCTCAGACACTGAATATTTGATCTTGGATAAATGATATCGCCTCACTTAAGCTGCTCTTTTCATAAAGTGGTATTTGCCACCAGACAGAACACGTAAAGCCTTCTGCAGTAGTTTCCGTGTGGGTTTCTGTTCATTCATTCATCCATTTTCCCCCACAGGCATTCATTGTTATGTGCCCGGCACTGCTCTAACCACCACACATTGATCAGGTTGCAAGAGATACTGAGAGGTGTATGTCCGATCACTAGTCCCTAGCAGCTGGATTTAGAGGTAGACTTCTACAGTAAATAATTAGAATGTGATAAAATAGTTGCTATGGGTGAAGTGGCTAATTGCAGAATTATCAGGGACCACAGAGAATGAAATTTTGAGGCCAAATCTCAAGGGTTAAGTATGAGTAGAAAAGGCAGGCAAAGGAAGAACATTCCCATTAGAAGAAACACTATTTGTAATAAAAATTATGAATGCGAGTGGTTCCTTTGGCTGGAACATAGATCATCAGCGAAGAAATGGGACTAAACAATGAAAAGCCTCATGTGATCATCTAAAAAGTTTCTATGTTCTCTTGTCGACTTGGAATCACAGAGGATTTTAAAGGTGAGTGACATCATCAGACTTATACTTTAGTTAGGTCACTAACATATGGGTTGAGGTTAGACCAAAAGAGGATGAACAAGAGGCCCAGAGAGCTGTTTGGACATTATTTCTATAGTCTGGGCCAGCTGATCCCAGATTGAAGCATAGAACCCAAGGAGTGTACAAGGCCATCCAATGGGGCAAGAAGAAATGCCTGGACATCACACACACGTGTGCACACTTTAAAACTTTATTTTGAAATAATTTCAATCTACAAAAAAAAGTGACCTTCACCTAACCATTCCCCTAGTTGTCAACATTTTATTTCACTTATCACATTCTCTGTATGTTTCTTCAACTCATTTGATTGTACATTGTAGATAATGATATCCCTTTATCCTTAAATGCTTCAGTGTGTAGTTTCTACAAATAATTATGTTCTCTTATGTACAAGTAAGGGAATTAATATTGATTAAATGCCATCATCAAATCCAGCAGTTCTCAAATATCTGCATTTATATTTAACCTTATACTTTTTTGTGTGTAATTTTACAGTGTGTACGTATTAATACAGAGATGCCTACATAGGACTTGATTTGGAAGTCTTTATACATAAAATTTAAAGCCAAAAAGCATTACTTAATAGGGGAGCTTGATCAGAGGTGTAGGACGGATAGGCAGTGATGGAGAGAGGAACAAAAAGAATACACAGAAGTGAAGGATTTTGAGGTAAAACCATCAAAGCTTGGAATCTTATTGGATTCAGAATTAGATCACTTAGACATTTTTAGTACCATTTCAAACATTTTGGTCACTTAAAACTTACATGTCATTTCCTAACCTTAGTGTTTTCATAGAACTTCAGAGTTGGAAAAGACCATTCCTCAGAATGGTTCACAGGTTCATGAGATTTTTTAATTTCAAAGGAATAAGCAGTCCAATCGATTATGAAAATTGAGTTACACGGAATATATCATAAAACATAGTCCAGAGTAATTTGCGTGGCATTAGTTCTACTTGTTCCTTAATAAAATGCTATGTTCTTAAAGTGATCCCCTCAAACATTCCTTTATTTAGCTGTTTCTCTGCTCTGTTGTTTGTTGTGCATAGCAAAGCATGGTTCTTTTTATAGTAGACTTACATGGGTGAATTCTGTAGGACTGATTTCTTACGAGATAGCTCCATCCTGTAATAACATAGGATTGTAAAGGAATATTAAGCCATGTATAAGCCTATAGTATATCTGAATGTGTGATACTGTTCTGTTTCTTTCCATGTTTATAGTAAGAAAACCTATCATCTTTTAGCTATGCCATTTTTTTAAAAGCTAAATGGAAAGAATAAATGCTAGTCACATTGTAAGCATCCTTACTGAAACAGAAGCAAGGGGGTGTTACTATCAGAATGCATTCTCAGCTAGATGCCAATGAGGGGTAAAGAACAAAGACATTCACTGCAGCCTGAAAGATGATAATGAGGAGAGAAAATGGAAACAAACTAAGTGTTCATTAGCTGAATAACTAAGCAAACTGCTTATCATTGTATAATCATTAAATTGTGTCTAAAGAGTTGGTAATAGCTTGAAAAAAAGCTTATGTTTAGAAGTTATGTTAAACTGTGAACCCAGATATAAATGGTGTATATAGAATCAAAAAATGTGTATGTTAAGGACTTGGCAAAAAACTGAGTAACAATACCAGCAACAGGTCACATTTGTTCTGGATGCTAGGACTTGGGCTGGGTTTGCTTTTGCCTTCTTTACAGTTTTCTGAATCTTTGGTTTCTCTTATTTCATTTATAATGGGAAAAACAAACTATGTGATTATAAATAGAATGACTCAGGAAAAGATGTGAAGCATAAAAGGTAAGGTTCACATTATTTAACTTATGAATCTATTTGGTATAAATTACAATATATCTGTCGGTTTGGACCTGCCTCTCAGTTTTGCAAGAAAGCACCACTCAGACACTCTGAGTGTAACAAAGACACAACATACACTGAACGCCACTCATTTCCAAGTCTTAGGGGCAGATGAAGTTGTTTTGACTGAATTCTTCTGTGTTGGGCACTGTACGTTCTGAAGAACTAAACTGCTCTCCTGAGAGGTATGTTTACTGTCAGGAAAACAAGATTTGGGAAGTACAGACTGATTTCTACTTGGGAATTCAGAATCTTTCTAATATAACCTTTTATAAGCCAGCCCTCAATTCCAAGGTCGACCTCAAAACAATTTTAGCTTCAAGTGAAGATTCTTAGTTATCTCTGGAGTATTTTTCAGTGGATTTAGCTGGGTTTGCTGTATAAAGAAGAGCAGAGGATTAGGGCTCTCGTACTGAAAAACCACCATTCTCAACTCCTTTGCTTCTGATTATATTCAAGACTTTTAGTTTCTTCCTCCAAATTAATACACTGTGGATCTAAGCAGGAACCTTCAGAGTCTAAGTCCTACTTCACATTTTCCTGAGCTTGCAGTCATCACTGGCCAGTCTGAATACTACCAGTGCAAATGTGTTTTTTTTCTTCAGTTGGCAAAACAGATTGCTAACCACCGCAAGCTCCCTCATTACCTGAAGGAGTTAATTTTGGCTTACGAAGATGTTTACTTCTAGACAGTATCTGAGGCAAGGAGACTGTGACTCAGTGAGCAACACGCTTAGTTACTCCCTGATGAGAGCCCTGTAGCAATGCCCACGTTGGTTTATTGGCAGACTAGCACGCTAGTTAAGTAACAAATATGCTCAGCCACTGTAGTGTTCATTTCATAAAAGATTATTATGATCTTCCAATTCACTAAGAATAATCTGAGCAGAATATCTTTCCATCATCATTAGAGCCAATGTAGGCAGCTAGTTCTGACACACCAAACAAACCAACACTAACGAAAATCAACAGGAGCAGTATTGGGAGATCAGAAGAATGATAAAGGCCCTGACCTTGCAGATATGCTGCAATAATTTTTAACTCCGTGAAGGAGATCTGTAACTGGACATAAAGAGTCTGGTCACAGAAAAGTCTGTCCCTCTGCTGAAGGCGGGACAGGGCAGATTGTGGGAAAGACTAGGGTCTAGAATGGGATGGGTCTCCTCTGGTGGAGCAGATGCTGTAGATACAAACTAAGCTGAGGTGAACTCTCTCAGCTGAGAGCCCTCCATCTAAAGGACTACGGTGACAGAATGGTGGCCAAGGGGATTTCAAGAACAGATTCTATTCAGCTGTTCCCACAGGCAGGGGCAAGTTACTTTAGTCCCCAGACCCCTGACCCAAGAGGTAGCATGAATGCAGGCCCCTGCTCGTAGAGGAATGGCAATACCTCATAGGTTATCAAACAGGGGCTTAGACTGTGCAATGAGCCAAGAAAACCAGAACCAGGATAGAAATAGAGACTGCTCTTTGTCAACATTAACATTTTTTTCCTAGCGTAAAATGATTACCATAATCGAGTTAACCAAGGCACTGCCACTACCTCACACGATTACCACCACTTTTTAGGTTGATTCTTATAATCAAGACACATACTGAGTTGTTAGAAGCAAGGCAATACATATGGCGAAGCTATCAACATGGAGTGACAGGACACTGAGTAAACACTGGTAAGAGCTCCGTAAAGCTCTTCTGCTGAAGGCCAACATCATTCCTAGAACCTAGAGTGGGTCAGAATCTGTAATTACAGGTGAGACGGTCCTAGGTGTACAGGAGATGAGGGATAGGAGTGTTGCAGCGGGCAGCATTTGGCAAGTGGCTGGCTTGAAGTGTAGGCTCAGAGTCTGTTGTGATCAGAATAGACTTTGCATTTGGGTGTCCTCCACAGGAGGCATTTGTAGGAGATACCACAGTCAAGAATCTGAACTTTGCTGATACTGGGACTGATTAGTGTCAGACCATTCTGGAAACTCCAGAAAGAGCATGGCATGCCAAGAGCTTGCTGTTAGACTTCTAGCTTCCAGAACAGACTTGTTGTTCAAGGATACCCAGTCTGTGGTACTTTATCACAGCAGCCCTAGGAAGCTAATACCTGTTTTACCCCGTGCTGTGGTAGATTCCAAAGTCATACACCACCTTTTCATTTCTGTGTCATTTTGATAGCCCTTGAGCATTCAGTGAACCGAAGAGCTAGTTCAAAAGTTAGACAATACTGATTTAGATGAACTGAAGTTTGGGAATTTCAAATGTAAGCTTATGGTACCCTTAAGAGTCAAATATGGGAAAAAATAAAAATAATAAATTCTTAAAAACAAAGAATTCAAAGTTAAATAGCAGGAACATACCTTGGCATATGCCAGGTACAATGTTGAGAGCTTTACCTGGTGTATCTCACTTCCTGCAACTCTGATTTCATGATTCCCCATTATACAAGGAGGGGACTAGATCTTAGGTGAGGTTCAGTAACTTATCTGAGGTCACACACCTAATGAGTGGCAAGACCAGGATTCAAACCCAGGTACATTTAACTCAAGAATGTTCTTAACCACTAGATATAGGAATCCTGGACTCAATAACAAATATTTGGAGTCATCAGCACATGAGGACACTCAAAACCATATGAATAGTCAGACTACATAGTGTTTGTAGTTTGTAGTAGGAGCTTCGGACGAACCCTCATGTGGACTCTTCCATCAAAAGCACATATCATCAAACCTACCAAAGCTGAGGATACTGATCTCTCCAATTGGCTTTTCCTCCACTGAACTCTCAAGTCACACGAGGGCAGGTACTTATTCCCACTTACTGTATAACAAATATTAAAAATAGGAACTGACACAAGGCATGGACCTGATTAATACTTTTTGAACTAAATCCTAGAGATGACCATCATCTAAGACCCCGATAGAAAACAATCCCAATTTGTGATGGAGGAAAAAAAAAGAACCTGTGAATATATTTACCAAGGAGATAAAAAATCTCTATATCTGAAATCTGAAATCTATGACATTGATGAAAGAAACTGAAGACACAAATAAGAGCAAGATAATCTGTGCTCATGAATTGAAAGAATATTAATGTGGCCATACTATCCAAAGAAATCTGCAGATTCAATGCAATCCCTATCAAAATTCCAATGGCATTTTTCAGAAATAGGAAGAATAATTCTAAAATGTGTGTGGAAACACAAAAGGCCCTGAAGAGCCAAAGCCATCTTGAGAAGAACAAAGCTGGAGGAATCATGATCCCTAACCTCAAACTATATATATATTACAAATCTATAATAAAATAGTATGTTATTGGCATAAAAACATGTATCAATGGAAAAGATTAGAGAACACAGAAATAAACCCATAAATATACACTGTCAATTTAGGTCAAAATGTGCCAAGAATACACAAAGGGGAAAAGAGTCTTTAATAAATGGACAGCCACATGCAAAGAAAGAAACTGGGCCCCTGCCTTATACCATACACAAAAGCGAACTCAACCTGATTAGACGTAAATTTAAGACTTAAATTTAAAATGGAAATTAAAGACTTAAATTTAAGTCCTTCAACAATAAAACTCCTTGAAAAAAATATAGTGAGGTAAGCTCCTGGCCACTGGTCTTGGCAATGACTTTTTTTGGATTTGACACTAAAAGCAAAGGCAACAAAAGCAAAAATAAACAAGTGGGACTTATCAAACTAGAAAGCTTTTTCACAGCAAAGGAAACCGTTAACAAAATAAAAAGACAAGCTATGGAAAGAGAGAAAATATTTGTTAGTTGCATATCTGATAAGCAGTTAATATAAAAATATATAAAGAACAGATACAACTCACTAGCCAAAAAACAATCTAATTAAAAAAATGCCAGAGACTTGAATACATGCTTCAGAAGATAAATGGCCAACAGGTGCATGACAACGTGCTCACATCACTAGTCATCAAGGAAATGCAAATCAAATCCACACTGAGCTATCACCTCACACCTGTTACAATGGCTATCATCAAAAAGAGAGTAAATAACAAGTGTTGGTGAGGTACAGAGAAGAGAGAAGCTTCATGTGCTGTTGTTGGGAATGCAAACTGGCAGAACAGTATGGAAAACACTATGGAGGGACCTCAGAAAAACTAGCAATCCCACTTCTGGATATTTCTATGAAGAAAACAAAAACACTAACTCAAGAAGATACCTGCACATTGCAGCATTATTTACAATAGCCAAGACATGGAAACAACCTAAGTGCCTACAGATGAATGAATGGATAAAGAAATTGTGAGACATACGTATGAATATCATTCAACTACAAAAAAGGGAATCCTGAAATTTGGAAAGACACAGATGGACCTTGAAGGCATTACAGTATGTGAAATAAGTAATGCAAAGAAAGACAAAAACCACCTACCACATACTGAGAAGGAGCCCTAAATAGGGTGGGCAGGGGATAAAAAAGACTGGTCTCAGAAATCAGGAAGAGAGTTCCAAGAGCTCTCGAGCTCGAACAAAGACAAAATAAGGAATGAAGAAGAACCAGTAGAGTTCACATGTAATGTCTTTGGCCACTTTTGAGTCCTTCCCTGAAATCTGGGGCCTAGAAAATGCAGGCAGAACAAAAACCCGACTCTCTCAAGAAATGGGACACAAAAGCAGGAAATAAGGCAGAAGACACAGTGAGAGGAGTTCAAGGGAAGAGAGAATGTTATAGTTCCCCAGGGAGGAACCAACAGGCAGAAAAGAAAGAGGAGATAACAGATGAAGAGAGGCCAAGCAGAGACAGGGAGGAGGAATCTGAAACACAGGTGTACCCCTGACGAGGGGGAAGCGTATTTCTTTGTCCAAGCCTAAAATTAAAACAAACAAAAAAAGACATCTACTTGGTTCATATCTGTGACTGTTTTCTAGTTTTTTAGAGGTTTCTAAATCTGGCTGAGCATCTGAACCACCTGGAGAATTTTTTAAATGGAGACTTTCAAGCATAATGCCTAAGAGATTATGCTTCAAAAATTCAGGACATGGCTCGAGAAGCTCTTCTTTAAAAAGTTGTCAAGGTGATTTCAGGCAGCAGCCTTTACCTTTAGCACTAGGTCTCAAATCAAAGTCTTTCTTAGAAAGGAAACAATCTGCAAGGAATATTGGCCACACGGTAAGGGGTCACTTAAATGTATTACAATTAGACACGCCATGTTAATAGCATATGTGCGACAATTCTGTCCGGATATATATCTTCTATTACTTACTTCTCTGGCTCTCCAGAAGTCCAAGTTCCATTTAGGAGCAGACGGAACCTGCTTATACAAAAAGTCAGGCTCCAAATAAAAATAGCATATTTGACCTTGCTCTCTTGTAAGCCATACACAAGGCCTAGTGAAGAAGATTGACTTGAGAAAAAATTCTCCGGAGTCATGTTCCTGTCCCTTTGCCTCTCTCCTCAGAATGTACTATCCATGTAGATTCAGCGTCTCAGTGGCCCATGTGAAGGCTTCCTTGTATCGCTAGTCCTGCCCTCTCCCTCGAACTTCAGTCTGGCTTCCTTTTGGGCTTTTCCGGTTGGCCAGGCTGCCGGTGTTGATAGAGCCGAGCGTGCATAGGAAACACGTGCAGCGCCTGGGAAACAGGCTGCGGAGCCCTGGGCCCAGAGATTCTCTGTTACAAGGAGGGGCCCGTGAGTTTGCATTTCTCTCAAGTTTCCAGGTGATTGGTTCCAGGACTCCAGGAACCACTACAGTAGGAACTACTACGGTGCTACTCCAGTTGAGTGGCACTAGTGGAACCTGCCTGCAGCTTCTTTTTCTTGGTCTGCTTTTGACCAAAGAGTGTGACATCAGGAGCCACAAGCACCACCTGTCCCCTGACTCCAGCCCTGCTTCACTTGCCCTAACTTGTTCGGGGCACGCGAAGGAGAGTCTTCCCCTAATTAACTTCAGGCATTTGTAAATAGATGGACTCCAAAACCTACCATTCGAGGTAGGTTAACACAGGATGTTAAGTTTTCTCCAAGACTCTGTTTTTGAACAGGTTTTGGTATACAAATAATGTTAAAAATTGCATCTTGCGTGTTAGGTCAGGTATAAGAGTTGCATACGGGCAAGACTCTAATGGATCGATGTTTCACAGTCATTCTTTTGCATGTAGGACAAAACCTCACTGTCTTTCCAGTTGTGTCCCTGGAAAGAAATACTGGAGTGGAGGCTCAGGGAAACATCATAAAAATTTACCAGACACTGTTTTCATTAGCCTGAGATTTATGACTGCTGAAGCATAACATAAGCACAAGCAGCTGCTGTGGTTTACGACACTCTTAACTGTTAGAGGATGTTGAGCTCGAGTTGGCTGACTGACATCCATACCTTCCAGAACATAAAGGCTGTCCCAAGGCTCCTGTTCTCAGAGGACAATGAATATGTGACTCCTCGCCCTTCCAGCTCCCTTTTCTGCTTTGTTTCCCTGCTTCCTCTCCGTTGCTCAACATCAGGCCCCCTCCCCCACTGCCCCCACCAGAGCTGCCAGAAGCTGCTGGGGAGTTCTTCCCTTTTCTTTTTCTCTCTTGTTATTTCCTCCGCCTCCTGCTATTTCTCAGACCAATTAGTTCTGACACTGAAAAGATTCATCTTTATAAAGCGGTGGACATCTCTTGCTTGTTCTGCTCATCCCTTCCATTCTTCTGTACCATCATCCCCTATCTCTGGGCAACCTGCCCTCAACTATATGTTTCTGATGGAGCTGTTGATCGTAGTATCCCAGTTCCCCCCACCTCAACCCAATCCACCTGGCCACATGCACGTGCATGAAATATTCTCCTCTCCCCTTGGCTGTGATGAATGGCCCCAAAGTGAGCACGTTGTGTAAGTGGGGCCATTTAGAGTACTCCTTTGGGATCTTATGTATGGTATTTTTTTTTAAAGATTTTATTTATTTATTTGACAGAGAGAGAGAGAGGTCACAAGTAGGCAGAGAGGCAGGCAAAGAGAGAGGGGGAAGCAGGCTCCCCACTGAGCAGAGAGCCCGATGCGGGGCTCGATCCCAGGACCCTGAGATCATGACCTGAGCTGAAGGCAGAGGCTTTAAACCACTGAAACACCCAGGTGCCCTTTATGTATGGTATCTTAAGAGAACTGCTCCCTCTGACCTCCAGAGGGACTAAGGTAATACGATAGAGCCTCACAGGACCCATAGCCACTCACCCTACTCGCCATGTGGCAGAATCTTCTCTGTGGTAGAATGGACTGAGGCAATCCTGAGACAGAAACAACTGGAGAGAGAGGTAGGAGAAGGCGTGGACAACACGAGTGAATAAATAAGAATAATGACTCCAAGTCCCTAGAATCTCTGGGAGAAGATTTACACCAAGAGTCTCCGCTCCCTAGTCATGGAATCAATGAATTCTTTCTTTCTCTCTTCCTCTTTCTAATAATCTACTTTGAGTTTAGTTTCTGTCACATGTGGTTGAAAAAGGACTGAGAATTCCTAACTAATGACAGCACTTCTTTTCTACCAAAGGGAAAACTAATGTTCCCTTCACGAGGGACATTAAAATTTGGGACTTTTGCTGGCTCAGCTGCGTCTGCTCCTGAGTGGTGGTAAGGCCTTCCCTTCCTCCTTCCCCTTCAGCATTGTTTCTCGTCCAGCTCCTTCTCCACCTGGAACTCTTTCAGGAGCCTCACAAACATTCTCCAGAGTAGTGTTTCTCAAACTCTCTGTGAGGAAGGGTGAGGTTTTTAAAGTTCCATTTTCTGCCAGAGTTTTAGTTTTGTAAAAAACCATAAAAATGAATTACTAGATCATGCATTTTTTATATTGTAGCAATGTAGAGCTGCTATAAAAGTTTCTAAATATTGTCAGGTTTTCTTATCTCAGCTGGACAAGTAACAATTTGTGGGCCACTGTCAGTCTGTGGCTGACACTTTAAGAAGTGCCAATACAGAGAGCTGCTATTGTGCAGTGTGTGTGTGTGTGTGTGTGTGTGTGTGCGCGTGCGTGTGTGTGCGCACGTGCACGTGCGTGTGCAGCCTGTTCTTAATGCTTGTTTCAGTTTTCAGAATTTTTCTTTTTTTTCAAAGATTTATTTATTTATTTGAGACAGAGAGAGAGCACACGAGTGAGGAGAGGGGCAGAGGGAGAAGGAATCCTCAGGCAGACTCCCCTTTGAGCATGGAGCCCAACATGGGACTTGGTCCCAGGACCCTGAGACCATGACCTGAGAGGAAACCAAAAGTCAGCCACTTAACCGACTGAGCCACCCAGGTGCCCCCAGAATTTATTTTTATGAAACATATTTTATATTGGAAACATCAGCACAATGTGGAATAAAAATTGGAATCTGCTCTGGTTCTGTCACAAATAATAATAAATAAATAGTTCTGTCACTATGTCTAATTTCTTAAAACAACTGGATTTTAGAAAAGCCCAATTTTAACTAAAAATAATTTATGATTCTACGTTTTAAAGGGTTTCCAAATAACGTCAAGAAAGTATTAAACATTATTGGTCTCCCATCTCCTTATGTATTACTTAGTAAAATTTCTAAAGTATTCTGTTTTGCATAATATAAAATGGCTTCACAAATATGAGGGTTTCACAAGACAGAAAAGTCTAAGAGTTAAGTTTCAGAAAACACCTATAGATTTTTGTAAGTATACAAAAAGCATCAGAAAACTGTCTTAAGAAGGTTTGATAAGACTAGGAATGTCTAAATCTTTTCAAAAGATGAAAAGAACTAAGAAACATAAAGGCTACTTTGGAGAGTAGAAAAAATGATGCGTTTGGGGCATGTTTATGCCTTTCTTTTTATGATAAAAAATTGTTATGCACAACTCTGGTTTGCCTTTGAAAATGCTTGATCCTTCTTCCTAGTATTTCTAAAATTCAATCTTGTTGGCTTATTTTAAACATCACTTTGCCTTTCAGAATTCAATCTCTTCATCAGGCAAACAATATAAGAAAGACCAGTGGAAACATTCAGAAAATTGTTCAATCTAGTGGAGAAAAATAGCTTTAGGAGTAAGACATGAATTCTTACTTTTTTTCTTCTTAAATTCAGTATCATGTTTTCACAAAATTCATTCAGGTACCTCATATGTATATGAGGGGAAAATCAATTCTTCTGGGATTTATATATGTTTTTGGAAAGGACAGAAGTTGCAAAAAGCAAGCACTTTATTAACTTTAAAATTTCAAAATGTTAATTGTAAGTGAAAGAGGAGAGAAATTATTGTGCGGCATCAAGATATATGGTAACTACTCCAACTTTCTTATGTACTGTTATCAAGTTTCTGATGTTTTAAATTTTTAAAAAAGATTTATGTATTTTAGAGAGAGAGAGAGAGTGAGAGCAAGCAGGGGGATGGGGCAGGGGGAGAGGGAGAGAATCTCAAGCAGACTCCCTGCTGAACAGGGACCAACACTGGGCTTGACTCCAAGACCCTGAGATCATGACCTGAACCCAAATCAAGAGTCACATGTTTAACAGACTGAGCCATTCAGGCACCCCAACTAACATTCTAAATTTTGTATGTGAGCAGGGGGAGAAGTAAGGAGAATACTTTGTAACAACATTTTGGACTTTGCATACATTTTCTGTCTCCAATATCCAATAGAATCCATCCTATTAACTTATTAATTTATCCAGTCAAAACATTCCCAAAGAAAAACCATTTAAGTTCAAACATAAATAAATACCAAAGTCTACATACATATGCTGAGCAATATATTCCTCCAATGGCCTGTATATCTCCCTTCGGGACCACTATACGGACCTACCTTACTGTTTTGCCTCATAAAATGTCCAATTTTACCAAGACTTCCAAAACTCATTTTTGAGAGAGAAGAGTAGTACTACTACTAGTAGTAACATCTACATCTACTGGTAGTACTACTAGTACTACTACTGGTAGTAGTAGTAGTAGTAACATCATGCCATTAAAAGCTTCATCTTTATCATCAGGCATACAGTGTGTTTGTTTCAGCAGGTAACAATATATGACACGGCATAATATTCAAAACGCAAAACAGCACCTCCAGTGACAAGGAGGTGACAAGCACCTCCAGTGACACCTTCTCTGTTTCCCTCCTATCTCATCCCCTTGCCATGAAGTTCACTTCTAATAGGGGCATCTATTATTTCCAGTCTCATGTGTATCCCATTGATATTCTTATATAGCCTAACAAATTGATGCATCTGTATTTTCTTTTTTTAATCAAAAAGTAGCATGCTGTACAGGCCATTCTATACTTTGCTTGATTTACTTGGCAATATATCTTGGACATCCTTTCTTATCTACATATGGTGTTGTCTCAATCTTTAGTAGCTACATACTTTTCTATCAAATGAAAGTGCCATAATTTATGCAGAGAGTCCCCATTCAAGGAGTACAGCTGTTAGAACAGGCTACCTCCAAACTAACCGAGAGGTCATTTATAGAGAAAGAAGTAGCACGTCAGTGTGCTCATCTCTGACTACTCCTCCTAAGTCTCTACAATTCACTGCTGTCAGGTGATGTCCTGTTCTCAGTATACCAGTCTCGTGCTGCACGCCTGGGTTTGAATCTTAATGGGAGGCAGTATCCCGTAGCGGGTGAGAATCAGGAGATCTGAGTTTGTGCCTGGCTCCACCATTTACTAGATGTATGGCCTTAAGTTACTAACATTTCTAGGCTAGAATTCCCTCATGCATAATTAGGAATAATAATTATTATACATTTCTCAAAGAATTACTTGTGAGGATTGGATAATGCAATAAATGCAATGCCTTTAGCTCAGAGCCTGGCCCATAATTAGTGTCCCCCAAAATGGTAGTTCTTATTCCGAGGGACATTTAGATAATTATGCTTCAGCAGACCAAAGGGGTAAGAGGCTCTTAGTCCTTTGCTATGTGATAGCATTTCCTTTACCATTAACCACAGTAGTACCTTTTATTAGTAGAAGGTGGTACATGGCAAGGACTAGGCGATCCTATTTCCATGTTATGATTTATATTACGGCAAGGGAAAGAGAATCAATGCATAAGATGCTCTTTAGTCTTTGATCTTGCCCCATGTCGAGAAAATTTAGCACGCTTGCTTCTTTGCCAGAAGCTCAAATGAGGGAGGGAGAGGTGGAACTGTATGTTCTCACTGCCAGTCACACTGGATTACTTTGAGGGAGAGAAGTTCCAGTTAACACAGCCTGCCTTGTGGATGCACCTCTCTTTGACTGTCCCTCCTATGATCAGAGCTGAGACACTGAGGGGAGTGTCTTCAATTCTCCTTCGACAAAGAACCAGCTCCAACAGAGACCTCATCATCCCAAACTCTGAGGAGCCGGTGGGGGTAGTATCTGATTGTTACTGAATGTTAATAAAGGAATTTGTAGAAGCCCCTTTGGACTGATGATGAACTGAGTACTCAGAATACTGAGCCTTTCCCTCATAGTCTTTTAGAAGAAATCTATTAATCAGTGTGAGACCTGGAAGGAAGAAAAAAAAGATTATCTCTAATGTTTAATAAAAAATTCTCCCATAGAGGGGCGCCTGGGTGGCTCAGTGGGTTAAAGCCTCTGCCTTTGGCTCAGGTCAGGATCTCAGGGTCCTGGGATTGAGCCCCACATCGGGCTCTCTGCTCAGCAGGGAGCCTGCTTCCCCCCTCTCTCTGCCTGCCTCTCAAATGAATAAAATCTTAAAAAAAAAATTCTCCCATAGAGCCCAAGGCTTAATCTCTCTCACACCACCCTTTCACTAGGAGGCATGTTCCTACCTCCAGAACTCCATTCCTTCTCTCCCCTAGACCTGGAATGATCCTCCCTTCCCTCCCTCCTTCCTTTCTTTCTTCCCCTCAGATTGTCAATGTTGAGCCCCTTCAATGCCATGTGTGTCTGATCTTCTTCATGATGCTGTTTCTGACCATCCTAGCACTTCTTTACTTCTACTCTCCTGAACCCTTGGCTGTGATTTCTAGCCTTTTCTGCAATACTGACCCTAATGAGGATCTGATTAAAGCTGTGAGCCTCTCTATCCATTTATCCACCTGAAAATGGCATATATACACAAACACAAAGACCAATGTGGTAGTTTGAGGACCTCCTAACCATCCTTGAAATCCTAGGGTCCACAGCATTTCTCTCCAAATCAACCAATTTGGTACAGCCTTGTATTGTTATTTAGCTGATAAACATAATGCATATGTTACCTCCCTTCTACACCGGTCAACTCCTGAGCTCTTAATTAGTATCATTCTTGATGTTCTATAAATATCTCTTAAATAGAGGGCCCTCCCAGGAGTTAGGGGTGCGCCAGGGAAAGTAACAGGTGATCATGCAGATTCCAAACCTTCCCTGCTCATTAGAATCACCTAGAAAGCTTTAAAAATACTAATGCCAAGCCCCTGCCCCCAGAGTTCTTACTTAATTGGTCTTAGGGATAGTCTTGGCCTAGTGATCTTTTAAAAAGCTCTCAAGTAATTTTAATAAGCAGGCAAAATTGAGAACCACTGGTGGATAATAATAGTGAAATTTCTTCAGCTAGACTCACTGAGTTTGAACTGAATTCTCACACTTTCATTACCAGTGGCCTAGCCATTATTTTCAGGTTGTTTTCTTCATGTTTTTGTGCTATAGCTTGGCTATGTCAAATGATCCTGTTTCTGGATGTTGCACGAGAAGCAGCAAAGAAAGTCTCAATGGAAATATTCAGTGAAAGAAAGTTGGCCAGGTAGAACACATGTGGTAATGCGGTCTCTCTGATTCAGCATCTTCGACTTGACGCTACCATCAAATGCACTTGACCAAGTATAATCACACAGCACTCTCCCCACATTCCTTTTTTAAGCGTTTTCCTAAGGGAGATTGGCTTCAGAGGGGGCAATTTCCTTAGGAACACTTTTGTGAAATAATCTTCCATGTATAACTATATTTTTCTCAGGTTCAAATAGTACTATCTGTATTTTAGGATTACTGCAAATTTGAATAGGTAACAAATGATCTATTAAACATATACTTATCACTAGAAAAAATTGTGAGCTTTATTTTAATTGGGTGAACAGTCATTTCCTTTTTTTAAATCAGGGGTTTTAAATTTTTATTGTATTTTTTTTAAGTGGGCTACATGCCCAAAATGGGGCTTGAACTTAAGACCCTGAGATCAAGAGTCCCATGTTCTATCAACTGAGCTAGCCAGGCACCCTGAATACTAGTTTCCTAATGTCTTTCTACAAGGATGAACCTGAGAAGATAAAACGGAGTACAGATTTAAATTTGTATCCCTTCCCCCCAAAAAGCTAAAAAACAAATACTCTAAGAAGTAGCAGTGAGTTTCTAAAGGCAAATTAATCAATCTGTAGTCAAGTTGGGGATAGGTGGGGAAACAATTTACGATAAGAAAATTCAAACCTAAAAAAGAAAAGAAATGAAAAAAGAAAAGAAAAGAAAAGAAAAGAAAAGAAAAGAAAAGAAAAGAAAAGAAAAGAAAAGAAAAGAAAAGAAAAAAGAAAATTCAATCTTTGAAGACACAAAGTTCTGGTTTGATTCCCTGACCCACCCATTACAAGTTGTATGACCTCAGGTAAGTTACCAAACTTGTCACGGCCATGATAGACGGTGGTAATTTAAAAGAAGGTAACAGCATAAAATATTTAGAACAGTGCTTGGTACAAAGTAGGGATGTAGCAGAAATTAGCCTGCACTCTTCCTGACATTCGTATATGATGAAATCAGGTATTTGGCCACAATGAGGGAGCAGGTGGCGTATCAGGCAGAGACTTTTACTGATTCTTTTCTCCACAAACATCCCCTCCTCCTGCTAGGAAACTAGAAACAACAACAAAAGTATATTAATTCATTTTAACTTATTTTAGTGAAAGTGCCACTGAATCCTGTGTACTGGGGAAGTAAAGAAATACAATTAAAAACCAAATGGGAATTTAATGATTTCAATGGAAATAAAGAGACCTGAACCGCACTAACAACATATACAAAGAGTACTCAAATCCTAGATCTCCTGTTCCCTAATGGCAGGAGGTCTTTCCTCCAAGCTGTCCAATAAAGCCGTAAATGTTGTGACTTTATGGGGTTACACATCTATCAGCTCTGTGTATGCATGACAAATAACGTTTACAGGGTTCTTCTTCCTCTTCTCTCCACGGTGCACAATCTGTTCCAGTCCGCCAGGACCCAGGCCTCCGTGACATTACACTGGATCCCTTTAAGCCCTAATCTTTCTCTACTAATTTTACTGATTCTTCACACAACATGCTTTGGTGAAATATGCTGCTTTGTGAACAGGGCCAATGTCATTTTATTGAAATGAATATCAAGGAGCATTACTATTAGAGAAGAGATCTTTCCCCTTCCAGAGCAACTTCATCAATCATATTGAGTTAGTTCTGCATTCAAGAAAACAAGCCTTAAAATCAAAGAAGTAACTAAACTGTCTTTTCCTACCCCATCTGAATTACTCTCTTTTCTCTCTAATTTCTCCTTTCTGCTTCTCCATTTCTGATCTTCCTCTCTCTGTTTCTTCCTGACAACTAGAAGAGGAAATTCAAATGATTTGATGTTAACTGAGGACTGTTCTGCTTGACAGGTTATACTCTTTACTCTTACAATTTTTGGCAGATTAAATTAATTCTAGATTTTTCTCTCTCTCTCTCCCTCTCCTTCTGCTCCTCTCCCTCACGCCCCAAATAAATAGACTATAGTCAATTCTAGTCCGGATGGTTTGGCATAGAGTTGGCACTCAATAAATAACTGTAGAATAAACAAGTAAGTGAAAATAGCATCAACTGAAAAAATATATACTTGATTTTTTGATGCATTCTCATTATAAAAGGTACTTACAGTTAAATTTTCTGTCTTAAATTTTTGCTAGAAAAGACTAAAGACCAGCCATAGCTCGTTTCTTACAATAAGCAAACTATAAAACATTCCTGAAAGTATTTTTTGAGGTTTCTAGAACTAACACAGTTCCATCTAAACAGAAATCAAGCAACATTCATAGATTAAATCTATTATGACATAATTACTGCAGGTTCCATTTTGATGACAAAAACATGTCTGTTATTTTCTCTCTTTGTGAAGCATCAAGAGTTAGTGAAATAATTACTTCTGAAATTTCAGTGTTAACCCAAAAGTTATTTTGTTAAAATAACAGCCCCTGGAAAGCATTAGGTATCAGGGGCCAAAATATGGTCAGCCATACTGATGACATGGGTATCTAAAAGATACCTATCAAAATCTATTTTGGCAACGCTGGTGGAGTCCTTCTAGTTCTGAAAGGCTACCTTACATAAGTGGCATTAAAATCAAACACAGTCTTGGCTATGTTCAGTGTTACGTTAGTGCTGGCACGAAAGTAACTAGGTATCATTTTGTGATAATTAAGGATATGTCACTTTTCATTCACTTAGCCCAGCTTTATCTCTGCTTCACAGAATTTAAGATGTACCAGGTGGTACTTCATTCTAGAAAACCCTGTGGTCTCCCAGCAACTCAAAGGAGAATATAGCGTTACCTTGTTAGCTTTTAAAAATCATTCAGGGAAAATCTACTTCAAAAATTAAGAACATAGAAACACTCAAATAAGAAAAACCACTATGGTGTTTGGAACAAAAAAACATTGCTCACTTTGGAAACTGTATTCTGTAACTTTTACCAGACTAGTGTCTTTTGATTTTGCATAAGACAAAAAAAAAATCGCAAGTCTCAAAATAATCCAAAAAAAAATCAAGTGAAAGCAGTTATAGTTCAAATGTTTTCTTAGTAACAAATATCACTTGAAAATTGCATAAGTTTTTATTCAAATAAATATACCTAAGTATATAAATATGTAGCTTGTGGCTCATAAACATTTTTTTTCAATTAATGGAATTTATCGTCTATTTGTACAAAATACTATAGTCAATGGGAAATGAACCAGTGCATGCTTTTAAGATTTTTTTTTTGGAAGACCAAAATAAACACCTGCAAAACTGAAAGTATACTAATAAAATAGCATATTGGAAAGTACTAATTAATAACGGTCAAAATAAATATATAAATACTATATGCATAGTAGGCATTTTAAAAATATGAACCAAAGTCTCCCCATCTGTTTTTATGCCTACAACATCTGCTGTTATTTCCTTCTACTGACTAGGTCACTACTGTCTTAAAGAAGCAAAGACAGGGAGGCCACAAACAAGAGAGGGGTGTGGTTGTTAATTTAATGTGTCAACTTGGTTGGGTGACAGTGCCCAGAAATGAGGTCAAACCTTTTTCTGGATGTTTCTGTGAGAGTAACACAGATTGTCCTTCATAATGTACGTGGGCCTCACACAATCAGTTAAAGGCTTGGGTAGAAAAAAAAAAAGATTGATCTCCCTCAAACAAGACAAAATTCTCGAGCAGATGGCTCTTGAACTTGAACTGTAATACAGGCTCCTCCAGGCTCTCCAGGCTGCCAGCCCACCCTGCAGATTCTGGACTCTCTGGTCTCCAAAATTACATGGGCCAATTCCTTAAAATAAACCTCTTTCTACATAAATATAGATCTAACTGACTCTTTGGAGAACCCTGACAAAAACAAAGGTCCAAATTCTTGACTTTCGATTCAAGGAAGAAAAAAGATTTGGAAGAATACGATTCAGTAACAGCTAAACCTCCCCATCCCCCAACTAGATACAAATTCTCTAGAATAGAAGAAGAAAATAGGGAAAGGGAAAGTGAAGAGAACTGAGATTCCTATGTCACCTTCCCTGAGAAGGTCATTTACCCTGTCCTCTCCTCAAGGCCAAATCTGAGGTGGAAACGGTAGTGGAAGTGATGTTTTGGTGGTAAAACCCTAACGAAGTTTGAAATCTGACAAGAGGAGGCTCGGTGACTCATCTCCAGATAGACTGTGTTCCCCTCCATCGGCCTGACGAGAGCAGCAGATCTGCCTGCGTGGGATGCCTAGGCAGGACCCGAGACGGCTTCACAAAACTGCCTGTGTAGAGACCAGTTTGGGAGCAACCCAGGGATCATCGGGATCCGTGAGCAGGGCAGAGATGGCGCAGGGAGCTGGGAGACACGCAAAGGGCTGGGGACCAAGAACAACGGAATCTGGTTAGGGAGATTCCGACTGAACTCCTGACCAGACATCAGGTGGGAAGGAAGACACCACGGCAGACAGATGCCCCTCTTCTCTCACGGTTTTGCACCAGGTAAGGCCCCATCCTGCTCACACACCGCCCCCAGGAGTGGAGGAGATGGACCCCGCCTTGACTGCGATTCCATGTCCACCCCTCGGCAGAATGGAGGCTGGAAATTGAAATTGTTAACTTACAGGGAAAAAAAAAAGTTACGTATCCCATTTCCCACCCACTTGAGTTTCTGGTCCATTAGACCTGTAGGCCAGGAGACAGCACCAAAGAGAAAGAGGAGGTAGGGATGGATTCTGGAGACACGGATTCTAGACCAGGCTGACACAGCCGTAATTTGGAGAAATGGCTTATCTTCTTTGAACTCAGTTTCCTCAAATGTAAGATGGAAGAGTTAGACCGGGATTTCCCTGACGAAGCTAGATTTTCCCTTTCCTTGACATACACCATCAGCGATCTAAAGCTATAAATGGAAACATCCTGGGCGCCTGGGTGGCTCAGCCGTTAAGCGTCTGCCTTCCGCTCAGGTCATGGTCCCAGAGTCCTGGGATTGAGCCCCGCACTGGGCTCCATGCTCAGCAGGAGGCCTGCTTCTCCCGCTACCATTCCCTCTGCTTGTGTTCCCTCTCTCGCTGTGTTTCTGTCAAATAAATAAAAAATCTTTAAAAAAAAATAAATAAGTGGAAACATCCTGCTTAAAAGGAAGTACTTCTGTCTAAAAATGATGCTAGATTTTGTACCTGCATAGTTTCTAGCCCATAGCCAGTGCTTCATACAGATCTGTCTGGGTGAAATGAAACCAAGCTCTGAGTTCAGTGTTGCAACTATCCTTGGGGTCCTGTCACCTAGTGTATCTCACTGTTCTGGTTGATGGGCACAGAGCAGTTCTAACAACAGTCAACGAGGCCAATGAAAAAATCATCAAATTCATTTCTCAGCTCCAGGTTAAAAAAATATCAAAGATTTTCCACTTGTGACCCTGTAAGTCATAGCTGTGTCTGAAATTAAAGGAAAAAAAACCAGTAAGAAACAGAAAAAAAATTCTTCCCTCCCTTCTTTGCTAGGGCAAGTGTTACTTAGAACTCTCCTGGATATGAAGAGGAAGAGAAAACCAGTCGTAACCCATCCATTCAACCTAAGGAATGACTCTGGAAGGGACACAAAACAGTAAACTTTACATGTTTCTCTCTATCCTCATCTGCCCTGTGGGAGGGCAACTTCTCTAGCACTTAGAATCCTGTACCATTTGCCTGGCCTTGCCCTGAATTCCTTGGCAATTTTAGTAAAGCTCTTCAACACACACCATGAAAATCCTGTGTAATGTACTGAGATTCATTGAGAAAAACAATAAAGGAAAAATCCCCCGGCCATCCAAATGTCAGCATTGTCTCGCCGCGGTAGCATTATAGAAAATGTCCTACACTGGAAAAGCCTCTAAGTGTGGTTACAAGCTCTAGTCGTGCACGGTGCAGAGCCAGACAGCCCAGGACTCATGTGAAGAGCAAAGAGCTCTAGTAGACAAGATGTTCCAGCCCACATGAAACAAACAGCAAACAGCAACCAGGAAGCCCACCCACACAGCCAGGCCCTTGAGAGCCCGCCGACGATTTGGGTCTGCAGACAGCTTCTACAATGTGAGATGCAGCTCCTCCAATCCTCCCTCCCCCCGCCCGCAGCACTTGTCCTTAAGGGATGAGAAACAATGGAAAAATTCAGAAAGCAGTGACTCGGCATCTGTTTGTTCCACATATAGATTTGTATTGAATACAACTTTAAGCCCAAGGACAAAAGGTGACCTTTAAGATCACCTTCTTAGGGGGCTCCCTGTGACCCACTTGGTGGAATTTTCCAGAATCTACCTTTGTAATGCACTGCACAGGGTCTGGACTATGAAGTGTCCCACATGACCTCTCAGGCCTGAGCTATCTCTGTGCCCCCTTTTCTCCAATAATTCCTTCCAGGATCCAGATTGCTTTCCTTTCATGTCAAGCTGCCAACACCACAATCTCCATCAGGAGGTTCTTCTCTCTAACGGCAAACCCAATACATTCAGTTCCCCCTTTCCTTGATGTTCTCAGCAACAAGTCTCCAAGTCTCTTTCCATACTGTGAAACTTAACCCACAGGAGAGAGGGGAGGTGGAGTCCCTAATGGAGATGCATTTTTTTCCCCTTTTAAAAAAAAATTTATTTAAATTAAATTAATTAACATATACTGTATTATTAGTTTCAGAGGTAGAGTTCAGTGATTCATCAGTTGCATACAACACACAGTGCTCATCACGTCACGTGCCCTCATTGGTGCCCATCACCCACTTACCCCATCCCCCACTCCCCTCTCCTCCAGCAACTCTCAGTTTGTCTCCTAGAGTTAAGAGGCTCTTACGGTTTGTCTGCCTCTCTGATTTCATCTTATTTTATTTTCCCTCCCTTCCCCTAGGAGCCTCTGTTTTTGTTTCTTAAATTCCACATATGCGTGAAATCATATGATAATTGTCTTTTTCTGACTGACTTATTTTGCTTAGCATAACACCCTCTAGTTGAGGATGGCATTTCTCAACTCTCTTTTCTAGATGATACCCGAGACTCAAGCAGCTTCCAATATTCTCCTGTTTTTAGTAAAGTCAAGGTCCTTTCGCCTTTCATCCACCTCTAGACTGTGCTCATCTCTTTTTCAAAGGATGTCCATTTTCCAAGCTACTGTTGCCTGCCGGAGACATGATTAGGAAAAAAGCAATTTCTGTCAACCGGAGTTCACATTTCTAAAGCTCTCCAGAAAGGGAGAGTTTAATCTGCAAGGCTCTCTGACCAAGAGAGTTCATTTCTATGCACATTTTCCAATCAACTATTTCAACTCCTTGGTCATAAATTGATAGCTTCGTCACAACTATTTTTGTTCTTTCCTGGTAACACCCTTTGAAATACTAGACTTCCATTAACTGAGGACACCAGTGCCCCTGCCACAGATACCAGCAGTACCCCACCCAGAAGAGTTAGGACAGTGTGCAGAGAACTGAATGAATGGGACATCTGCCCAGCCATCGTCATCTTCCCCCATCTGAAAGCAGGAGACAGCAATGAGCAAAGACTTTGTGATTCGTGTAGTTCTGCACTCACAAGTACTACCAACACAAGTCAAACGAACTTCCCATATTTATGGGGCACCTTCTGTGGCTGCCAGACTCAACTGCTTCTTAACGTTTGTTTCATGAGTTTTCATAATTTCCTGCCAGAAAATATTATTAGCGCCACTTAATATTCAAAGATAGTAAAACATTGAAAAGTTTGCTTGGCCAAGGCCTTCAGAAGCAAAGGGAAGATTACCTTCTGCCAGACACCTAGATAGTATATAAAGGCTGACTGAGGGGCTCCTGGGTGGCTCACTCAGTTAAGTGTCTGCCTTTGGCACAGGTCATGATCCTGTGGTCCTGGGATCGAGCCTTACATCAGGCTCTGCACTCAGTGGGGAGTCTGTCCTTCTGCTTCCTGCTCACACACACTCTCTCTCTCAAATAAACAAATAAAATCTTTTTTTTTTTTTAAGATTGATTTAGTGGGATTCTGTACATTACTCTGTACAGCTGGACTGCCCAGTCTTACCTTTCACTCTTTGTGTGACTTCGGGAAAATTACTAAATCTGTTTCAGCCTCCTCACGCAAAATGGGTTTACTCACAGGTATTTTTTGTTAAAGATTAAACAAGTTAGGGGCGTCTGGGTGGGTTAAAGCCTCTGCCTTCGGCTTGGGTCATGGTCTCGGGGTCCTGGGATTGAGCCCCCCATTGAGCCCCACATCAAGCTCCGCATCAGGCTCCCTGCTCAGCGGGGAGCCTGCTTCCCCCTCTCTCTCTGCCTGCTTCTCTGCCTACTTGTGATCTCTCTCTCTCTCTGTCAAATAAATAAACAGAATCTTTAAAAAAAAAAAAAAAAGATTAAACAACTTAATGAAGGAAAGTACCTATAACAGGACCTGGCATGTTAAGAGTTAACCATTATTATTACTCTGCATTACTGATGCAGAGTATTGATCACCCAACATCTTTTCAGATCAGAAAGATTTAAACATACTCAGAAAGACTGATTTTCAAAATGATGATTCAGATAAACATTTTTTTTCAAGGATAGCTGAAGCAGCATCTTAATTGGGCTTTCTGTCTCCAGACTTGTCACCTCTCATCATTTTGGGGAGACCCATCTTTCTAAAACAGAAACCTAGTGTAGTCACTTCCATGTTTAAGACACTTTGGTGGCTCCACACTGACCTGAGGGTAGAAATCCAAATGCCTCACTGGCTGACAAGCCCTTTCACAAGTGACTCTCTCTGTCTGGTCCCTCTCCCCAGCACCCTCTTGAATTCAATCATTTGGGTAGACTGCATGTCTTTTAAGACCTCCAACATGCCACACTCTCTCTTACCCAAAGCTTCCTCATATGCCATTCTCTTTGGCTGGAAACTTCTCTCATCTCCATCCCTATTCAAATCCACACCTCTTTTTGATAGTAGACTTAACAAGTCATTTTCAAGAGGTCTTGGCTGATACTTTAGACTAGGTTAGCCCCTACCCTAACTCCAAAGCAGTTATGTTTCCCCGTCATAATTAATCAAGTTACCACTTTTCTACATCCCAAGCTAAACTATAAATCTCTTGTTCACCACCATACCCTGAGTATCTAGCACAGTATCTGGCACACAGTAAAGACTAACACTTTATTGAAAGAATGGTAAGTTCGGTTGGTATGGACAAAACAGAATCTTAGACACAGGTTGACTCTTAGACACAGATTAAACTCTGAACCTCAGAGTTCAATTTATTAGCCTCTTTCTCTCCCTAATCTCTAGAATTCTCTTCCTTGGAATTCCCACGAACTTTTGGTGAGTTTCTGTGGTAGCCTCTTACAATATTCAAGCTCTTCTTTTGCTGTATCAGAGTTGACATAAAATTATTCAGGGGTGCCTGAGTGGCTCAGTCCATTGAGCATCTGACTCTTGATTTCAGCTCAGGTCATGATCTCAGGGTCATAGGATGGAGCCCCACGACAGGCTCCACACTCAGCACTCCAACTACTTGTCCCTTTCCCTCTACTCGAACTCCCTCTCTCTCAAATAAATAAATAAATAAATAAAATCTGTTTTAAAAATATTCATAAAAGGCTAGGGGCTGACTTAAAAGTTAAGAGGAAACATGAGTTTTGTATGGTGGTTCTTTGCTGTTTTGGCACCCAACACTGATTGTCTGACACAGCGTCCATCTTTCCTCTCTCCCCACCGAAATTAAAATATGTAATATCTATAATATTTTATATTAAATTTCTAGGGATTCATGCTACGGGTAAAGAAACCTTGTGTCAAAGACTTTAAATAATCAACCAAGAACAGAGATTTCCTGTGTAATCTATGACTGTGAAAGGGGGATCTCTGTCATGGGCTTTGAAATCTCCATTACCTTCTTCACCCTAAAGAACAGTTCCAATCAAATTCCATGAGAGGAACAATTTTTCAAACATTCTTTTCATTGGACTATGTCTCTCTGAATATCCTCTATATTAAAGACAAAATCCCTTTGAGGTTTTGTGAACCAGCCAGGACATAAACCCAGTTAGCTCCATGGACAATAAAGAGATTTTGAAATGTAAAATACAAAAGGCAAGAATTTAGGATTAGGAACTCAAAATATAAGCAGAAATGGAGAGCCAATTAGAATAAACAGCAGAACAAAAATTCAAAATGTGGAGACCTCTTCCAATCCATTCTAATTTAAATGATTCTGGTATAGTCATAATCTCATAATCTTTGAACACCAAGTTTAGAGCTGGATCAGACCAAGAGAGAGAATGAGAGAGAGAGAGAGATTGTGAGTGAAAGAAACTAGATGGTGATAGGAGCTCAGAGATAGTACACACAATTCTATTAAATCAATAAGTAAGGATAAATGACTAATTTCTTGCAAACACAACTGGAATAACAGTTGTCAAATTCAAACCTGAATTTTCACTTGGAAACTATTCACAGTTCAAAAGGAAAAAAGAGAAAGAAACTAACTCTTTGCGCCAGTGCCAAGTCTGTATCTATTAATTTCAACTGATGGCGGTGAGGATGGGAAGACAGAGGGTAAATCATTTGTGTAAATGATTAAAATCCTCTTGTTTTCCATATGTAGATTTCTAATTACTCTGAGTCATTGTTTTTAATCTAAAGTTCATTAAAAACAGATTCACAGAAAAACTTAAAAATAAAATTAAACCATTAAACCCATTAGTGAATGAGTTAAGAACAATGTTCAGCTGATATCCATGCTGAGCTTTTTTCCTATTATATTCTGAGTTCACTACTAACAGCTCTTGCTAGTCGATTTTCCCCCCGCTGAGAAACCTTTTAAGAACAGAAAAGGGAATATAATATTCTATATAGTAGGAGATTCTTTTAAAGCAAGGAAACTTTGTTTTACATATAAATGCAGATCTACTAAATGTATTGAGGCAAAGAACATTCTTAATTTAAACATTTTTGTCTGTTAAAATAAAGAAATAATTCACATTTATATATTAAAATTAAATTTCATGGCTTTTAATTCACGGGAGTAGAGAACTATTTTAAAAAAGAAATAACTTTTCACAAGTTTGAGGATTCAAAGCCAGACTCATTATTTACTCTATCCCCCACAAAAAGAGTCAGTGTTCCTTTTTTATTTGACAGGATCTATCAGTAGCATCACCCTTTCTATGGTCAGTCAGCCAGGATCTAAATTCTAAAAATCACCAGTAATGTGCCGTTGTATGCTTTTCTTACGTCAAATCAATATATCCCATTCCTATAAGCAATCAATCAACTAAGTACTTATTGAATGTAGTATATAGCAATTACTGGAAATAAAAGAAAACCATATTATTTCTTCAAAGGATTGCATGATTTAGATTTAGAGACAAAATTAATATGCTCATGAAACAATTAGCAAAAATAACAGAAGATATATAATTAATGAAACTGGGTGAAAATATACACTGAAAATATAGAAATTAGGAGAAAGACAATCAGGAAAGAAGGAAAGGTTAGTGAATACATCTTAATAATAGTAAGAATCATGATCACTATTTTGTGGCAGGTATTTACACATTATCGCTAAACTTTGTGAAATGAGTCTTTTCCTGGGCTGTATTTTACAGCCGATGAAATTAAAATTCAATTTATAAGCAATGACCACCTAGAGTCCTCACTGCGATAGTGGAGGGATTTAAAAGCCCAACTTTGACCAGTTGCTGAGTTCCTTCCACACTGCAACATTGCTTTTATGGAGTTGGGTGGACCTGGATGGCTAGAAAACTTCATGAGGCAGAGAAGAGGGGCAGGATCATTCAGGCAAAGTGCGTAACATGAGATATGGGAAAGCAGGAAACCGCCCCTTCTCCCTGAGCCCACTATATGTACCAGAGACTGTGCTAGGGCCGGGAATCACTACCAAGCAAAGCAGTCATGACCTCTGCCTTCATGTAGTTTATAGCAGGGAGGTGAGCATGAATCAAATAAACACAGAACAAATGTAAAATTGTAACTTATATAAGTGCTTCAGAGAAGAGATACACTACAAGCTATAAGGAGAAAGCAGAATGAGAAATCTAACCTAATAAGAAAGGTCAGGGAAAACTTTCATGAGATGTATAGATGTGTATATGATTACTTAAATATGGGGAAAGATACAGAATATCACAGGTTAGGTGGTAGAGATTGGTTGTGTGGGGTGAGATAGGCGTGAACAGAGGGAGAGGAGAAGAAATCCAAGAAAATAGCTTTCTGTGATTAAAACAGAATGCACACAGAAGTATGGAAACCAAATGCCATTGGTAAAGTCAAGGTGGTAAAATTTCAGGTATTTTTATGCTCTTTCTTAAGATTTCTGTATTATTTGAATCTTTTTTACAGAAAGCATATGTGTATTGTAAAGCGGAATATCTTCCTTAAGAGACTGCTCTTGCAAAAACGCGTTTCTAAAGGAAGCAGTCACTTTTAGACTACTCGCAACCTCTATTTATTTCAAAAATTTTGAAACCTGGAGGTAACACAGAAGGAAAAAATTGTAAATATTCCACCAAACTGACATTTTGAGAATAATGCAGTTGTAAAAGAGAGAAAGCTTGTCTTTAGGTAGTGGTAGTGCTCATAAAGAGAATTAGATGGATTCATAAGACAAATGAGCTGGGGAAAAAAAAAAAGAACTGGTTGGTGCACTGGGGGATGGGGAGAGAGGAAAGCATCCAAAGAAGCAAGCATCATGTATTTGAAAAAGATTGGGGTTAACATTTTGCTGACTTGATTTTATCCATTTGGTGGATACTGGCGAGGTATTTATGTGCATTAATACTGACTGCATTTATGTGAATAAATAATTCACCTAGTTTCCTCAGTAGACAATTTTTGTTTTGGGCAGTAATCGACTTTACCACCAGCAATTGTATTAGGGCTGATGGGAAGTGAGTTCAGCAAAAAATTAAAAAAGAATTCACATTCTTTATTGGGAGGAAGAGACGACAACCAGAAAAGAATTCTCTAGATAAGGTTAAAAATATAAGATGATCTGAAACAGCATGAAAGCAAAAGCCTTTAACACAAATGATTAAAGGAAACAGTATAACTCTGTGAGTGCTCTGAAGAACAATGGAGAAAACGAGGCAAATGCACAGTGACAGAATGGAAGGCGGTAGGGAACGAAGTCCAAAAGTAGGAGATGAATCCCAGACACAAAGGTAGGATGGAAGGTGGGGACATGTGCAAAGAATGGAAATAATGTCCACAGAGAAAAAGAATAACATCTCTACATTGTGGCAACTCCCACACTCTAAAAATCCTACATAATGATTATAAAAAAGGAAAGAGATAAAGGCAGCAATTAAGGCAATTACCTCTATACTGTACATCCAAATATATTCTACTGCTGGAGAGAATGAACCATGTTTTCATCAAAAAGAAAATACCTGAAAGTGATTTTTAAAACTGGCTAAGGAATATTTTGACTTCTGAGAGACAAAAGAGCCGAAAATCTGAAAATTTACATAAGTGGCCTGACAATGAAGCCTTGACTTTGGTTTTTAGGTAGCCCTGAGAGAATCTCAGGCCCTTACATATCTTATCTGTGAAACCCTGGACGATTTACTGAACTTTCTATACTGGATTTCTTAACTGTTGTGTTGTGAAGAAGAAGAATACTTTACTATTTGATTTCTGTGAAGATCAAGTAAGATGATGCAAGTAAGCGCCTGACACATGGCCATTCAATAAATTTACTTTTCTATTCAATTAAAAATGAAACATTTCCTCAATATTTTTTTTAGAAATTATATATGAACTACCTTGACACAAATTTGGCTTATCTACCATCAGAGAAAATTGAGACCAATTTTTTTCCCCGAAATTGTAACTAAAGAGAATCCACTTCCACATCATCTGAAAAAAAAATATCTCCTTAAAATTCTCTCCTTTATAAATTCCCCAAACTATGCTAATTTTCTCAATGATAAAGTAGATTTGTTGAGTCTTCACTTTTCCTCCAGGAAAGAATCCTCAGCTCAATCAACACTGCAAATTGTAGAGTGGCCTGATTTAGGAGGAAGTGTTAATGGTGTCAAGGAAAAGCCTTCATGGGAAAGAAAAGAATTTTAAAAGGAACTTTCGGGAAACAGCCTGTCTTTTTCTCGACATCTCTTCAGGAGCTAGAAACGCTCAAAGAAAGTAAGTGCATTTCAGAGATGATTGAGGTGAAAGGCACATCTGAAAAATAGCCGAATAATAAGTAAATCTGTTGGCCACAGATTAGTGCTAATGGCCAAATGGAATCAATAACTGGAGACCTGATTATGGGTCACAGCGAGGTCTAGTAAGACTGTAAGACTTTTGTTTTCAGTGTCTAAAAATGTGGCAAAAAGTGCACCCATACAGAATATAATCAAATAGTGTTTCTCTTAGCCATGTTCATAGCGCTCATTTTTAAATTCTTAAGAAATAAGAATAACACCATATGTGAGAACTTCCCAGAGTGTCCAGACTAGGTGGGTAACTATGGAGTTAGTTAACTATGGAGAAAGTTAGTTAACTATAGTTAGTTAACTATGGAGAAAGACTAAGGGAATAAAGAGCAGGTGTGATGCACTAAGTCTGCCTCAATTTTGGCAGTCCCTGAAGATACGGAGGCCTGGCAGGACCACAAGGAGCAAAGACATGGCAGTGGGGACATGATTCTAGGAGTTGGGAGTATGGGAAGACAAGGACACTGGGAGTGACCCACTCAGATGGTCAGGAAGGGAGCAGGTGCAGGGAACTAGAACCCTGGACAGCTTGGGGCCACCAGGATGCCTATTTAAAAGATTTGTCCCTGGCTTCAATCTTTTCCATTATAAAGAGCTCCAGGTTTTCCTGAATGACCCCACACTCAGTAAAGACTCTCTGGAGTTCAACCCCACCAAGCCTCTTGTCCTTTTAGGGAAGTGGATTATATTCCTCTAAAATATGGAAGGTAAAGGAAATTCTTTGAGGTTGAGTAGGCAGGTGATCTACAGGTTTTGCCTGCCCGGCATCTAAGTCCTCTTTATGCTGAAAACAGCATCCTGGTTCTCTTTCACATTGTATTTTCCTGAAAACAGTGATTTTTCAGGGATGTGAATATAACCCAAGCCAGGCTAACACAAATCAAGATCGGAATTTTGCTGGGACTGTTGGGAAAAGAAGGCAATCTCTGGGAGTTTGCCAAGCTGGAGGCAATATGAACCCAGAGCTTCTAGAAGCTATCCTGACGTCTCAGCAAGAGGATCTGCTCAAGAGAACAGCCCACACAGAGAAAAGAAGCGGTGAGAGATGAAGGCAGACAGATTGCTAGCTATGCTGTTTGCGTACTTTGCTCCAGCACACATGAAGCCTATCTCTGCACTTTCTAGATACATTATTTTTTAGGTCAGCTTAATTTATGTTTCTGTCACTCACTACCAGTGAAGTCCTGACTACTATATTATCTTCTGCTCTACTGTGATTTCTGCCAAGTAAAGCTTAGGAGAAGTTGAGGAATCTGTACAGAATGTTATTCTCGCTCTCCCTTAGTATCACGGCTCCTTTGACTCCGTGCCTCACTTGGCATGTAAGCATTCTGAACTAAAATCATTGGCTACAATTGACAGATAATTGCTTCTCTCTCTGGAAAACAGCATACATCGGCCAGCTTTTCTCTGTTTATGCCAAGGAGGTTACTTAATGTCTGGATTGGGGTCAGTTCATAGCCTAGTTCTTACAGCTAAGTCTTTCTAAAAAATTTTTCATTTTAAATTCAATTTAGTTAACACAGAGTATTATTAGTTTCCAGGGTAGAATTTAGTGATTCATCAGTTGCATATAACACCCAGTGCTCATAACTTCAAGTGCCCTCCTTAATGTCCATCACTCAGTTACCTCATAACCCCACTCACTCCCCTCCAGCAACCCTCAGTTTGTGTCCTATAGCTAAGAGTCTCTTATGGTTTGCTTCCCTCTCTGTTTTTATCCCATTTTATTTTTCCTTCCCTTCTCCTATGTTCATCTGGTTCTTAAATTCTCCATGAGTGAAATTACATGCTATTTCTCTGACTGATTTATTTCACTTGGCATAATGCCCTCTAATTCCATCCACATCACTGCAAATGGCAAGATTTCATTCATTTTAGTGGCTGAGTAATATTTCATTGTATATCCATACCACATCTTCTTTATCCATTCATCCATCGATGGACATCTGGGCTCTTTCCACATTTTGGCTGTCATGGACTTTGCTGCTATAAACATTGGAGTGCATGTGCTCCTGTGAATCACTATTTTTGTAACCTTTGTATAAATACCTACTAGTGTAATTGCTGGGTCATAAGGTAGCTCTATTTCTAACTTTCTGAGGAAGCTTCATACTGGTTTTCAGAGTGGCTGTACCAGTTTACATTCCCACCAACAGCGCAAGAGGGTTCATAAATCATTGCACAGACCTCTTAGTGGTCCCCTAAGATGACCCACCTTCAGAGGGTTTCTCCACATGCTCGCCAACATCCGTTGTTTCCTGCCTTGTTAATTATAGCCATTCTGGCCAGTGTGATGTGGTATCTCATTGTGCTACAGCTAAGTCTTGATCGTGGAGCTGAAAGAAATGCTCCATCTGTGTTCTCTGCTAATTTGCTCATGGCCAGTTTGGGCCTTGCTGGAATACTTGCAGCACTTCTCAGCCGGAGCTCCTCTGGCCAGTCTGTATTGTTAAACCTCAACTCTGGACACCCGGTCTGTCCACTCCATTTTACCCTGTTATGGTATGGAACTTGATTCTTGTTTTAGTCTCTTGACATCCTGACATATAGCTACACTGCCTCTTACTCTTTTCCAACTGCTTTACTGTGTACCGCTCAGTCATGGCCCACTTGCTTAGCCAAGGACCTGGGACTGTGACCTGCCACATTCTCCAGGCACTTAAGTCTTGGTGCTGCTTCCTGAGCCTCCAGTTCCAGGCAAAGATGCGATTGGTTATGTTAATGGGAAGATCTCTCATGCCCACTATGGACTTGCAATGAACTTTCCAGTCACAACACAGTGCAAGCTGTGTCACATACTTTTCAGACCAACCTACTGCTTATCCCTTGGGTACTGGAACTGCTTTCTTTTCTTACTGACCACAAAATGTGTCTACTTAAGAATGTGATGAGTAACTCAAGGGAGAAAGTGGTTGCATCAACCAACTCATCAAGCTTTAGCATTTCACTGTCGTGCACAAATAAAAGATGAACAACCTTCTGTTTCAGAAGGAACCATATTCTGCCATCTGGAATAAACCCTTTGGTATCATTACTCTCCAATTATTATGAGATTTTATCTCATCATTTGTGCATAGAACTGTCTTCAAATATTAGAAAGACTTGTCATAAAATATTTGTCGTCTGCATGCCCCTAAGGAACGGAACGAAGAAAAATAAGTGGAAGTTGAGAGAGAAATTTTCCGTGGAAAGAGATTTTTAAGATTTTAGAGCTAGCTCAAGATGGACTATGCTCTTTTAGTAGGTGGTGATATTTCTGTCACTTTGGTGTGCTTCAGTGATTTAACAAGTATTGGGTGAAATCCCAGCCATCGGCACTGAAAAAATTATTTTAGCCTAGGATGAGGAACACTCGACCTGAAGACAACAGTTGCCCATCTCTAGTTAAACCCTCCCCCCAACTCCCATCTGCAGGCCCTGGGAAGCTTTTCTGTGTGTTCACTCTCTGACCTGAGAGCAACACTCCCATCTGCTCTACCATTTGGTCTATCCTAACAATCTGGAACTCCAAAGTGCAGTACACTGGAAGAATCATTTTTGGTCTCTAGGGGATCTTTCCCCCGCCTGTGCTATGGTTAACACCACAGGGAATTATGTTAATTTATTCATGTGTTCCTCTAACTGACTGAAAAATGTAGACAAGCTGGCTTTCTGACGAGTAAGAGCACTTTTGATGAACTATGGAAGTTTCCTCTTGACCTAATGATCTTCCTTCGATCTATTCCTGCTCTCTGATGTGGTGGTTTCAACGTCAAGCTTCAGTGAAGCTGTAGATTCAGTTTGTGCTACACTTTGCCAAACTTACATGTTAAGGGCTTTGTATATTCCTTTCTAGACAGTAACTTATACAAAAGTTGAGAAAAATCCCAAACCCTTTAATGCAGATGGAAAAGATGTAACAAGGCTAATTAAAATGACTGAGAAATTAATAATTCTTTTTTTAAGAAGAAAAAAGATTAGGCATAGTAGACAGTTAAAACGAGGCTTGACAAAAGTCTGTCAAATCATGAAAGGCTTAGTAAGGTCGACATGGCATTTTCAGAATGTTGTGGACTATTACCTTATGTGCACTTCCCTTAAAGTTCGAGAAAATTAAAAATTTCAATATTTTGCCCTGTTGACAAAAATTTACATTTTGACCTTCTTTTCCTTTGCTATGCTATATACAAGTATCATCTACAGGAGCAAGCTGGGCTTTTGTTCCACACTCAACCGATGACACAACTGAAGACAAATATTCACGAAAAATTCTGAATGTCCAAACGTAATGGAGAAGATCTGCCAATTTTAAAATTAATTTTTAGATAAAGGGGATGGAAATTTAGACTTCTGATGCATTCAGATTTCTCCTACTTTCACTCAGGTTGTTTTTATTTCTTGTCCTTTTTCTGAGTGAAATCTGCAGGCCAGGTACATTAGGCCTGAATATAATTTCTGGCAAAACATGATCTTAAAATTCTAATAAAAAATTAGGATGATTCATGGAATTCTCATTAGAAGGAGATTATACCAAATCTTGAGGTTAAGCTCGCACCTGTGCAGGCTGGAAAAGTGACCACAACTCCCTAGACATCTCCCATAATACGGAGGGATGTGTGGTTGACGGTTTCATTTTGAAATAAACTAGAAAAAATTCTCTATGACTCAGACCTAGAAATACTTCCTATCTTGGTAATACTCATGTATAGAAATCTTTGCAGTGTCTCAAATGTGTAAGTTCTTCTGAAGATGCATGTCTTTAAGTCTGTTCTTGTATTTGTTGATTATAGTTTACTTGCATCCAGGAGAGGAAATCTGACTGAAAAGGTCCAAGTGGCTCCAGGGCATACTAAAAGCTCCAGTGGAATCCTCTAAACATAATTTCTTAAATGAACATATTGATTTTTTAAAATAAAAGAGAAAAGAAATGAATGAATGAAAGGAAAGGAAAAAAACCAGGAGAGCTGGATTTGGAAATTAAAATTCCTATTTAATGTGTGTGGACAGGGCAATATATATACATACATACATATATACATATATATATATAATTTAAATTATATAATTTAACTTATATATATTTATATAATATATATATATATTTAACTTATATATATATGTAAGTTAAAACTTTAATTATTGCACAGCTCTATGTTTATAGTTTGTTCATTTAAAAGTGACCTATGGGGCTCCAGGGTGGCTCAGTGGGTTAAGCCTCTGCCTTCAGCTCAGGTCATGATCTCAGGGTCCTGGGACTGAGCCTTGCATCTGGTTCTCTGCTCAGCAGAGAGCCTGCTTCCGAACCCTCTCCCTCTGCCAGCCTTTCTGCCTACTTGTGATCTGTCTTTCTGTCAAATAAAGAAATATTTAAAAATAAATAAATAAATAAAATAAAAGCAACCTATAAAAACATGGTCTCTGAAAACTCTATTGGTTTACTTGATGAGTTTTTTGATGTCCTTTTATAAGGAATAATTTACTTAATTTTGGTATTTAAAATACCTTAATTACTTACATTTCTAAATAATATTTGCTTTCCATGATCGAGCATATTTCCAGAATATTCTTCATGAGAAAAAAAGGAGTGAATTTAGCTAGCAAGATAGTTTGTTAATATTTTCCTTCTTTCTAATAAAATGGATATGTCACTTTTCAAACACAGCAAATATAATATTTATAGCAAAAGGACAGATTTCCATAGATGGCAAGAATGAGTTGAGATAATACTTAGGATGCACTTTTGCATAGAACGGAATCTTACTCAAACAAGAAAATGCAGTGCATTAAGTGGACAGTGATTTAATGGAATCCGAGAGGAAGTTAAACCACCAGATATCAGGAGGGACAGGAACCAGGCATCCCTAAGGGCCTCAGCCACAGACAATCATGGAATCTGAATCTCATGGGTCACCATAAACACAACATAATGAGTCTGCGGGACATGCTCTAGCCTATGTATAAATACATAGGAGCCTATGTATTTATACATATTCATACTGGCTCCTTCAGGCCAGGATGAACCCTTGAGCAAATCTGAATGGCTGGCAATGCTCAGCACATGAGAACATATTTTCTTAGAAGTTATGTGGAAGAGGAAAAAATATATGGCATGTATAGTACAATCACTAAAATAATTAAAACTTGGATCATATAAAGACAAAAGTTATCATTTGCTCAAAGTATAGCTCTGAAATTTCTTTGTCAATGTTTGAATTAATCTCCCTAAAAGATCAAAGACTGACACTGACATACTTTCTTTAAGAAAAAAAAAAGGAATTTCATTAATACAATTCAGAACTCTCTACTTTAGCTTCAAATTAAGGTGAACACCAGTATCAGAAAACAGTTACCAGAAAACACTTAGGTGCTTTTACTAATGAGTAAGTGAGAGTAACTGGTAGAAATCATCACTCTTTTGGACTTACTATATAAATCATTGCATAGACTTCTTTAGCACTTAATGTAATCTTTTTTTTTTTTAAAGGTTTTATTTATTTGACAGAGAGAAACACAGTGAGAGAGGGAACACAAGCAGAGGGAATGGTAGCAGGAGAAGCAGGCCCCCGGCCGAGCAAGGAGCCTGATGCGGGGCTAGATTCCAGGACCCTGGGATCATGACCTGAGCCAAAGGCAGAGGCTTAACGACTGAGCCACCCAGGCGCCCCAGCACTTAATGTAATCTTAATGCTATGCCAAGTAATTTCAACTAATAAATGTATAAATAAAATAGCAAAACCAGCCCAAAAAGGTCTATTGAAAACTTTGTTTATCATTAATAGGAATAAATGTGTTTTGAAAAATCTCTGTGACACTTAATTTTGCAACTATGACTCTCAATAATTGTTCCAAACCTGTAATATTGTTAAAACTCTCATAATAACTGTAATGAAGAAGAAATAGTCAGCATACATAATGAAGTATTAGCATCTCAACTTTTAACATCTGAGTCACAAAGGGAGCCTCTGCTTTTTCACTTAGATATCATTTCTCAGAATGGTTCACATGGCTTCCTTTCTTCCATGCATAAACATTATTCCCCAGCAGTCATTTAAGTCATTTAAAAATTCAGCTAGCGTCTGTGGTCTTTCTCCACCTTTACCCCATTAGCACTGCCCTTTAGTGGTGCCACAATGACCTACAAAGATGTTTCTCCCTGGCTTAAGAGCTTTAAGAGCGTCTCCTAGCCTGCAGTTTAAATCTGAAACAATTTTGCATCTCAGAATGCCAATTCCTTCTTGTCTGGCCCATTCTTCCCTTTCCAGATTTTTCTCCTCCTGCTCTCAGCCTTACAACTGACACTTTGGTAACACAAAAATACTTGTCACACTCCCATCTAGCTTACACTTCCAGGTCTTTACTTATGCATTCTTCCTCTATTCGGAATATATATTCCCTCATCCCCTTCTTTACCTAACCAGTTTCTGCTCTCTCATAAAGACTCAGTTCCTAGTTACCTAATCCTCGGAACATTCCTGGAGCCTGCCAAAGTAGGCTAAAATTCCCTGCCCCACTGTGTCATCCCAAAGCGTTCTGCACATACATCAGTCACAGTATCTATGGTATTATATAGTAGTGATCAGTCAGTGGGTCTACTGTTCCATAAATTATAAGCTGGTTCCATATTGTACCAACAATACCCAGGAGGAACTTAGAATTGTTGAACAGTTATCGGCTCACACTAATTCTGACAACAAAAAAAATGTATGCGGTTTCATAGGGAATTTGAGATTCCAACAGAAGTCTAGAAATCGGGGCGCCTGGATGGCTCAGTGGGTTAAAGCCTCTGCCTTTGGCTCAGGTCATGATCTCAGGGTCCTGGGATCCAGCCCAACATCGGGCTCTCTGCTCAGCAGGAGCCTGCTTCCCCCTCTCCCTACTTGTGATCTCTCTCTCTGCGTCAAATAAATAAATAAATAAACAAACAAATAAATAAATAAATATCTTAAAAAAAAGAAGTCATGAAATTTACAAACTGATTAACAAATTTGCAGCTGCTTGAGGAAAGAGAATGTGATCTTTTAATTTTTCTTACTAGTTTGCCACAAAAAAAGTCTATGCTTACATGTAGCCCAAGAGCATCTTGGCAAGCTGGCTCACTGCCTGGAACCATGCCAACACTTTGCCTAAAGCAAGACAGTAATTGTTCAAGTAGCAGACACGCTGGTGGGTCTCACGGCATGACTGAAACGATGCATTGTCCACATTAGAATTCCGTAATCACGACTGTCACAAATAAAGTGATTTGGTTCAATTACACAAATCGAACAGCACATTTCTCTTGTTCTATATCCTAAATTCATTATTTTATACTTTTAAGTATAGTAAGAATAGAAATAGAAACTTTATCAATGCTATGCTGATGCAAAGGAAAGACGTATATGTAAAATAAATAAAATAGATCACTGTACTCATTGATTATTCAGAAAAAAACTGTGTGTCCTGAACTGACTGCATGTCTCAGGGAACAGTGATTTGGAGTTAAGCTCATCTGAATTGTCCAGATAATCACTGCAGCTCTGCATTTCACTGCACTGATATAAAATAGCCTAAGGACAATTTTTAGATGAAGTAAACAGAGATGAAATCTAAGAAACAACGTAAAATTCTATTTTCTTAATATTGATAGAATTACTTATAATCTTTGCGTTTGTTTTACATTTTGCATACTTTAAGTTACCTTAAGAGGGCTCCCTACAGAAGATCACTGTTTCACAATTTAGTGCTCGATTGTTCAGGGTATTTCAATTACTAAAGAGGGGGTATCTTAACACTAACCACATAGAATTAAACATTACAAAATGTGCCCTCTGCATATTTCCTCATTCTCCCCTTCATCAGTCACACTTTCTCTACATCATTTGCAGAATCCAATGATAAAAAAGTTCCTTACTTGGTATTATGTGTATCAATGGTATGGAAGAGTTCATGTAATTCTTCTCCACTCAGAACACCATCTGCAAAATATGCTTTGAATTCTTCAAAGGACAATTTTCCATCATCTGAAATGGTAGGAACAGACAGAAGAGAAGTAAATCATTTCACCTCTGCATATTGTTTTATCTTTTAAATTTAAAAAATTTGCCCAAAACCTTTTGCAGGTTTATTTGTATATGTAAACACATTTATTTAAAAAGAACAAATAATTCAAGTGTTAAAAAGAAAAATAATTTAATATCTCTCTATAGTACATAGACTTCAGATGTATACTCCCTGATGAAATAGGTCTACATGGTTTTAAGTATATTTGGGATCATTTATTTCTAGGGCAAACATTCCACAAACAATTTAACTAAACATGCCAAAAAGATATCCACCTAACCAAATAAAAGCCCAAGACAGAGTCAATTATTTAAACATTTGTCTTGATATACAGGACCTAACAGGTTACAGAATAAATAGTAGATGCTTATAATAAGTGTATATTGATGGAATGTATGCTAACATTTAGATTTTAGAATTGCTATTACAACCCAACAAACTGTGTTCATTCCTTTACTATTTAAACAAATGAACACTTTTTAAAGACAAACACATTTTACTTATTGTGGGATACCAAAAGTGAATGACAATCAAATCAGGGAGTCTAATAAAAAGAGATAAGAGGTGTAGACAGAAGTGTAAGTATGTTACACAGTAACACACAGTAAGCGCAGTAAGAGATATGCTTTGGAATATACAGCAGTTAGGGCAATCAAAGACCCTTTCATGTGGGGGTGTGAGGAGTTTTAGTAATTTTTGCATCTGACTTTCTGCAACAGGTAAATGTGGATAAGCAGAGATGGAAGAAGCACATTAGTAACAGATGAAAGTGAAAGATCTCTACAAGATACAGAAGAAGAAAATTGAAGGGAGTGAATGGACATGAAGAAAAAGGAAAACATCCTTCTCTCTCCACAGGAAACTGGTTTGCCAGTTCTCTCAGGTAAGTTGCCAAATGACTTAAGTGGTGGAATGTTCCTCTCCATTTATAAAGAGGTAGCAGAGGACTAGGAGGAAGGAATTTAGGGTCACAAATATTGTATGGTCCTACCAACAACACCATACTGAACAAAGTAGAAGTTGTCTTTGAGAAAAAGGTGGTAAGATTTAATAGGACTGGATCTTTAAGATCCATTTGGGGCTTCCCCCTCCTAAAAGTTGGCCCACAGACCACCTGAAGTTCAGTTAAAATGCAAATTCCTGGGCCCTACCAAAGCATCTGAATCTCACAGAGGGCATGGAGGGGTGAGGCAGTCAAGAAATCAGGATTTTTAGTGACCTGTGAGAATCCTCCTCACACTAATACTTACCATGACAGACACAATAGGCCTAATCACTGAATGACCTGCTTTTTCAGATAGGAATTTAAAGGCTGTAACATTTTCAAAAACCCTTATTTATAAAATATAAACATAAAAACCCTGGAGAGTTTTTAAATTGCATATAATTATACTTTTAATTTAATAGGTGTATCAGACCAATCTAGTTAATCCTTGCCAACAGCTAACTGAGCAGACTTAGCATTAGAGGTCACAACAAACCGGATCTGGATCGTACCTGAATGAGATCCTCACTCCCAGAGCTCCCCTGGACCAGCCTACCCCAGTCTAGCTCAGCCATTCAAAGACTACAGCAACCCATTGAAAAATGAAGTTGAATCCGCCAGGCTCATCAATTGTCTAATTTTGTATTTCTGCTTTTGGATGGGCTATTTTAGTGTCATGTCTCAAATAAGTATGTTTAACTTTGGCTCCATGTAACCTGATGTATATTCCAGACTGGACATAGTATAGTATCTCTACTATACTATGAGGAGATACAAAATAGCTCCTTACTTTGACAAAATAATACATCACCAGGTAGGGGAACTAGACACAAACCATTTCTAGGTATAGGAGAAAGAGAGAAAGAGAGGAAGAGAGGAGGGAGGGAGGGAGGGAGGGAAGGAAGGAAGGAAGGAAGGAAGGAAGGAAGGAAGGAAGGAAGGAAAAAAGGAAGGAAAGAAGAAGGGAAAGAGGGGAGAAGGTGGGAGAGAGGAAAGGAAAGGAAAGGAAAGGAAGGGAGGAAGGAAGGAAAGAGGGAGAAAGGAAGAGGGAGAGAGGAAGGAAAGAAGATAGAAATCAACCCATTCCAACTCTACTATGGAAATTTGTAACAGATGTAATGCACACATATTCATGGTGGAACAGGTTTCCTTTGGTGAATATTTAATGGTTTTTCAGGTAAGCCGAACCCAGCTATTACAGAACTTAACCTGCCTGTGCACCCTATGGACAGCGTGAGCCTCTGTAATACTGCTTTACAATCAGACACAAGGAAGCTCGAGCGCTAATGTAAATACTATCAAATAAAAGCACCGAACAACAAATGCTCTGATCATTCTATGGGTCTAAAAGCCTTTTTCTTTGTAATTCTCATTATAAAATATAAAAAGAAAAAGGAGGCATTCGATTGTAGTCTTGAAGGATGGAAACTATATTTTGAAAGCCTGTTTTTACCACATCCAAGACTCCCAGAAGTCTTAAATTCAGGCCACCATACTTTTGAATAAGCAATTATGAAGAGTTACTTTGGAATATTTCTAGACTAACGCCTTAATGTTAAACAAAAGTACTAGTTTGTTTTGTTTTTAAGGAAAAGGAGACAAAATACTCCTTCCTAGTGTGGTTCTGCATTAACAAAGCAATCTTAATTTTTTATCAAAAATTTTTTTCAACTTCAGTTTTTCAAACTGATCTTTTCTCTTGAAGTGGAATATAATTAAACCTTGATTTATACTGGTTTGGCCTACAGATTAGCCAAATCTTGTGAGATCTTATATGTTATGATAATAAGTCTTTTTTTTTTTTTTAAGATTTTATTTAAATTTAAATTTAAACTCAATTTAGTTAACATATAGTGTAGTACCAGTTTCAGGGGTAGAATTTAGTGATTCATCCCTTGCATATGACACCCAAGTGTCATAAGTGTCATGTGTCACCAAGTGTCATGACATACAAGTGCCATCTTCAATGCCCCTCACCCACTTACCTTATCCCCCCCACTCACGGCCCCTACTGTAATAAATCTTAACTTTAATCATCAAATGATACAGGTTTCTCAGTTTTTTCTGTCTGAATTATATGCTTTGCGTGAGTTTGTCCTGAGCAGAGCTGGCCCCTCCTCTGCTTTATTTTTGAAGTATTCTGATCTTATACTCCATCTTCCATTAATTTTCGAGATGGAGTAGCAGAGTACAGTTGCTTTGAGCAGTCTTAGAACAAAGAAAACTTGAGTTTTTAACATGGATTTGCCATGTATTAGTATAGCACTTTCATCCACTGTCTCATCAAATTTTTACTCAGATCCTACTATGTTCCAAGACTGTTTTGTGCTAAGAACATATGTAGGCAAACCCTTAATGATTTTGTAATTATGATGGAGGATACAGCAAATGAACAGCCAAAGATTGTATGATAAGGGCAATTCGAGGAGACACAGGATGATGTGGGACCATGTAGAAAAGAAACGAAGCCTGATGTAGGTATATAGGGAAGGCTGCCCAGAATAAGTGACATTTCAGCTGAGGTACAAATGGAAAACAAAGGTTAATGGGGAGAGATCTGTAAAAGGAAAGAGCATTCCCGGTAGAGGAAATGCTAACCACAAAGCTAGGAGGCAAGAAATGATACAGTTTGGGAAGTGAAAAGAAAACTCAGTAAACTCAATAAAAGAATACATACTAGAGTAGAATGAATGATAGTTACCAGGGGCTGGAGGGAGCAAGAACTGGAAGATGTTGGTCAGGGATACAAAATTTCAGTTATGCAAGATGAGTAAGTTCTGGAGATTTAATGTACAACTGATGTGACTACAGTTAACAATACTGTATTGTATACTTGAAATTTCCCAAAAGGATAGCTATTAAGTATTTTTACCATAATAAAAGAGTAATTATGTGAGGAGATGAATTTGTTAAGTAGCTTTGTTGTACTGAATACTGGACAATACATTTGTCTATCTAATTATCAAGTTGTACTCCTTACATATATACAATCTTAAAGTGTCAACTATGCATCAACAAAGCTGGGACAAAAGACTACACGCTAGGTGGGAGGAAGGACAAGCCAGAGAGTTAGATACAGAGGGTCAATGTCATGAAAAACCATACAAATCATGGTAAAGACTTCTGAATTTGCCCCAAGGAGCCACTGTCCTATTAGGAAGCTTACTGCAGCTGCAGTGAGTAGAGAGAAGTGGACAGATGTGGCACCAGAAGAGAAGACACATTAGAGGTCACTGCCATAATTAGGGCAAGAATAAATGGTGGCTTAAACTTTGGTGGTGACAGTAAGAACACAAAACAAGTGGCCAGATTTATAATCTATTTAGGAAACAGAATCAATAAGAACTGGTGATCAGTTAGAGGTGATGAATGAGAGGGAAGAATAAGTCAAAAATGATACCCGTCCGATACTGAGTAATCAGATGGATGATATCTCCATTCATTTTAAGAGAGAACACAAGTCAAAAAGCATAGGGTGGAGTACTGGGCTCTTTGGCCTGCAGAAATTAGATTACCTATGGAATAAGTAGATGTATCTAGCAAGCAGGAGCATCATAGGGGTATAGAAAAGGAGGAGAGAGAGAGAGAGAGAGAGAGAGAGGGAGAAGGGGAGGGGGAGGGAAAGAGGAAGAGGTAGAGGTACTTGGGGATTACCAATACATACTAATTGAGGTTCTAGAGGTGAGTTCATTCTCCCAAGGAGAATGCCTACATTCTGGGAGGGGGGACAAAAAAGAGCCTAGAAAGACTTTGGAAATGTCAACTAAATTCTTTAAGTTTCAGATTTTATAAATGCATGGCTTTTGCAAGGATTGAGAGGGTGTACAGAAAACACTTGGCACAGCACCTAACACACAATAAGAGCTCAATGAAAGTAGGTATGATTTTTGGGTGGCTTTACTTGTTCAGTCTTGCTAAATCAAGACTGTTGTGCATTATTAATTCCCATTTTGTTCTCTTTCTTGAAAAGTACTTACTTATTGAGTATACACAGAATAATGGGTATTTGATATGTTTATTTAAAAATAGAAATTTTAATTTATTTTCGTAGGTAAACTTTTTCCACATCCTAAAACTGGCACTTCTTTGAAAAAAGGAGTCTTTTAAAACACTCATTCAATTTTCCTTTCAAGTTTTGTTTTTGCAAATATGCCAACAACTGGAGGACTGATCTCAGAATTTCCTTTCCTACTATCATAATTTCAATTTAGTTTTTGTGATCATCTACATGATTATTCTTTTGGGGTGCCTGGGTGGCTCAGTAGGTTAAGCATCTGACTCTTGATTTGGGGTCAGGTCGTGATCGCGGGGTCCTGAGATAGTCCCACACTGGGTTCCAATGGGTGGGGAGCCGAAAATTCTCTCACTCCCTCCTCCCACACCCTCACTGGTGCTAGCTCTCCAAAAAAAAAAGAGATTATTCTTTCAAAACACTGGGTTTTCCTTCACGTATTTCTTTAACATTTTTGAACACTTTATTTTTTTTTTTAAAGATTTTTATTTATTTGATAGAGAGAAACACAGCGAGAGAGGGAACACAAGCAGAGGGAATGGTAGCAGAAGAAGCAGGCTCCCTGCTGCGCAGAGAGCCCGATGCGGGGCTCGATCCCAGGATCCTGGGATCATGACCTGAGCCGAAGACAGACGCTTAACGACTGAGCCACCCAGGCGCTCCCCATTTTTGAACACTTTAAATATTGTAGTTTATTAAGATTAAAATGCCAAAACATGATCCTCTTCAAAAATAACAACAGCATCCTTGTATAAAAAGAACACCTGGAAAGCATTACTCAGTTGAACACACAAAGAACAGCGTATACTTTGCATAATATGCAAATTTTTAGAGGCAGAAATAAAAAATAGCAACCTTGTTTCTAAAATGAAGTTCTTAAATTGTAAATTAAGAAAAATAGTAATTAATATATTAACATTTAATTAAATGTAAATAGATTAAACACTATTAAATGTACATATCACTTAACACAAGTCACTTAATATTATTGTGCATTAACTTTCTTATCTCTACACAGCCTCTACCTTTCAAACGTCTAATGTTTTCTATTTGTTTCAAAACAAGTTACTGACATTATATAAATGCTAATAAATACAAGCTCTCCTGATTTCAGCTCTGATGTAAAGACCTTAGCCATTATCATTCCTGTCCTTAGAAGAGCAAAAAGGTGAATGAACTGAAAATAGATAACTTTTTTGGATTTATCAGAGAACTGAGGTTGTAGGACAAATCACTACCCAAAATCTGAGAAAAAGTGGGAAACCAAAGAATCAGAGCCAAGATCTGCTTACACAGAGCAGAAGCTAGTGGGGCCATAAACTGATAGAATTACATGACAATTTTGATGAATTGCCAGAGGCTGGGTACAGACTTAGCATGAGAGGGAGAAACTCCTGGGGGCTTCAGGCTTTAGGGAGCTTCCACACTTTCTGGGTTTTACCTCTAGGAACCCCACCAGGTTCTCACAGCGAGGAGACAAAAAAGATCACCTTGTAGCTCTGGCACAGGGAAGACCAAGAGTAATCGTGAAATACACCCAGGGTGCTCTTTGGGACCAAAGTTTACTCTTCAGGGGCACACACTTTATCAGAATCCTATCCTACCTGAGGGGAGGACATTTCTCTCACCGCAGTCCTCTCTAGCCTTCATATCAAATAAGTTGAAGGGAAGCTAAGAAACACTTATGAAGGTCACAGCCTGGAAACATAGGCCCACTGCAAGATTGAGATTTAATCAGAAGATTATTGAGCACACTGCTCCTCCATTCCTTACCATCACACCAGCAGGGCTCCCACATAAATACAGTGAATTACAGCTGAAAGAGTTGTAAGACTCAGATCCTCTCTGAGCAGGGGTACTTAGGGAGGCCCACCTCCACAGGGGAGACAAAAAGACAAGAGGAATTTGAAGGCTTCAGTACCTACAGCTACATTAAACACTGCCCAACTCTACAAGATTAACATAATTTCTCAAGCTAGAAACCAATTAATATCATTTCCTATTACCTGATATATCATGATCACCTTCCACAAAAACATTGTAAGGAATGCTAAAATGCAAGGAAAAGCACAGTCTGAAGAAACCAAGCATGCAACAGATCCAGACTGATCTGACACAGATACTGGAATTATCAAATAAGAAATTCTAACTATGATTAGCAGGTTAAAGGGTCTAATGGAAAAAAAGAGAAGAGATGGGTAATGTAAACAGACAGACGGGAACTCTAAGGAAAAAAAATCAAAAGAAAATGTTAAAAATCAAAAACACAGAAATAAGGAATGCCTTTGATGGGGTCATCAGCAGACTCAATATAGCTGAGAAAAGAATCAGTGAGCTTGAAAAAAAAAATTAAACCTAAACAGAATATCTAAGAACCCTACAAGATTTCAAAAGGTGTTACATAAATGCAACTGGTGGAGAAGATAAGATAGTACAGAGCAGAAGAAATATCTGAAATAATAATGGCTAAGAACTTTCCAAAGTTAATTACAGAAACGAAAACACACATCCAGGAAGCTCAGAGAGCACCAAACAGGATAAATTCCTGCCTTGATATCCCTCCACTTTGACTCAAGCAACACTAGACCTAGACATATCATATTCAAACTACAGAATATCAAAGATAAAGAGAAAATTTAGAAAGAGGTAGAAAAAAATTTAATCTATAGTCTATATAAGACTAAGAATACAAATTAGAAATTAGGGTGGACTTCTCATCAGAAACCATCCAAACAAAAAGAGGATGGGGTGAAATATTTACAGTGTTGGAATAAAAGTCCCATAATCTAGAATTTTATATGCAGTGAAATTATTATTCAAAAGTGAAGGCGAAATAAACACTTCAGATGAACAAAACTGAAGAGGTTCATTGCCAGCAGAACTCTTCTGAAACAAAAGTTAAAAAAAAAAGTTCTTAGGGAGAAAGAAAGTGATACAGGTCAGAAACTCAGATCCATATAATTAATAGTGTCAAAGAAGAAATAAATGAAAATAAAATATTTTGTTTTCTTATTCTGAATTAACCTAAGAGATAAATGTATAAACAAGTAATACTAACAATATATTGGTAATTATAGTATGTGAATAAGTGAAATAAATCAGATCAATTCATAAGGAACAGAAGGAGGCACTGGAAATATTCTGTTATAAGGTAACTATATTACCCACAAAGTGGTATAGTATTATTTGAAGGTAGATTTAGATTCGTAAAAAATAAACACTGCAACTTAGTGAAAATGAATACAGCAACAACTAAAACTTTTTTTATTAACATATAATGTATTATTTGCCCCAGGGTACAGGTCTGTGACTCATCAGGCTTACACAATTCACAGCCCTCACCATTGCACATACCCTCCCCAATGTCCATCACCCAGCCACTCCAACCTATTCATTCCCCCTCCCCTCCAGCAACCCCTCAGGTTTGAGTCCTGAGATTAAAAAAGTCTCTTATGGTTGGTCTCCCTCTCTGGTTTCATCTTGTTTCATTTTTCCTTCCCTTCCCCTATAATCCTGTCTTGTTTCTCGAATTCCTCATATCAGTGAAATCATATGATAATTATCTTTCTCTGACTGACTTATTTTGCTTAGCATAATATCCTTTAGTTTCAACCACATCATTGCAAATGGCAAAATTTCGTGGTTTTTTGATGACTGCCTAGTATTCCATTGTATATAAATGTATCACATCTTCTTTATCCATTCATCTCTTGATGGACATTTAGGCTCTTGCCATAGTTTGGCTATTGTGGAGATGAGTGCTATAAACATGCAGGTGCACACGCCCCTTCGGGTTACTACATTTGTATCTTTAGGGTAAATACCCAGTAGTGCAATTGCTGGGTAGAAGGGTAGCTTCAACTAAAACATTTTTGAAAAATGTAATTGATTTGGTAAGAGAGGAGATAAAACAATATATAAAATGCTGCTTAAAACTAGATAAGGCAGGGGTGCCTGGATGGCTCAGTGGGTTAAAGCCTCTGCCTTCGGCTCAGGTCATGGTTTCAGGGTCCTGGGATCGAGCCCCGCATTGGGCTCTCTGCTCAGCAGGGAGCCTGCTTTCCCCTCTCTTGGCCTGCCTCTCTGCCTGCTTGTGATCTCTCTCTCTGTCAAATAAATAAATAAAATCTTTAAAAAAAATAGATAAGGCAGAAAAAGAGGGAGGAAAAAAGAAACAAAGAATGAGTGGAACTAATAGAAAATAACCACAAACATGGTAGATATTAATCAAAAAATACCAATAATCAATTTAAATGTGAATGATCTAAATACACCAATTAAAAGGCAGAGATGTCACGATGGGTAAAAAAACAAGAGCCAACAACATGTTGTCTACAAGAAACCCACTTTATTATTATTATTATTATTTTTTAGAAACCCACTTTAGATATAAAGACTTATATAAGCTAAATCTAAACAGATGGAGAAAGGCACACCATAAGAAAGATAAATAGAAGAAAGTTGAAGTAGCTATATGAATTTCAAAGTACACTTCAAAACAAAATTATCAAGGATAAAAAGGGCAATTACTTAATTATAAATGGGGTCAATTTTCCCAAAGACAACAATTCTAAGTGTGTATGTGCCTTAAACAGAACATCAAAATACATATGGCAAATACTGATAGAACTGAACAGAAAAATAGGCAAACCCACAATTTTTTTAAGATTTTATTTATTTATTTGACAGAGAGAGAGAGATTACAAGTAGGCAGAGAGGCAGGCAGACGGAGAAGGGGAAGCAGGCTCCCCAGTGAGCAGAGAGCCCAATGCGGGGCTTGATCCCAGAACCCTGAAATCATTACCTGAGCCAAAGGCAGAGGCTTAACCCACTGAGCCATGCAGGCGCCCCAACAAACCCACAACTATAGAGACTTCAATACCCCCTTTTTAGTAAGTGATAGATCAAACATGCAGAGAATCAGTAGGGATATAGTTTACCTGAACACCACTACTGATTACTTTATCTATAGTCATTTATATAATACTCCTTTCAACAAAAGCAGAATATGTAATCTTCTTAAGCTCACATGGATTATTCACCAAGATATGTCACTTATCTATTTAGTTGTGGCCATAAAACACAATTTAACATAATTAAAGTAAAGAAGTGACATAAAGTATGTTCTTAGACCAAAGTGGAAGTAAACTAGAAATCAATAACAGAAAGGTAGCTGGAAAATCTCCAAATATTTAGAAATTAAGGATCTCTTTTTAAATTAACACATGAGTCAAAGAAGAAGTGTCAAGAAAAAGTGAAAAAAATATTTTAAACTAGATGAATATGACAGTACAACAAATCAAAATTTATAAGATGCAGTGAGAGCAGTGCTAAGAGGAAAGTTTATATCATTAAAAACATATTATAAAAGAAAAAATATCTAAAATCAATATCTAGGCTTCCACATTAGGAAATTGGAGAAGTAAATTGAGCCTAAAGCAAGCTGAAGAAAATAAATAATAAAAATTAGAGCACAAATCAATGAAATTGAAACCAGAAAAACAATTGAACAAATCAGAACTAAAAGCTGATTCCTTGGGGAAAAAAAAAATCAATAAAATAGATAAAGCTCTAGTTAGGCTAAACAATTAAAAAGGAGAGAAGACAATATGATCAGTATCAAAAATGAAAGAAAAGTTATCACTATTAATAAAAAAGTACTATGAACAATTCTATGCCTACAAATTTGATAACTTACCTGAAATGGAATAATTCATTGAAAGACAAAAACTGCCATAAGTCACACAAATAAAAACAATCTTAACAGGTCTATATCTACTCAAGTAATGGAATCAATAATTAATAACCTCACAAAAAAATAAAGCACCAGGCCCAGATGGATTTACTGGTAAATTCTATCACATATTTAAAGCAACAAGTGATTCCAATTCTCTGCAATCTCTTCCAGAAAACAGAAGCAGAAATAACATTACTCATTCTATGAATACAGCATACCAAACTTAGATAAAACCATTATAAAAAAGAAAACTCTAGACCAATATTGTTCAGGTACATAGATGCAAAAATTTTCAACAAATATAAGCAGATTGAATCCAACAATGTTTAAAAAGATTATAATAAAGACCAAGTGGGACTTAGTTTAGTTATGCAAGGCTGCACCAACATTAAAAGGCCAGTCAGTGTAACCCATAACATCAACAGGCTAAATAAAAAGAAATCTAGGGGCGCCTGGGTGGCTCAGTCGTTAAACATCTGCCTTCAGCTCAGATCATGATCCCAGAGTCCTGGGATCGAGCCCCACATCGGGCTCCCTGCTCAGCAGGAAGCCTGCTTCTCCTGCTACCATTCCCGCTGCTTGTGTTCCCTCTCTCGCTGTTTCTCTCTGTCAAATAAATAAAATCTTTAAAAAAAAATAAAAAGAAATCTATAATCGTATCAATTGATGAAGAAAAAGCATTTGATGAAATTGAACACCCATTAATAATAAGAACTCAGCAAACTAGGAATGGAAGGGAATTTCCTCAACCTGATAAAGAACATCTACAAAAACCCCAAAGCTAAAGTCATACTGTATGGTGGGGAAGTAGAAGTTTCCTCTTAAAATCAAAAATAGATCTTAAAAGGTGTCTCTCTCACAACTCTTACTTAACAATATTCTGGAATTCCTAGCTATTGCAACATGACAGGAAGCAGGAATAAAAGGTATACAAATTGGGAAGGCAGAAACAAAACTGTTATTTCTTCACAGATGGCATAATTGTTTATGTTGAAAATCCCTAAGAGTCAGCAAACAAACAAAATCCAACCAAAACAAACCTCTGAAATTAAAAAGGAAATATAGCAAAGTCCGGGGTACAAGGTTAACACATAAAAGTCAATTGCTTTACTATATATCTGTAGCAAGCAACTGGGATTTAAAAGTCAAAAATAAATACCATTTACAAAAGTACCTCCAAAATGAAACACTTAGGTGTAAATCCAATAAAATATACAAAGGATCTAAATGCAGAAAACTACAAAACTCTGATGAAAGAAATTAGGTAAGATCTAAATAGATAGATAGATAGATAGATAGATAGATAGATAGATAGATAGATAGATGATAGATAGATAGATAGATAGATAGATAGATAGATAGATAGACAGACAGATAGATAGATAGAGAGAGATATTCCAGGCTTGTGGATTAGAAGACTCAATATTGTAAAGGTGTCAATTCTTCCCTGGGCTCCTGGATGGCTCAGTTGGTTGAGCATCCAACTCTTGATTTTGGCTCAGGTCATGATCTCAGCATCTTGGGATGAAGCCTGGGGGTCGGCTCCATGCTCAGCAGAGAGTCTGAGGATTCTCTCCCTCTGCCCCTTGCATGTGTGACGGTCTGTCTCACAATTTATAAATAAATCTTTGGAAAAAAAAAACCTCAATTCTTCCCATCCTTGTTTTTTGATCAATGCAACTGATAATTGCAATCAAATCCCACCAAGCTATTTGATAGTACTGACACACTGATTCTACTGTTTATAGGGAGAGACAAAAGACCTAGAATAACAAACACAACACTGAAGTGGAAAAACAAAGACTTAATAGTACCCAATTTCAAGACTTAGTATAAACTACAGTCATGTCACCAGCGTTGTATTGGCAAAAGAGCAGATGCATAAATCAATGGAACAGAATCAAGAAACCAGAAATATAACCACATTAATGTAGTCAACTGATCTTTCACAAAGGAGCAAAGACAATTAGAGAAAGGATAGTCTTTTCAAACAATGGTGCAGAAACAACTGGATGTCCATATGGAAAAAAAAAATGAACCTAGAAATAGACTTTACACCTTTTGAGAAAATAAAATTAACTTAAAATGTATCACAGACCAAAATGTAAAATCCAAAATAAGATAAACCTTGGATTGGGTGACAAGTTTTTAGATACAACATTGAAAGTACAATCATGAAAGAAAAAAATTAATAAATTGGACTTTATTAGAATTTTAAAATTTTGCTTTGTGAAAAAAATACTCCTAAGAGAATGAAAGACAAGTCACAGGCTGAGAAATATTTGCAAAACACATGTGAATAAGGACTTGTATCTATAATATACAAAGAACTCTCAAGATAGCAATAAAAAGGCAAAAAGTCAATTAAAAAGTGGGCAAACATCTGAACAGACATAAAACCAGAGGAAAATATACACATGGCAAACAAACACTTGAAATATTTTCAATACTGATTGTCATAGGGAATTAATAATTTAAATAGTAATAAGATACTACTACATACCCATTAGAATGGCTTCCCTCCAAAAAATCCCACAAAATAACCAGCAACACCAATTCCTGGCTCAGATATGGGGCAATAGGAATATTAATTCATTGTTAGTGAGAAGGCAAAGTGCTGCAGCCACTTTGGAAGATGTTTGGCATTTTCTTATATAGCAACAATGCTCCTAAGTATTTACCCAACTGCTCAAAATCTTATGTCCATACAAAAACTGCATGTGAATGTTTACGACAGTTTTATTCATAATCACTAAAAGTTGGAAGTAACTAAATGTCTTCCAATAGGTGCATGAGTAAAATAATTTTACTACATACATAGAATGGAATATTACTTAGTGATTTTTAATAAGTGAGCTATCAAGCCAAAGAAAGTCACGGATGAATCTTGTCAGTCTGAAAAAGCTCTATATTATATGATTCCAATTTTATGACATTCTGGAAAATACAAATTTATAAATATAGTAACATGATCAATAGTTGTCAGGAGTTCCGGGCCATGAGGGTTGAAAGGACAAAACCAGAGGATATTTTAGGGTGGGGTAACTATTTTGCATGAGATGGTATGATAGTAATATGGCATTGTGCATTTGTTGAAACCCATAGAACTTTACAGCACAAAAAACAAACTTTAACATGTGCGAATTCTTAAAAAATCATTTAGGAGTTCAGGGGATTCCAGGATGGAATGGAGAAAGTGACAAAATAATTTAAATGTATTAGAAATGTATGAAACAGCCTCACTGAAGGTGGAAAACAGTGTTGACCTAACTTTGGAAATGAATAGAGTCTATATAAAAGTAAAATAAGCTGTAGAAAAGCATTATACTACAGTAGAGTTGATAAAGTTGTTTTCCATGGTGGCACAAGTAAAACATCCTGAGTACCACACATGCACGCTGGAACTGAATAGTTATGTAAAGCAATAGGGGGAGTAGGTATCTCACAGTTGGAGTGATGTTACTGATAAGCAAAGGGAGGAGACTAGAATAATGCATGTAGTCATGGTTTAAAGTTTGAGATATCACCATGACCTCATGTTTAACTTAATATAGATAGATACATATGAGTACATGCAGAAATATTTATAGAAATATGCATACACTTGGGTTAGTATAAACATATATATTTCCTTGCTCCATCAGCTGAAGAGCTTAGAAGCAAAAATGACACATCAGTAACATTAAGAACATCCACCACCGCCATCTTTGTTTCTAATATCATTCTGTAGTAACAACAGAAATCAAGGATCCTTGGAGAAGTGACTGCTTCTCGTACTGGGACAGGAATTATAAGATGAGACTCAAACATCTGAAGGGTCAAAGAGTAAGGAATTACTAAAAAACTGACGATTATGATAGTAGGTCAAAGGCACACAGGATTCTACTGAAAGATCTCCCCCAGTGGTCAAAGTGGGACAATTTGAACAATAAAATACATTTAGTATTGGATTAATCATAGAATAAATACCCATGTGTCCATAGGGTTATTAATAAATACACCTATAAATGAGAAAATAGGGGCGCCTGGGTGGCTCAGTAGGTTAAAGCCTCTGCCTTCAGCTCAGGTCATGATCTCAGGGTTCTGGGATCAAGCCCCACATTGGGCTCTCTATTCAGTGGGAAGGCTGCTTCCCCCTCTCTCTCTGCCTGCCTCTCTGCCTACTTGTGATCTGTCAAATAAATAAATAAAAGCTTAAAAAAAAAAAGAAAATAGACAAATCTCCCACGCAGAGGAATTATAAGTAATTCGTGCACATACTCAGTCCTCAAGGAGGTGGAGCATAACTCCCCACTCCTTGGGGGCCGGGGGCTGCCCAGAGTAACTTCCTTACAAAGAGTCCAATTACAGAAAGGGGAAGAACGAGAAAACTTTACAGTGGGGAAACCTGACAGACTCTGTCTGAACCAGGAGACGGAGGCCAAGACCAATAGTCATAAATCATGTTGACAGTATAAATCTTTGATGTGATGTGATGGTACTTTACCTCTGTGATCTTCCTTTCCCAAACACATAACCTCAGCCTAATCATGAGAAAAATCATCAACAAATCCCCATTGAGGGACATTCTATAAAACACCAGACTAATACTCCTTAAAACAGTCAAAATCATCAAAAACAAAGAAAGTCTGAGAAACCGACCCTAAGGAGATAGGATTACTATATGTAATGTGCCATCCTGGCTGGGATCCAGAAACTGAAAAGAGATGTTTGGTAAAAAACTAAAGAAATCTAATAAAGTATGGACTTCAGTTAATAATGTATCAATATTGGCTCATTAATATAACCCAAGTACTACACTAATGTGAAATGTTAATAATAAGGGAAACTGAATATTAGGTGTATGAGAATTCTTTACAGTAGCTTCAGGTTTTCCATAAACATAAAAATGTTCTAAAATAAAATTTTTAAAATGTATGTAATAGAATATAAAAGTTATATGGAATTAAATGTTAAAAACTGATTTGCCAAAAAAAAAACCTGATTTGCCATGTTAAGACAAAAACTGACTTGCCATGTAAAGTCAATTATGTTTATTTATATTAGATCTTGAAATTTAACATATTAAAGTAAAGAACCAACTCAATAAATTCATTTTCTTAACCCCAGACAAGCTATCCTGTCTCTCATGTTATCTATAGACTATCTGAGAGAATGAAATGTTTTATGTATTGGTGCTTATACAAGTAAAAATATGTTGACCTGTCATTTTTCCAAGCATTTCTACTCTGAATTTTATTGACTATACTCATCACAATAATTTCATGAAGTAGTTATATATTCTTACTTTTCTTTCTAGGAGCAGAGGAAAACTGAAATAAAACAAGATTAAATAATTCTGATGTGGTCCCTGAAAGCACATCTCTTGGGACATATTTTTGGAAACAGGTCATTAAAACTGCCATCAGTTTAAAATTTACAAAGTGCTGCCTAAAACTCAGGTAGAAAACTGAATAATTCAGTCAAACATTTGGCTCTTCACTGACCTGGTAACAAATATTTGGATTTTTTTTTTTAAAGATTTTTATTTATTTGACAGAGAGAAACACAGCGAGAGAGGGAACACAAGCAGAGGGAGTGGTAGCGGGAGAAGCAGGCTTCCCGCAGAGCGGGGAGCCCGATGCGGGGCTCGATGCAGGGCTCGATCCCAGAACTCTGGGATCATGACCTGAGCCAAAGGCAGACGCTTAACGACTGAGCCACCAGGCGCCCCAAATATTTGGATTCTTTAACAGGGAAGCTTATTTCTTATATCAGAATAATTTTGTCATTTGGAATTGTGTTGGAAATATGAAAACACTGTCTTCATCCTAAAGTAATGAGTATATATTAATTTTTCATGGTTAGAAAGAGTGTGCTTTTAATTTAGTAAAAAAAAAGGTATGTTTAGAATGGATAAAGATGTGGTGTGTGTGTGTGTGTGTATACACACAGTGAAAGATTACTCAGCCATAAAAAAAAAAAAAAAGGAATCTTGCTATCTGCAACGATGTGGATGGAACTAGAGGGTATTACGCTAAGTGAAATAAGTCAATCGGAGAAAGACAATTATAATATGATTTCACTCATATGTGGAATTTAAACAAAACAGAGGAGCATAAAGGGAGGGAGGGAAAAAATAAAGCAAGACAAAACCAGAGAGGGAGACAAACCATAGGAAACTCTTAACCATAGGAAACAGGGGCGCCTGAGTGGCTCAGTGGGTTTAAGCCTCTGCCTTCGGCTCAGGTCATGATCTCAGGGTCCTAGGATCGAGCCCCGCATCCCGCTCTCTGCTCAGCAGGGAGCCTGCTTCCCTCTCTCTCTCTCTGCCTCTCTGCCTACTTGTGATCTCTCTCTCTGTCAAATAAATAAAATCTTTAAAAAAAAAAACCCTGAATTAAAAAAAAAAAACATAGGAAACAAACAGAGTTGTGGGGTGGGGCATGAAGTACCTGGGTGATGAGCATTAAGGAGGGCACCTGATGTAATTAGCACCGGGTGTTATACAAGACTGATGAATCACTGAACTCTACTTCTGAAACTAATAATACACTATATGGTAATTAATTGAATTAAAATAAATTAAATTTTAAAAGATATGTTTAATGTCACTTTCATAGAGAATTAACAATAATATTTTAGGTGAGACTGGAAAAAAGGCAACAAACCCCCCTCCCCCCCAACGACCATATACTCAGCCTTTTGTAGAATGACAGATGAAAGAAACATTGTTGGAGGAACATTTAGTCATTTATAGAGAATGTGTATTCAAAATTAGCAATGTAAGGAATACCCCATTTGTAGGCAAATTTTACTGCAAAATGAAAAATGAAATATTTTAATACAGGTGTATCTCTGTACAGATACATCTCTCTCTCTCTCTCTCTCTCAGTTGGGGCTTTATGTATCTCACACTATTCTGGGGGGTGTATATGTATTCCAAGCCTGGAAAAATCAGTTCATTTCAGCTCTTAGTTATTGCTTCAAGATTGGGCATGTGACTCTAGTTGATCAATCAGAGAGAATCTTGAGATTTTTGCTAAAATTATTCTAGAAGAGGTTTTCTTTCTTTATTCTGATTTGTTGAACTGGTAGGATGCATTCTAGGAGCTCTCTTGTCTCTCCTGGTAAGAAAGCCAACCTGAGAGTAAAACCAACCAGAGCAAAACCAAAACTGAGATGGAGAGAGAGGGAAGGAGAAAGAGAGAACACCGACAAGCAAATGTGCCTCTATATCATGCCCTGGGTATTTCAGTGATAAGAGCCTACAAACACTCTATTTTATAATCTGAATTGGGTTTTGGGCTTTGAACTGAATTGGTCCTGATGATAACCACCTTTCTTTTTTTTCTAGCTGTCTTAATTTTTACTCATCTTTAGAGATTTTGTTGAGGATAATTATTCTGTAAGCTTACCTAGATGACCCCAAGCCCAAAGAACTCTTCCTCTGAACTCATACATTAGTATATTTAGCATTCATCTGGCTTAGTGATACTTCTTGCATTGTTGACGACATCGTTATTGAATTTTCTCTGTTTATGACTTCTTTTTTAAAGATTTTATTTATTTGACAGAGAGAGAGTGAGAGAGCACAAGCAGAGGGAGATGAAGAGAGAGGGAGAAGCAGGAGTCCCACTGAGCAGGAAGCGCAATGTGGGCTCCATCCCAGAACCCCTCATGATCTGAGCCAAAACCAAAGGGAGACTCTTAACTAACTGAGGCACCCAGGCACCCCTGTTTATGACTTTTTATCAATAAGATGCTAAGTTCCAAAGGACAACATTATTCACGATCTCTTCCCTACTTCAAGTCCCAAATTGTTTAGAGGTGATTGACCAAATCTTCTCCAAATCTGTGTGCAAACATCTAAAAGGAGTTATTTTCATTACACAAATATATAATTTGTCCTAGTAGCATCAAGCATTTGTAAGGGTTCACAGTTTTTGGCCTGCTTTCATAATTAACTCATAAGTAAAGAAATCATATCTTTGGGACCTATATGAAGTTAGTGAAGGTAGAAGGGAACTGATAGGTTTTGAATACTTACAACATACTAAACAAAATCCTTGGGACTTTACAAAAATTTACCTTGTACTTCCTCATAATAATGCTGTTCATTAAATTTTATTATTACAATTTTACTTTAAAAATGAGGAAACAGGTTGAGGCCCATTAATTTGGCCAAGTGCACACCCTGATGAATATATACTAAAGTTTATGTGTTTTTTAATCTCTGTATTTCCACCACCGAGCAGTGTCCAGCATGTAAAAAGCACTTATAAAATATAAGGCAAATGAATGAATGAGTGGATGAAACAACATAGGGTAGAACCAAGATGAAAGGCTGTCCTTACTGGCTCCAAATCTCCGTTAAACTCAGTCACCTACAAACAGGATCATCACCATAATTCCATCTATTTTTTTTCTTTTATATTTAAATAACATTGACTCAGCATTATGCTTGTGGAAAGACTGATATTTCTACGCTTCCACAGCATAATTCCAGTAGAGGTGAGCCACAGTGCTTGAAGCATCCTGAGCTAACTACTAGGGCTTTTATCTTAGAGGGGAAGCTGGATATAAATTGTATTTACTTGTTCTGTGACCTTAAACAAGTTATCTGTGTCTCAGGTTACTTACTGATAAAATTGGGATAATGGTATTATCTGCCTCATAAGATTGTTATGGGAATTAAATAAAATTATGCCCAGCAGAGCATCTGGCATGGAGTAATTCTTGGGTTGGATGATTTACAGTAATTACTTTAATATTTTCTTTTGAGTCTAAACCTATTTTCTCATGGTCATAGAGGCCTTAGTAATGTACAAGCTATTCTATTTTTAGTAATTTAGGCATGATTTTAGAATATTAAGGAAAAAGACAATGCTTCTTGTTAACAGCAACAGATATTTGTAGGTAAGCTCTCCTAACTAAAAGTGACCCCAATATTACAAAAAATGACTT
>CM053606.1:125151012-125182858 GCA_028646535.1 Procyon lotor | reverse complement strand
TAATATTTTCTTTTGAGTCTAAACCTATTTTCTCATGGTCATAGAGGCCTTAGTAATGTACAAGCTATTCTATTTTTAGTAATTTAGGCATGATTTTAGAATATTAAGGAAAAAGACAATGCTTCTTGTTAACAGCAACAGATATTTGTAGGTAAGCTCTCCTAACTAAAAGTGACCCCAATATTACAAAAAATGACTTTTAACATGTAACACGTTCTCCTCATAAATAATAATCTCATGACCCACCCAGTTTACCCAAGCCAGACACTAGGAATCTGACCCTCCTGCCCCCACCTGTAAGGATGGTGTACCATTAAATACCTTCCTCTCTCTTAAATATTTTCAATTAATTACCAGGTCTTTGCTGATAATACATTCAAAAATATAAACTTCAGTTTCTTATCTCTATTATCTTTGCCATAGATTTATTGAAATTTTCAAAAGCTCTAATCTGGAAGGTTTTGCAGTCCAGGTGCCAGAATATGGAGGCTTTAACTCGGGTAGAGATTTGGAAATAGTGAGAAGTGATTTGATTTTGAAGATATTTTTAACAGGGGAGCCACCAGGGGCTACTAATGGATTAGACATGGAGTCATTAGAGAAGGAACAGATTCACGGATGCCTCTGCAGCTTTCGGTCGGAACCCCTGCTGAAGAGCGGTACTATTTCCCGACTCGGGAACACTACTGAACAAGCAGGCAGCTGGGATTAAGAGTGTGCTTTTAGCGGTGCCTGGGTGGCTCAATAGTTAGGTGTCTGCCTTCAGTTCAGGTCATGATCCCAGGGTCCTGGGATCGAGCCCCGCATCAGGCTCCCTCCTCAGCGGGAAGCCTGCTTCTCCCTCTCCCACTCTCCCTGCTTGTGTTTCCTCTCTTGCTGTGTCTCTCTGTCAAACAAATAAAATCTTAAGAAAAAAAAAAGGTGTGGTTTCAGATATAAGCATCATAGGTATTCAATATATATTTTTACAAATCAAGAAATTGTGTTCAGTAACTAATTCCTATGTAATTTTTCAAATCGTGTGGCTTCGTACTCACTTTTCCTTTTACCTGGAATTACCTGTCCTCCATCTAACCTATATCTACTCAGAGGAATTACAGCTCAAAAGGAGGCTTACTCAGCACCCCAGGCAGAATTAGACTCCCTTCCTCTACAGTCCCATAGCAATTCAGTAATGTTTACGAAAAACTAACAATAAATCAAGCATCATACTGATTACTAGGTATACAGAGGTATGTAGTTCCTGGTCTTCAAAAGGCTTACAATCTAATAGGGGGTAGGGGAACATAACCACAAACTATTCAGGGCAACCTGATAAATGGTATTACATACAAAATGCAATGAAACTATAGATGAGAGAATAGTGGGTAGTCGGGCAAAGACATTAATATTTACCGAGTGTGTATTTGTCATGTGTATGGTGCTTTGTGTTATTTCATTGAATCATCACAACAGCCCATGAGCCAACCACGGATCTTTAGGAACCTACCCAAAGTTACACGGTCTGCACCTGGCAGAACTAGTTGACATATCAACCCCTGACTTCTAAACCATTCTCTGCCAAACCAAACTCAGAGGGGGCTTTCTAGGAGAGAGAAACTTGGGCTGTAAGCAGAAGGATGAAGGTCATCCCCGGCAAAGAAAGCTGTGCGTGTCTGGACACTGAGGGCTGGGGAGTCAGAGGCTTTAGAGATAATGGAGGGAGAGGCGGCTGGGCCGGGGACACCATGCTCGGGAGCTTCTGGATTTTATCCTGCAACAAATACATAACAAATGAAGGATTTTGAAGAGAGAAGGGATGGTATCAGATTTACACAAAAGAAAGATTACTCTAGCATAGACTCTAGTATCGATTTATATCACAGCATTTATTAGAGTATATAATGACTGTGTAATCCATGCTTATCTCCCCTCTAGAATTTGAACTTAAATTTAACTGAACTTCATTCCACTCCTTGTAGTGTGTGTTTGTGTGTATGTGTATGTGTGTGTGTGCTGTAGTGACTTTAATTTAACCTTATTTATTTTAGTATCTTCAGTGCCTAACATAGGATCTGGCAAATAGGTGCATTGCCCGGTCATAGGTGAATGAATAAAGAGAGAAAGATGGAGGAAGAAAGCTGAGACTAGAATTTAAGATTTCTAACTCCAAACCTTACACTATAATTTCTGTGCAGTGTTCTCATTAGCCCTAGTAAAACATTTAAAAAACAGTGTAAGTAATGAGCTGTTGGAAAAAAAAATCCAAACTTTTCTACTTTTCAAGGAATACACTGACCAACTGGTCATTTTGGCATCATGAAGACACAGCCAACAAAATCCAGCATCCCAACAGGTTTAATATTAAGAACCTTAGATACTGAAGAAATGACATACATTTCAGTTTCTCCAATTTCTCTAATTATTTTATTTAAAAACCATGAATAAAAATGATTTCAGTTTCCTTAGTTTTCAGGGCTGGAGTACAGAACCCAAAAGGTGTCTTGGGCATATAGGGCCAAATCCGAGGACATGAGAGAAATTATATTAGGGTTATTGGTTTGCCTATTGCAAACAATAGGCAAAGCCGAATGACCATGGCAAAGATAGGGCAAGCACCAGGGCAGCTCTGAGGGCTTGGCAAGGTCCACATGGGCAGAACATCTGGGCACTGCTCAGCAGCACTGGGAGGGTGGGCGTAACACTGTGATCGATGGCCCCACCAAATACAAATAAGCATTAGGATAAAAAATGAGAAAGAGGGGGCACCTGGGTGGCGTAGTCAGTTAAGTGTCTGACTCAGTTTGGGCTCGAGTCGTGATCTCAGGGTTCTGAGATCGAGCCCCATGTTGGGAGGGGGCTCAGCTTGAGATTCTCTCCCTCTCTCTCTGCCCCTCCCCACACTCTCTCTCTCTCAAATAAATAAATAAATCTTTTTTAAAAATGAAAATAGGTAACGCTGATGTAGCTTCTTCAGGGCCAGGCGCCTTTCTAAGAAAATCTGTGTTATCTCTTTTAATCATTCAACAAGGTTGGGAGAGAGGCATTGCTTTCGTTTTGCTTTGTTTTGGTTTGGTTTTGAGAGGCACTGTTTTCACTCCCATTTCACAGATGAGGAAGTTAAGTCACTTGCTCAGATCATGGAGAAAGAGGGATTGGGATTTGAACCCAAGACATCTGACTGCAAAGCCTAGCTTAACCATAGTGCTATAAGCCCTGCCCCCCCCCCCAACATCTAGATGGAGAAGAGGAGATGATTCACTGTAGAACATAAAGGTAAAGGAATGCTGGGCTGCTAACTTATAAATCAAGACCATAGACGACACTTACAGTAGAGGCCCCGTTTTCAAGTAGACAGTTTGCTCTATGAACAGGAGGATCTGTTATCAGAGCGGGCTCTGACTTCTGAGCCTTCGGCTGCCCATGGCATTCATGTCACTGGCTCAGTAACTTGAATAGAAATTCAGTTTGTTTCTATGACAGCTGATTAGCCAAGCTATGTAAAGATAAGAATTTTCACAGTTTTCTGCTTTTGGCAGAAAAGCAACACATGAGAGTGAAACTGCTTTATATTTTAGAAAAAAAAAAAACATGCTGTGGAAAAAGAAAATTTGTTTGTCCTTATTTTGTTAAAAAGATTATTCCAGTCAGAACTTGCACTCACGGGCTCCCACGCATCCTACTGCTTGATGAGCCACTTCTTCCAAGGTCATTGTTGGGGCATGAGGTTTTTTTTTTTTTTTCAACAAATAACTCTTACTAGACTTCGCACTGACTTTCAAGCCAGTAGGTGTGTAGCTGAAGTGTGCGCGAGCTTGCATATGCCTGAGAGTAAACATCAGTATAGTGATCTCTACCGCTCTGTGATTAGTTACTTGATTCTCAGTTACACTGACGTTCCCAAAACATTTTGAGAAAATAGTGAGGAATTATGAAATAAAAGTCAGCCTTATGCCAATAATCTTGATTTCCAGAGCCCAGTTTTTAATCTTCTCATCCTTATTTGGGGTTAGGATCCCTGAATAAAAGATCAGCAAGGCTATGACATCACGTGTGGTGCTGGGGATCCTTGACCAGGTAGCTCACATCAAAGGATGGCCTTGTGACCAAGATGAAGGAGATACAGAAGCACACACCTGTGGGTGGTACTCGGAAAGTTTCCCTGTCTTCAGGGAAAATACTCCCACCTACCGAACCTGTATTTCACGCCTCTACCTGAGGTCATACTTGTACATGTTAATTGAATAAACCAAACCTTGGGCAACCACATTGAAAAGCTCTTACCAATTCTCACTTAATCTATTAGCAGAGGCTATAGAAAGATCCGATGAAGTCTTCAAAATATTCCCAAATACAAATTCAAAATCAACTGTTCTTATATTCGTGTTTCTAGTTTTATTTTTATTTTATTTTTTAAAGGTTTTATTTATTTATTTGAGAGAGAGAGAAAGTTGGGGGAGAGGCAGAGGGAGAGTAAAGAGAAAATCCCAAGAAGACTCTGCGCTGAGTGCAGAGACCTACACAGGGCTCGATCTCAAGCCCCGAGGTCATAACCTGAGCCCAAATCAAGAGTCAGACGCTTAACCAACTGAGCCACCCGGGTGCTCTTACATTAGTGCTTTTAATGCCAGATGTAGTTCTGTTCCAATTTTAAGATTATTTTTTCTATAACTGAAAAATGCCACCAAAATTCTGAAAAGGCAATACACTGAATCTCTAGACTGCTTTGGGTAATATAAACGTTTTAGCAGTATTAAGTCTTCTAATCCACTAGCAACAGAATATCTTTCCATTTATTTCTGTTTTTCTCAATTTCTCTCATTAATGTCTTTCATTAATGTCTATACAAATCTTTAACCATGTTGGTTAAATTTATTTCTATAATTTCATTCTTTTTTTGATACAACTATAAATGGGATTGTTTTCCTAATTTCTTTTTCTGATAGCTCATTGTCGATATATAAAAATGCAACACATTTTTGTATATTGCTTTTGTACACTGAAACTTTACTGTACTTATTAGTTCTAACACTGTTTTTGGTGGAAACTTTAGGGTTTTAACTAATACTATTAATTAATGAACAACAGATAAATAGCAAGGCTTAATTTGATGAACTGATCTGTAAGAGTGTGTTTTTTCTTTAGTTTTCAGTATCAGACTGTTGGTTATGCACCTCTTACAAGTAGATTTGCAAGTATTTATTGAAGACCAATGTTGTGATAGGCATTTTTTTAATTTAAATTCAATTAGCCAACTTATAGTACATCATCAGTTTCAGATGTAGTGTTCAATAATTCATCAGTTACCAGTAACACTCAGGGCTCATCACATCACATGCCCTCCTTAATACTCACCACTCCTCTAACAACCCTCAGTTTGTTTCCTAGAGTTAAGAGTCTCTCATGGTTTTTCTCCCTCTCTGATGACTTTCCATTCAGTTTTCCCTCCCTTCCCCTATGGTCCTCTGCCCTGTTTCTTATATTCCACATATGAGTGAGAACATATGATAACTGCCTTTCCTGAGAGGCATTTTGATCACCATGGTGGGCCTGGTGTTATGTGAGATAAGCACATTCTCTGTCCTCATAGATTTATAATGTACAGGCTGCTGGAATGGATTAAAGGCCACTGAGGAGAACTATGACCATTTCTTACAGAGATCAGTCATTCATTGGGATTAAAAGAGCCACCCATACAGCCTACCTATTTGCTGGTCAAGAATGGCAGATCTTAGCAAGTGCACATCAGCAAAAGCAGTCCATGGTGTTATTAATTACTATGAGCCTGTTCATTTTGCCTTTTTTTTTAAAGTTAATTTTTTTTTTCAAATTTTACAAATACCCTTATATCATTTCCACTTTCATCCTACCTGCATGTAAGTAAGCTTTCTCAGGAGTTTTGCATTTTTAGGTTTAATTCTGGGCTTTTGAGATCAAAGCACTCACATCCCTTCTACTCTATCCTATTCTGAGATTTATCTTTATGTCTAGGATCCTAGCTTATGATTTTAGAACAAAAACCAAATGAATCTCTCTAAGACACCATTATTGTAGCTAACAGCTATCATGTATTTTTCCCCCACCCATTTCTCCAGCAGCTCCTCTCATGTCAGATAGATTCCAGAAGCTAAATCTACACTCTGGTAAGCTAAGTATCATACTGCTTATGACCTATTCCCGCTGTTACTCCATCACCAATTATGCCGTCCAAGAGGGATTCTGTCATGTGAGGGTCTGTTACCTAGAGATCACGTAAATGTAGCAGCTGTTTATTTGCAAATATAGAATGGAATGAACACATGGTTCAGAAAGATGAGGTTTTTTTATGCTGGTATCTTTTCATTTACATTAGATTATCCACTATACTTTTCCCTTTTTTCAATTCGACATGTATGGTAAATAATCTTTTCCCCGGTAAATACTGAATAGAAATGATTGGAATGTCACCAAGTGTCTCTAATAGCCAAGGCATCACAACCCCAAAATAAGCAGGTGTAAGTTGTTACTATGTACCATGCGCTTGCCTGGAGACTTTACATCTGTTATGTCATTGATTATTCATAATAACCCAGTGACAAACATAGATGCTATGATCTCTATTCTGTAGATGAGACAGCTGAGGGAAAAGAGTTTGTTACTTACTCAAAGTCACAGAGCTACTAAATGCATAGCTGTGATTTCAACCCAGACTTGCCTATCTCTGCCCTCCCCTCACTTTACACTGAGAACGAGGGAGAAGAGTAAAGCAGTCTGGAAAACAGGGGAAAGAGCAGATAGATGGAAGGGAGATGGGTCATGGAGGAAAATGTCATTAATCATTGTTAATTCATTAAGTGAACATCCACTGAGCCCTTTAGAGACAAGTTTGGCTTCAGGAAGTGGAATCACCAGCAAACAACCACAGTCCTCACAAAAGGGAATAATCAATACAAGCCCCAATGTGGAGGGCCCTGATAGAGGGCGGAGCCCTGCAGGGGGAGCTGGAGAAGGCTTTTCAGACAGATGCCTTTTGATCAGGATGCAAGCAATACATACGAGTTCTCAAGCTGGCTAAAAGTGGAAAAGTAGAGTGGGTGAAAGTCCAAGCAAGGACACCACAAAGCTGTGACAGATGGAGTGACGTTCTGAGAATCCCTAGTGCCTCAGAGAGCTGCAGAAGAGGATGCATGGGGAAGATTGTGACGATGAGAGCAGAAAGGCAGGTGGCTTTGATGGCATATTAAGAGCGGGTGTTAGGACATGGAACAAGGAGGCAAGAGGTGTCATATTCAGGAAGGAGGCAGGTGAGAAAACTGGGGACCAAATAGGCCCACACAAAGCTTCCAGTCCAAGGGACCATTCACCATAACATATGAGGTTATCATAAACTCCAGTAAATCATGAATTCAGTTTTTCAGGTGCTTTTTATTATGACTATGGATTATGATAGTAGGTCACCAAAATATGCAAGTTATTTTTTATTTTTTATTTTATTTTTTTATTAACATATAATGTATTATTTGCCCCAGGGTACATGTCTGTGAATCATCAGACTTACACATTTCACGGCACTTACCATAGCACATACCCTCCCCAATGTCCATAACCCAGCCACCCTATCCCTACTCCCCCTATCCCCCAGCCACCCTCAGTTTGTTTTGTGAGAATGTTTATAGCAGCAATGTCCACAATAGCCAAACTATGGAAAGAACCTAGATGTCCATCAACAGATGAATAGATAAAGAAGATGTGGCATATATATATAATGGAATACTATGCAGCCATCAAGAGAAATGAAATCTTGCCATTTGCAATGATGTGGATGGAAATAGAAGGTATTATGCTAAGCGAAATAAGTCAGTCAGAGAAAGACAATCATCATATGATCTCTCTGATATGAAGAATTTGAGAGGCAGGGCGGGGGTCGTAGGGAGGTGGGGGGAGGGAAATGAAAGAAGATGGGATCAGAAAGAAGACAAAATATGCAAGATTTGATGGAGAGAAGACTAAGGTAATATACAAAGGTATATACAAAGGTAATAATGACCCTTGGTCAGACTTTGCAGTTCAAGGAAAGGAAGGTGTAGCCTGAGAAAACTAGAAGCTTGAGTGGAGAGACAGAAAGGCATCTCTGAACTAGAAATGGCTGCTGAAATCTGAGGCAGGTAGCACAGAGCCAAATGGACTATTCAGTCATGCTTTGGGCATCACTGGGTTTGGATGTCAGGCACAAGGTCAAAAAGTAGGATGAGGAGACAAGATGATAAAGCATCATTACATCTGTCTTAAAAATCAGTCTCGTGATTCCTGTGAAAAAAGAAAAAATGCTTTGAATTGATAATATGTTAACCCCAGCAATATGGTTCAAGAAAACATTCTGAAGGGCAGGCACAGTTAAATATTACCAGCATTTGGGCCAGTGCTTTACTGCTCCCTGGAGTAATTTCTGTTGTGCGAAAGCTATATAATGCCAATCAAGATTTTCTTGATCTGGCTGCTTAAGGGCTCACTAGACCACAACAAATGTTTTTAAAAGTGTCAGATCTGGAGTCTGCCTGTAATCCTTCCCCACAGATAAGAAATCTGATTTCAAGAAAAGGAAAGGACTCTGTCTCCTAAATTTGTCGAGAAAATCTTGCCAAGACTATAGCTTTCTGATGTACCTGTACTATAGCAGCAAAATACACTCAATAAGCTAGGATCTGGTATTCTGCAGAACACAATTTGTAGTGGGTAAGAGTCAAAAGATACTACTTATGACAGCTTGTAATTGGACTTTGTGCAGGCATCACTGAAATTGTAGTTTCTCTGACAGAATAATTTTTCTTCCTCTAGTTTCTCTTACTTCTCCGTCTCTATAGATTATAGGTCTGGGGACATACACTCAAATGCGAGCGCGGTGGCCTAGAGCCACGGAGCGAAGGTGAGTCTGGCAACACAGGCTTCCAGGTAACCGACCGCCTTCAAGAGCACCAGCAGCCCCCAAGGCCACCCCAAAGTTCAGCGTGGACAGACTGGACTTTGGGGCCACACAGACCTCAGCTCCATTTCTTATTAACTCTAAGAAATAACTCAAAGCACTTGGCCCAGTGCCTGGCACACAGTAGACAATGAATAGAAGCTGTTATTACTTTAAAATTAAAGCATAAAAGGGAAAAGCTGGGGCTATGACAGCTGCTCACTTCAAAGGCATAAATTCCATCTTCCTGTCAAACGTAAGTACCTCTTTCAACTTCTCATGAATATCTGGAGCCATAAACTTGCCTAAAACTCTTATTAGTACCAGAGGCTGACATTTTATGTATCAATTTCTTGGTACATATTACTCCCTTCCATATTACTCTTTAGAAGGTGATGTAAAAGGTAAGAGATCAAAAATAGAAACTGCAGAGTTTTGGTCTTACCGTTTTTATCTGCTCTCCTCAGTATCTGAAAGAGAAAAGAAAAAATTTATTACCATTTTTTTTTGCAATTGCAGTGAACATTACACTCACACATTAGTAAATAAAAGAAATTCCAATATTTATTTATTGATTTATTTTTAAGATTTTATTTATGTATTTGTCAGAGAGAGAGAGGGAGAGCAAGAGACAGAGAGAGAGGGTACACACAGGATGAGGAAGCAGCAGGCATAGGGAGAAGCAGGCTCCCTGCTTCTGCCCAGGACCCTGGGGTCATGACCTGAACTGAAGGCAGATGCTTAAAGGACTGAGCCACCCCGGCGTCCCGTGGAAATTCCAATTTTAAATAAAATTTTTTTTTTAAAGATTTTATTTATTTATTTGACAGGGTGAAAGAGATCACAAGTAGGCAGAGAGGCGGGCAGAGGGAGACAGGGAAGCAGCCTCCCCGTCTGAGCAGAGAGCCGGATGCGGGGCTTGAACCCAGGACCCCGAGATCATGACCTGAGCCAAAGGCAGATGCTTAACCCACTGAGCCACCCAGGCACCCCTAAATAAAGGTTTCCAAATTGAGATGTTTCCTTATAATTGTCAGAAACTGAAAACAACCCAAAAGTCTTTGAACAAGTGAATGGACCAAAAAACCTGTGGCACATCCATACAGTGAATACTACGGAGCAATAAAGAGGAATGTGCTCTTGATACACACAATAACTCGGATAGATCGCTAAGTAATGAAATGTCGAGTAAAAATCTAGATACAGAGTAAAAATCTAGATACTAGCCTGGGTGGCTCAGTCGTTAAGCGTCTGCCTTCGGCTCAGGTCATGATCCCAGGGTCCTGGGATTGAGCCCTGCATCGGGCTCCTTGCTCAGCAGGAAACCTGCTTCTCCCACTACCACTCCCTCTGCTTGTGTCCCCTCTCTCACTGTGTTTCTCTCTGTCAAACAAATAAAATCTTTAAAAAAAAAATCTAGATACAAAAAAGTACCTGTTATAGATTCCATTTATATAAAATTCTAGAAAATGCAAACTAATTTATAGTGACAGAAAGATTAAGGGGTTGCATACGAATGAGCAGGGAGGGCATTACAGAAGGACATGAGGAAACGCTTTGGAGTGGTAGATATATTTATTATCTTGCTTATGGTAATGGTCTCATAGGCATATACATATGTATAAATTCATCAACTTTTCACTTTAAATATGTGCAATTTAATGTCAGTCAGTCATAGGTCAATAAACTGGGAATAAATAGGAACAAAAATATAAGAAATTATGGATAGAGCTCACGCATCTATATTAAATCTTTACTTCTATGCATTAATTGTATAATCTTCGGTGGCTAGGAACTGCTTGGCCATCGGTATCTTGGATAATGAGTTTACATTTTTTTTCTGGGCAACCAGTCTTTTCTCTTCTCTTGGCCCACGAGCTCGAGGACTGGACAGAGCACTCGGGCCTGGCACATAGGGTGTCACATCGCTCTGGCCACAGTGACTACTCAGGCAGGAGCACAGGAAAGCCATGGATTCAAGAGAGACACACTTTCCTCTGCTGACTTTGAACCTGAGAAGATATAGGTAAGAAGCTGTTCTCCCTCCTTCTATTATTATATCCATTATGGGTTGAACCATGTTGCCTCAAAACAAACATGGAAGTCCTAACCCCAAGTAACGGTGAAGGCAACCTAGTTGGAAAAGTCTTTGCTGATGTCATCAAATTAAGATACGATCTTACCGGATTGGGGTGGGCCCTACATCCAAAGACTGGTGACTTTAGAAGGAAAGTGAGATTCAGGGAAGCAGAGACGGAGGAGCCCTTATGATAATGGAGGTAGGTATCTGGAGCCTGTAGGATAATGGAGGCAGTGATGCTGCTGCAAGTCAAGGAGCGTAAAGGACCAGCCACTGTGAGAAGCTGGGAGACAGGCATCAAGCTGATTCTCCTCGGCAGCCTTTGGAGGGAGCGAGGTCCTACCTATACCTTCATGGCACCCATCCAGCCTCCAGAACCGAGGGAACACATCTGGCTGTTGGAGGCACCCCCTGTGCAGGACCCTGGCAGCAGCCATAGGAAACCAATACGTGTAACCTGGACGGAACCAGCCCTCAAGAGAGCAGTGTCCGTCCAGAGACGGAAGGAAGCAGATCCTGGTGATGCCCTCTGAGCTTCTGATCAAGCCATCCTGACAAGATGATCTCCACTTTTTATTACAGGACTCAATAAATTAGTGTTTTAAATCTTAAGATAGTTTGGGCTATTTTTCTTTCTGTTAGCTACAATCAAAGTAGCCCTAGCCGATACTATAGACAGAAAAAAAACTCTGGATAATAGAACACACGGCCATGTTATATATAGTACCAAAGAAAACGTCCCTTTATCATATTGCAAAGATAACCTTGAATCACATGAAAGGGACACCTGAGGATCAGTTTTCTGAGTAATGTATAGTCATATTAAGTAACCAGAGCTACTCTTAAATTTAGGTCATCACTTCTTGCTGGGCAGCTTGAAACACGAACAATAGTTTTTACTAAAATTTTTATGGCTTTCTACTATACAAACATTATTCTCTTTCCTTCTGTGGACTTTATATAAAGATGAAGTATGGTTACAGCTAATCATTATTATAATGTGTTTATTATAAGATACTAATATGATTAATAAAAATCTCACCAATTAAAAATTTCCAGCAATAGATATATATCATCCTGACTTGTGTGCGTAAGTTGGTCCCCCTTTATCAACTAAATTTATTTAATGATCCTAAGAAAACTGCTTTTAGTCGTAAAAGTGTCTATGCTTAGAGCAGAATGAGACACAAATTCTTTTTACTCCACAGAGGTCATTTCTAGTGGGGGTTTTGGGAATTCACCTCTCCATCATACCCAGCTTCCCCATCTCTGAAACTATGAAGTCCCAGCTGAGAGTCAGGGAGACATGAAACACAGCCTAATTTTTACCTTTAATATGCCTTAAGATCCTAGTTCAAGCTCTCGTGTGTCCTTATGAGTAACCAGAATAGGAATAACCACACACCAGAGACCCGGACCCCTGACTTCCATCATTTCATCTCATAAACAACTGTCTTAAATAGAATTCAGACTCCTAGCGATGAAATTAAGACAGTAGCTTTCTTTATTAAGACAGTTATTTGTAGTCAAATATGAACAGGACTGTCTCTGCTGCAAATTTTGCCTCTGAGCCCACAGACTAATAAAAAAATGTACTGCAGATGAAAACCGAGTTCATTACATTATGCCTCCATAATCATCTTACCAGTTAGTACCATAGGATAGATAGTAAGAGATATAAATATTATGGTCATAATAAAACTCAAATGCACAGGTTAAACTGTGTTTTTGCAACAATTTAAGAATTATCAAATGGCATCCTTTACCCCCAAAGCTATTCTTTGATGGCCTCCATTGAAATTCCTCATTTCTCCCCTGAAGTTATTGAAGGCAGGTGTGAAAAGGCAAATGTTATCTCAGAGGCCTAAAAAATTGAGTCATTATTTACTGAACTACTATTTGCTAAGTGCTTCCTATTCTGTACCAGGTTAAAATTAAGTAATGAGATGAGCCCGTGAGTCTCCTGAGAAACGGGGACAGAGGGCGGGGTGGTTGGCACTCATCCAGAACACGGCAGCTTCCAGAAGGGAAGATCTACTAGGCAAACCAGAGTGCAGACCTTGACCTCCAGGAAGCAGTTTTGCTACCACTCTGCTAGTTGCCATGAAAAAGATGCAGGGAAGTGGACACTGAATGAGGAATGGAGAAAAGGTCTTCAGCACGTACATTTTTATCTTCTTAATCTTGCCTAGAATAGGCCTTTTTTGTGTGCAGTTTTAAATGTATGGTAACATTAAAAATAAGTTTCCTGGGGCACCTGGGTGGTTCAGTCCTTAAGGGTCTGCCTTCGGCTCAGGTCATGATCCCAGGGTCCCGGGATCCAGCCCGAAATCAGGCTCCCTGCTCAGCAGGAAGCCTGCTTCTCCTTCTCCCACTTCTCCTGCTTGTGTTCCCTCTCTCACCTCCCTCTCTCAATAAAATCTTAAAAAATAAAAATAAGTTTCCCTTATTTCTGCAGATTCTTAAAGTTAGGGCAGTGAATCTGCCTGGCCAATTAGGGTAGACAGTAAGAGGGTTACCTGCCATTCTCCCAATGGAACAATCTCACTCAAATTATCTAGTGCAGGAGGCATAGGGCTCTAACCGAGTTTGATCACAGAATCATTATACCTGGAAAACGGTTTCTTTTGTTCTTTTTTTTTTTTAAGATCTTATTTATTTGAGAGAGAGAGAGAATGAGAGAGAGCATGAGAAACAGTAGGATCAGAGGGAGAAGTGGATCCCTCACTGAGTAGGGAGCCCAATGCGGTACTTGATCCTAGGATTCCAGGATCATGACCTAAGCTGAAGGCAGTCATTTAACCAATTGAGCTACCCAGGCACCCCTGGAAAACGGTTTCTGCCCTGAGGGTCCCCTGTCTCTCTCACAACTTCTACAGATGAGTGTACATTCATAATCAGTATACATTCATATGTACAGAGCTTCAGAATTCAGTATCTTTGCCAAGCAAAGCGGTCACTTGTTTTCACCAAGTCCCTGACCATCCGGGCACTGTGCATTTTGTTCAGGGTTCAAGGCTGTGCATGCTTGGTTGGGGGAAGGAAGGGAAGACAAACAGTAAAATCATCTCTCGCCTTCAGGACCTCTCAGGCCCCACTTCTGCCTCTAGTCAAATGAGGAGGGGCCACTGCCCTTCCAGCTAAAAATCAAAACTGTTTGGGAGAAGACAGTGGCATCAAGTGGTGAAGTTGTAACTAACTTCACATTTATCGTGCTTGGTTTTTCTCCCTTTGCACAGAAGCAGAGTTGATTAATGTAAAGATTCAGAAGAGGGACCACATGCTCAACAGCCTAGTCTTCTAGAGTTTACTCCCTGTTATCTGGAATAAACTAACCTGGTAAAGGAGAGGGTACAGGTGTTAAGAAGGAAAAGAATCCCGGTGATCTAGGTCCTCCCACGTTGCTATAAAACGAAACCCAGTGCGTCCGTCTCCCGCGGGCGGCAGGTGGGCTGCAGTGCGCATGCGTGCCTTGCTACCAGCGCAGGGTTTTCTAAGCCCCCCAGAAGGCATTCAAGAGTATTGATGATGAACTGAGGTGTCATTCTGTCATTTCTTTGGACAGAAAATATAGATCAGATTCATAATGGAACAGTGTGTATTAATTTGTGGATTTGGCTACTGCTATTTAGGCATTCAAAAGGAAACAGTGATGTAGCAATAATAGTTCAAATTTATATAGCACATTTCCTTTTTCTTCTCAGTTTTCTTATCCTATGAACTCTCACTTAATACAACAACCTCTGGAATTAGAGTACCATAGTCATCATTGTTGCTTATTTGGACATAAGGAAAATGAGCAAAAGCCAATGGTTACAGTAAATCTCTCCCTGATTTTCTTATCTATGGCTTGTTTCTTACCAGCTGTACATGCCTAGTCATGTCACCAACCGTATCCTCAAAAGCAGTTCAAATCATTTCCCAGAGGACTGATTATTACAGTAGCATTGGAATACAAACACTGGAAATCAAAGTTTTCCTCAAATTTGGAAATTAGTCTGTGTGATGCAGAAGGCTCTAATGGGTTTCATTCCTGTTCCTCTTTGGAATAGGGGATATCGACTTTCTACTTACTTTAATCTGAATGGGATTCAAAAAGCAATCTTTTTTAGCAGTGCTACTAGAATATATTAAAACAAATCAAATAAATTATGTATTTATATTTCACATTTTATTTTTGCTAAAAGCAATATGATCAGAAATGAATAATTCAAAAAGCCCCAAGTAACAAATCCTTTTTCATGTCACATGTTTCCCTGGAGTGGTAGATTCTTCACAAAATATCTCAAAGAAAAGTGTAAACAAAATCTTTTCTATTCGACATAAAATCCAGTGGCAGTTGTTTTTTGTTTTTTTTATAGATACTAACATTGTACTGGCAAACAAGCATGTCAACACCTCTCATGTGAAATCAGTTTTATATTTTTAAATTCTAGAAATAGATAGAAGAAGGCAAATACATCCTATTCATAGAGTACGTGTTCCTTCAGGACGGGGACCTGGTGCTGTTTATTTAGAGAGCTTGAGAGCAATCGCGTAGGTACAATAATAAAATTTGAATTTCCTCGTTTCTTTTTTCTTTTCTCTTTTAATAGCAATTTGGACAGTTGGGCCAAGATTAGTGTGTGTGTCAAGGAGGATGACCTCCATTTATATAGCTCAATCCCTGCATCTCTACAGTATCACCAGGATTTGCTCACTGCTTTAAGAAAGGCACAGAGGAGCACTTGACATCCTTGGGGGACAGAGTGAAGATCAGGCCAGAATGAATGGAGGGCTCTCTTGCCCTCTCTGAATCAACTTCACAGCAGCTTGACCATTGACCTCATAACAGACATGAGTTTCTGGGCCCTTGATGCTATCCCTGAAGATTCCTTTCTCAGGGGTGCTGTGTGCCCCTTCTCCCAGCTAGGTCTCCTCAAGGGCTTTTTGCACTGAATGGCAGGATTGAAAAGGAAGGATACCAGCCATTAGCACCCAAACATCACCTGATTGACCAGAACAGGAAGAATAAGGTCCTTAATCCTACTGATAAAGGAATGGGAATCAGATTGTTTTGGTGGGAAGAGGGCCTGCCTGGAAAGCCTGTCTCCCCAGCTGGAACTGCATGGTAATGAGGGGAGGAAGCTGCCAGGAGACACAGCTGAGCCTTACCTACAACATTTGCCTTAGATCAGATTTAATTATTAATATGGTTTTCTCTCCCAATTAAAAAAATCCCAGCTAAGCCACTCAAAATAAACTTGGGGGGACTCCTCAACCCATCCCCCTTATCTTCATGACATCTGCTTCACCATCATGATGCTACTAAGTTGATTTCCTTACATTTTCATCTCTCCGCAAATAAATGTATTTTAATTTTATATATAGCTGGATTTTCATAAGAAATGATCTCAGGGAAGGGTAGAGGACACAGCACTCCTCAATGCCTTTTACCAATTTTCTCCCATGCTTAAATGAGAAGGGGCCAGAATTGTCCCCACTGAGCCAGCAACTACCTCCAGGGGACAGCATAAATGTGAAATAGGAAAACCATGAATCCTAACAGCAGAGAAAAGAGCTGGGCAACAGGGTGGAAAAAAAATAGTAAAGACCAGAAACAGCAGAAAGGGACAGGAAAGCAAAATTGAGGAATAAATAAAAAACAAAACTGCTGTAAAGGTAAAAACCCCAGCGTGGGGGCAGAAAAATAGAAAAAAGAAAACCAAGAATGAGAAAGAATGATCACCATCTCAGAAAATAAGGAATCAATCCCGAAAGGGGTGGGGGGGGGGGCAAAGGAAGAACTGTCAAAAGGCAGAATCGATGAATGGTAATTAAAATTTGGAGAGACATAGGGAAGGAGAATAACAGGAGAGAAAAAGGGAAAAATGGGAGGTGGCAGTGGAAAAGTATCATCCTGAAAGAGGTGTAAAACAGAAAAACAAGTATGTTTTCAAAGTTAATTGTTCTCCGTGGGGATTGGGGAAGAGTGGAGAGGCATCACAGGGAGCTGCAAACCGGACACATCAGAAAGGAGTTGAGTTAATGTTCCCTCCCTCCATTAGTCCTCTTTAAAATGCTTCACCTGAATGGAGACTGTTGTATTTACATACCGAGTCCTCAGTGAAACTCACGCCCGTTGGAAAATTTAACTTCTGCGGTTCGTTCAGGGTTGTTAAGCCCCGAGCTGCAGATGCAATGCAAGCCTTTCTACAAATTGAATGGGAGTCATTTCTCCCTCGTTTGCTTGGTGCATATCCAGGGGGGCAGGGGAGCCAGGTGGTAGCTCTCGCTGGTGTTCTGGGGGCGAAACAGCTGACCAGCGGCTGAGCAGCGCCCGGACCCGCCGCCCATCTCCGGGGGGAAAGGAAAGATACAGGGGGACCAACGACCCAACTCCTGCGCCCCGTACTCACGTCGAGGAAGATCGACATGCCCTTGGACAGCTGCAGGGCAGAGCTGAGCTCTTCCGAGGAGTTGTTGGAGGACGGCGACGTCTCCGGGGAGTCCTCCATCCTCCCGAGCCCCGGCGGCGGCGGGCGGAGCGGGACTGGGCGGCCGCACGGGCTCCGGCAAGGGCGCGGCCGCAGTGCTGCGGGGCTCCGGCTCCCGAGCGGGCGTTCGCTCCCGCGCGCCTCCCCGGCGTCTCTCTCGGCTCGCTCCCCCTCCTGGCTCGGGCCTCTGCGCTCCCACGCGCTCTCGCTCGCGCCTCCCCCTTCCCCGAGCTGCTGGCGCGGGATCCGTCTCCTCGCCGCACTTAGCAACAGCTGCGCCCCTCGCGGGGAGCGGCGTCTGACCCCCGCACTGCCATTGGCCGCCGCCGGAGACGACCCCGGAGCCCCCGCCCAACCCTCACGCCCCCGGCCGGGAGGTGGCAGACCCAGACCGGTACAGACGCGAGGGCGTGTGTCCTGAGAGCCCCAGCGCGAAGTCAAGGCGCCCCCTGGACTATCCCGCTGGGGAAACCATTCGAGTTAAGAGACCTTTGAATTGATTTTGCCAACTTCGCTTTTCGTCGGAGCGGACCAGTCTGCCCCACCCTCCACACAGTGGGTGGGTCTAATTGCCGCCACAGTTAGTGCGGGTCTGGACTGGTGTAGGGGTTAAAGCGTTAAGTTCTGGAATCTTCTTCGAGGCCTGGGTTTCAAACCTGCCTCAGTTGCTCTGTTATCTTATGATGTAAGAAGTTGTTAAATCTTTAAGGCCCAGTTTTCTTCATCAGTATAATGATCACAAAGATGGTGCTTACATAAAAGTCTTCCGAGGCCTAAATGTGGGCTAGCCATCGACAAAGGTAGTGAGTGCTATGGATTCTGCATAGAGTGAGGAAAACAAACAAACCCTTTACTATGTGGAAAGGATTGTCAGGTAAGAACGTTCAAGCAAGAAATTTTCCGAAATAGAAGTCCCAATAAAGAATGCAATCCCTATCTATGCTTAAGCATTTAAACTAGGGTAATTATTCAGTATTTGGGGGCTTCTATGCGGCCTGCAAAAATGGGAATCTCACCTTTCATCAGAAGAGGATAATATCCACTGTTTATTGGGCATCCAAAATGGGCAAGGCATAGGCCAGCTGTTGTGTGGTTACAAAGTTGAACAATCTGGGAGCAAGATGAGTCAAAGAGAATGGCACCTTGTCTTAACAGGACCCTATGAGAATTGATAGGGTGGATCCAGATCTCCATTTTGTGGCCTCCTGAGAAACAGATTATGTTCTTTCTAGACAATACGTCCACAAACAATCTGGAACAAAATGTGTCTTAAGTCATATAAGAAGGGCTTTGGATTTCTTAGGAGGTATAGTTTTATACTTTAACTGTTGGTACCTTTGCTTGATAAAAAGCGTAGTATTTGAAATGAATCTTAAATATTGGTAGATATTCCACAGGTGATAGAAATAGAAGGAAAAGACATTCAAGGTAGAGGGAACAGCCTGATGAGCAAAGGCATGGTACCAGGAAAGCACATGGCATTCTTTGAAAACATGCAGAATCCCAGTCCCTACTCCAGGCTTATTGAATCAGAATATCAAAGAATGAGACTCAGGAATCTAAATCCTGCCCCCACTCTGTGATTCCTATACAGGTGCTCTGTATAGGAGGGCCACCTCCAGGATGATGCCAGGAAAGCACCTGGGGCACCGAATGTAAGGAGATGCTCCCCTACGCTGGCAGGATCCTGAGAGTGACTGCCTTCTTCAATTTTGCACCCTAGCTGCCTCATTCACCTCATGTGAGTCCCGGTCCTGCTCCGCAGGTCAGTGTTTGCAAGACATGGACCCAGTTGTTCTCAGCTCTGGCTCTAAATGGACTTACCGAGGAGGATGTATGGCAACTTTAAAATGTGGCCACAAATTCATTGACACGCTCCTTCCTATAGAGAAGTGGGTCCCCTCCCCTGAAGGATCCTGACTGCTTGGATGAATAAAAGGCAACAGAAGTGATAGTATGTGCCTCCTGAGGCTAGGTATGTAAAAGGCCCCACAATTCCACCTTTTTCAGGGGAGAATTTGCTCCTGGGCTTCCTGGGGGCAATGTGACTACATTGAGCCACAGTGCTTTGAGGAGGCTATATGGGGAAGCATATGTAGATGGGCTGGGTAGCAATATTAGCTGAGCCCAGTCTTTGAGGCGTCCCAGTCTAAGCCATAAAAAAGTGAATAAAAGGGGTGCCAGGGTGGCTCAGTGGGTTAAAGCCTCTGCCTTCAGCTCAGGTCCTGATCTCAGGGTCCTGGGATCGAGCCCCAGGCTCTCTGCTCAGCAGGGAACCTGCTTTCGCCTCCCTCTGCCTGCCTCTCTGCTTGTGATCTTTCTCTGTCAAATAAATAAATAAAATCTTTAAAAAAAAAAAGTGAAGAAGCCTCTAGATGGTTCCAGCAATTAGCTATTTGAGACTCACCTAGCCATTTGCGGTTTTTGAGCCAAGACCCCAACATCTTAGAGCAGAAACACACCATCAGTGCTGTGTTCCTTCTGAATTTGTGACCCACAAAATTTGGAAGTATACTGAAATGGTATACAAATAAGTCTTGAGTGGTTTGTTTTGTAACAATAAATGACCAGAATAAGAAACTTTTTATACAAATAAGTTTTATACAAATTTTATACAAATTAAGTTTTTATACAGATAAAAACTTTTATACAAATAAGTCTTGAGTTGTTTGTTTTGTAACAAGAGATGACCAGAATAAGGAACTTTTAAAAACTTCAAAAACCCAGAAAAAACAAACTGACGGCCTATGCCTCACTCCCAGATTCATGTTCAACTAGAATGCAGTAGGGCCCTGGGCATCAACAATTTAAAAAATCTCCCCGTGTAATTTTGATGTGCGGCCTGGATTAAAAACCCCTGATCTGGTCTATACTGTTCATTTAGGGAAATAGTAGAATGAAACATAAGATTGGCAGAGGCTATCAAGTGAAGACTCTTGAAAGGCAACAGAAGTGATAGTATGTGCCTCCTGAGGCTAGGTATGTAAGAACTCTACCCCCTCCAGGGGTAGAACTCTGAACTTAATTAGGACATTAAATTCATCAGCGCAGATGTTAATTGGAGCAGTGCTTGAGAAATAGTAATCTGGCATCGTTGTGTGCTTCTTACCTTATTAACCATAAATCTTATTATCTGCACTACTGGAATAGTGTCTTCCCTTGGCAAAGGGTTCACCAAAGGAAAAAAAATCATTCAAAATAGACTGTCCAGGGGCACCTGGGTGGCTCAGTGGGTTAAAGCCTCTGCCTTCGGCTCAGGTCATGATCTCAGGGTCCTGGGATCGAGCCCCGCATCGGGCTCTCTGCTCAGCGGGGAGACTGCTTCCCCCTCTCTCTCTCTGCCCACCTCTTTGCCTACTTCTGACCTCTCTCTGTCAAGCAAATAATAAAAAAAAAAATAGACTGTCCAACTCAACAAATGGGTACTAGTCTTCAAATTGCTGAAAATAAAAAAGCTAGAAAGAGAAGGAGAAGGGGTGCTGCTCACGGACATCCAGCTTCCAAGTTTAGGAAAATAGGATATTCTTTGTTCCTGCCATGTATGGAGCAATGAACAGATATTTATTTCTGCACCAAGTGCGGTTTAAATCTGGCCCCTCTAACCCAGGCTGTGGTCCCTCAGCCCTTAAATTCAGCCCTGCCAGTGGTAATGCTGCGGTGACTGTCCCTCAGTAACAAGAGCAGGTGACAAAGAAGGTCTTCTCCGGTTAAAAATTAAAAAAAACGAGAGAATAATCAGTAGTCTTCATTCAAACCCAGGAAGCTATTTGTAACACTTCAGTTCGAATGTTCCTCCTACCTTTGCCAACACTAATGATATTTTCTATACCCGTGGCTTTGCTTATTTCCTCTAATGGGCCGTAAAGAAGAAATATAAATTATTAAACAACCAACTAGTCCTTAATTTTTTTTTCTACGATTTCAGCATAAGCACCATAATGCTATAGCTGACTTCTCAATGTCATGTTCATAGAAGGCTCCAATAGAAACGGATGGCAATTAGATTCCCATTCACAGCCAAATTCAATAGGCTCTGCAAAGTGGTAACCAAACATATTTTTAGTTTTTTTTTTTTTTAATGTAGAAAGCATGCATTTTTGAAACCTGTTTTCACACATCATTTTTCTGAAACACAGATGCTTCCCTGCTGTATGTAGTATCAGTTACAAATGGAGACAGCCGACTTGGGGGAGGAAATGCATCTCCTTACCAAATTCTTTGTAGCAAGATCCTGAAGGAAAAAAAAAGAATTGTAATTCTAGATCCCAGCTCTCAGGCTTCTTATGATAAGACATTGACACGAAGGTATTTCTAGCATTTCAGGAGATGATAGCTGTGCAGGAACATATTATATTTCAATCCATCTCTGCTTTGTGGAGGAACTGTTATCTAAACCACTTCAGACAGCCAGGAATCGATCTTATATTTTAAAAATTCTACAGAAGGTTATTCTCTGGAGCAATGATTCAGAACCCTTTCAGTCAGGTTAGTGGACATTTTCATTGCTTAGGCAGCCTAAGATCCAAACCTTCCTTATTTAGGGACATGTCCCCACGGGGAGGATCCTGATTAGGGGCAGGCTGCTCTTCAGAGGAGGGAAGATGGTCCTGGGGAAAGGGACAGATCACAGATCTGTCAGAGAGCAGAGATAAATCTAGGCTCAGTTGACAGGATGCTTTGCCTGGGATTTTAAGTCTGATCAAGGGACAGGAAGGGAAGTTTGTTAATGGCGGTGGACAAAAGCAACATACTATTGAGGGGCCACAATATCATCTGAAGACAACTTAACCATATGATAAGGGAACTCTGGCTGTGGTTTTGGTAGCCCCGTCTTCTAGGCTTAATCTCTAGCTTTCCTATCCACTTCCTGATTGACTAGGCATCCTTCAAAGTTTTTTTCTGTTTTACATTGGTCAGTTAGTGTGTATATACGAATATTTAAGTTCTAGTCTCTTAGAAAATCTCAATTATATAATACAGTGTTATCAACTATTGTCACTTTGTTTTACATTAGATCTTCACTTACTCATCTTGTAGCCAAAAGTCTGTACACCACACTCTCCCTTGCCCCCACTCCCATGCAGCCTTTGGTGCCCACTCTTCTACTGTTTTTATGTGAGTTCAACATTTTTCTTTCTAAGACTCAAGTATAAGTGATACTGTGCAGGATTATCCTTCTTTGCCTGGTTTATTTCATTTAGCATAATACCTTCAAGGCCCAGACATGTTGTCACAAATGGCAGGATTTCCTTCTTTCTCATGGTGATGCTATGGTCTTTATCTGTTCATCCATCAGTGGACACTTCGGTGGTTTCCACATCTTGGCTACTGTGAATAATGCTGCAATGAACAGAGTAGTGCAAATATCTCTTCAAGATCCTATTTTCATTTCCTTTGGATATACACCCAGAAGCAGGATGACTGGATCTTTTGGTAGTTCTATTTTTAATTGTTTGAGCAAGCTCCATACTATTTTCCATATGGAAAAGTTGATTAGAAAACTCTGAAAAGCTAGTAAGAGTTAGTTTTTTGATGCTTGAACTCTGATAAATTCAATCTAAATTTCTCATGTTAAAGACAGCCATTTGTTAAGTCCTTAGAGGAAAAATGGTTAGAAAAAATAGTTCTATTCAGACATTTGTTTAGTGTCTGCTTCATGCTAAGCAACTGACAGGCACAGCTGGGAAAATGTGGGGAAAGACAGGCCCTTGCCCTTGCAAAACATATGCAACTCACAGAGATATTATTTTAATAGATAATTTTAATGCCGTGAGACAAGAGTTAACACCAGAGGTTTTCAGAGAGTGCAGAGAGAGGACGTCGGAGGGCGCAGCTCCCCATTAGTATCTATTCTGCGTGGCCATTTATGTAACTGTAGACAGTCAAATTAGGACTCAGAAATAGTAAATGTCATGGGCCAAACTGATTAACAAATAATGGCTATTTTCCTACGAGCTATTTTACCCTGGGGATAATTTTTTTTTCTGGAGTACCACCATGTGAGTAAAATAAAATTGCTGTGCCGTGGTTCATTTGACATACAGCTCTAGCATCTTGTAATATCAAACAAACCTCAAATACCCAGTATCATTTACCACCCCTATGCATTCCTATAGTCAGTGTGCCCTGTCTTCATCCTTTTCACGGGCAAGCTTTCTTGTCTGTAAAAAACAAGATTGAGGTATTGTGTGCAAAAAGCTTAGCAAACACTAGGCACAGAGAAAGTGTTCAACAAAAATAATCATTTTTATCCCCACCAGCACCATTACTTCGTAACCATGCTGGAAGGACCGAGACACTTCACATAAAATGCATGGTAGGGTGTCTGTTTGTTTACATATTTATTTTAAGATTTCATCTATTTATTTGAGAGAGAGCACAAGGCGGGCGAGGGTTAGAGGGAGAAGCAGACTCCCCGCTGAGCAGGGAGGCTGATCCCAGGACTCCAACACCACGATCCAAGCCAAAAGCAATTGCCTATCCAAGTGAGCCACCCAGGCACTCCCAAAAAAGGCGTTTAAAAACAAAATTCAACTGAGTAAATTTGAAGATCTGGTTGGCTTTATTAAACAATCCATGAATTGGGCAGTATCCCATTTAACAAAGAGAGGGGAGCTCCACTGAGCTAAACAAAAGAAAGGGTTTTAAAGGCAGAGAGAAGGCATTGAAAAAAGAAGAGGAAAGGAATTTATTAGCAAAGAATGCATTGTTTAGGCAAGTTTGCTCTCCTAAGGGGAATGGAAGGCATTTATCAGAAATTTCCTACTATTGATCAGGAAATTTCAGGTTGACTGTTAAAGGTCACATTCTCTGGGGGATTCCCTGCAGTTAGGTAAGGTATTCAGTCTTGCTTTACTGACACCATTTGGGGCGTGTCTTTTTCTTTCTAACAGGGTTCTGGTAACCAGGGAGGGTCACTGTTATTAAGAGATTGTCATCTATAGCCTGGGACACCAATGATTGCTCCCTCCTTGAAACTCTTATCCTCCTTTCTGATTCTGTTCTTCCTCCTCTGCTTAGTCTTCTTCATGGATCTTCTAATTCTTCCAAATGTTAATACTTCTAAACAGTGTCCCTGATTCACCTTTTTCTTTCTTGCTTGCTCCCATCCTCACTCTCTTTCTCTCCTCTACTCAATGTATTACCCAATCCCATTGTTTCCACCGGTCCTTAGGCTGATGACTTTGTCACCAGCAGACCTCTCCCCTCCTGTGGATTCTCACTTCCGTCTGTCTGATGCACATCTCCCTTATGAAGGTTTCTTAGGCATTTTGAATTGAACATGTCTAAAAATGAATTCATCATTTTCTCATACTTATCCTGGCTTCCATATCTTATTGAAGAAGGTCATCCTTCATCAGTTCATCCAAACGAGAAACCTGGGAGTAACTTCAGACTCCTTCCAACACTGCCTCCACCCTATGCTCACCACTATGCAATCAGTTGCAAAGATTATCTTGGAAACCATCCTCTCCCTCCATCCTCACTGCCATCACATGAGACCAGGTGACTGTTATCTCTCACCTGGAGCAGGGCCCCAGCCACCAGGTTTCCCTGCCTCCAACCTGTCGTCCATGCTTTCTACACTTTACAGGGCCAGACATCTCAGAATAGCATACACCTGCTTAAAATCCTTTGGCAGCTCACTGGAGCCTTCCAAACAAAAGCATCTTTGCTTCAGTCACCGCTTGCCATTTTCCCTCGGCCTCCTCTCCAGCCTCTACATTCTAAGCATGCAGATTTACTGGAGTGGAATGGAGTGGTTAAGCAGACAAATTCTTATCTCAAAGACCTGGGCTCAAATCCCAGCCTACCTTCTTATTACCATTGGATAATACAAAGGCACTTGACCGAGCCTCTCTTTTTCTCAACTCATAAATAGAAATAAGAATGCTACGTACTGAGCACAGTTTAGATGAAGATTCAGTTAAATAATGCATGTAAAACCCTTAGCATGGTACCTTGCACAAAAATAATGGCACTAATATGTGGCTGTTTATCACTACTTGCAGATCTTTGGATATGCATTATTCTCCCATGCTCCTGGGCTGTTGCCCTTGGCATTCTCTGGCTAGAATAAACATCTTTCTTAATTGGCCTGCCCACCATTTAGTCAGGTTTTAAGAATCAGCTCAGGCATCTTTTCCTCTCTTACCCCTCTCCCCCCGCCCCCACCAATCCCCAGAACTGGGGGTTTCCCTCCTCCTTGTTTCCATAACGCTCTCTACATGACCCTTAACACATTTTAAAAAAAGTGATTCTTTAGTACCCTCTTTGCTTGCCTCCCTGCCTAAACTCTGAGATGCTAGAAAGTAATAACTGCATTTTTCATCTGTATCTGCGTCTGGTAAATTGCTAGACCCATGGCAGGCACTCAATAAATGTGGAATGACTGAATAAGAAAGAACGATTAAATAAATCTTATACTCAACATAGGAATTAGAGTAAGAGAATGAAGGATGTTACCTGCTTCCTTGTCATAATATCCATAATATCTATAACATGATATACATAATATCCATGACATGAATTGATGATAAAAAGATACAGAGACAAAGCAGGGACTTCAAGATCTGGAGGAAGAGTTATAAGCATCGATTGCTAAGCTGGCTGAAGCTGTGCTGGGTCATTAAGCGGCAGAAGGGAAACATAGCAGAGGCTCCCCCACTCTTCAGAATGTTAAGTGTTGAACTTAGCTACCATTTCACAAAGAGAAAATATAGGAAATTACTATTATAGTTAGAGTTATTTATTTATATTTAAATTTTAGTTAACATACAGTGCAGTATTGGTTTCTGGAGTAGAATTCAGTGATTCTTCTCTTACATACAACACCCAGTGCTCATCCCAATAGATGCTCTCTTTAATACCCATCACTCATCTAGCGCATCCCACATCTGCCTCCCCCCATTAACAAACCCATGTTGTTCTCTATAGTTAAGAGTATTTTATGATTTAACTACCTCTCTCTTTTTTCCTCCATTCCCTTATGTTCATCTGTTTTCTTTCTTAAATTACACATATGAGTGAGATCATATGGTATTTGTCTTTCTCTGACTGACTTATTTCACTTAGCATAATATACTTTAGCTCCATCCACTTTACTGCAAATGTCAAGATTTCACTTTTTGATGGCTGGGTAATATTCCATTGTATATGTCTATACTACATCTTTTTTTTTTTTTTTTAAAGATTTTATTTATTTATTTGACAGAGAGAGAGAGAGATCACAAGTAGAGGCAGGCAAAGAGAGAGGGAGAAGCAGGCTCCCCGTTGAGCAGAGAACCTGATGTGGGGCTCAATGATCCCAGGACCCTGAGACCACGACCTGAGCTGAAGGCAGTGGCTTTAACCCACTGAGCCACCCAGGCACCCCTGGGTCCATTCATCAGTCAGTGGACATTTGAGCTGTCTCCAGTTTGGTTATTGTTGATAATGCTGCTGTGAACATCAGGGTACAGGTACCCCTTTGGATCTGTATTTTCGTATCCTTTGGGTAAATACCTAGTAGTGCAATTGCTGGATCATAGAGTAGTTCAACTTTTGAGGAATCTCCATACTGTTCTCTAGAGTGGCTGCACCAGTTTGTATTATTCCCACCAATAGTTCAAGAAGGCTCCCCTTCCTCGGCATCCTCACCAATATCTGTTGTTTCTTGAGTTAATCTTAGCCATTCTGACACATATGAGGTGGTGTCTAATTGTGGTTTTGATTTGTATTTCCCTGATGATAAGTAATGTTGAGCATCTTTTCATGTGTCTGTTAGCTATCTGGATGTCTTCTTTGGAAAATTGTCTATTCATGTCTTCTGCCCATTTCTTAGCTGGGTTATTTGTCTTTTAGATGTTGAGTTTGGTAAGTTCATTATAGATTTTGGGTACTAATTCTTTATCTGTCATTTGCAAGTATCTTCTCCCATTCCGTAGGCTGCCTTTTAGTTTTGTTGATTGTTTCCTTTGCTGTGTAGAAGCTTTGTATCTTGATGAAGTCCCAATTGTTCATTTTTGCTTTTGTTTCCTTTGCCTCCTGCAACATGCTGAGTAAGAAGTTGCTACAGCCAAGATCAAAGAGGTTGCTGCCTGTGTTCTCCTCTAGGATTTTTTTTTTAAGATTTTATTTATTTATTTGACAGAGAGATCACAAGTAGGCAGGGAGGCAGGCAGATAAAGGGGGAAGTAGGTTCCCCGCTGAGCAGAGAGCCCGGTGTAGGGCTCGATCCCAGGACCCTGAGATCATGACCTGAGCCGAAGGCAGGGGCTTTAACCCACTAAGCCACTCAGGCGCCCCTCCTCTAGGATTTTGATAGTCTCCTGTCTCACATTTAGGTCTTTCATCCATTTTGAATTTGTTTTGGTGTATGGTGTAAGAAAGGGGTCCAGTTTCATTCTTCTGCGAGTTTGAAGTTTCTGTTGTCCAGTTTCCCCAAGACCATTTGCTGAAGAGACTGTTTTCCATTGGATGTTCTTTCCAGCTTTGTCAAAGATTAGTTGACCATATAGTTGTAGCTATTATAATTTTAATAAGCATCTACATTTAAAAACATCCAGGCTTGCAGAGATGTGGGAGAGGGGACCCAATAACACTGTGTAGGTGCCCCAAGAGTTTGATCCAGGCCCTAGAAACAGGCTTCATTTCTTTCTGACTCAGGCTTTTCATATAAATGTGGACATTTGGGGTTCTCACAATGAGTTCCTGGGGATGTGTTACTGAATCTTGAGGACCTAGGATGCAGGAGGGTGGGATTAGGGGAGCCCAATCTAGCTCCAGATTTGTGAGCAAGTCACTTAATCTGTCTAAACCTTAATAGCCACTTTGTTAGATTTTTGTGAGGTTATTAAGATAGACAAAAATTTGACTGTGAGCTCTCTGTGTGGGCAGACTCTGAATATTCTGTTCATCACTGTGCCCCCAGCACTTAATGCAGAGGAAGCTTTCATTGATAAAGTCTGAGTAAGTTAGAAACAACGCCCAGTAGGGTCCTCATTACATGTGTAATAGTATGGACTTCACCAAACTCAAAGAAGTGTTAAGAGATAATGTGAACGTGTGTACACCTTACCCTGGCAAACATGTCCTAGAAATTACTTTCTCACATGCTTGAAATTATGGAGAATCCGAAGTGCCCGCTTTCACACTGCTTAGCATTTGCCCCTCTTGGTTGCTCCTTCATGGAAGAAGAGCTGCAACATTTCCTTTAAAAGTGCAGATTAACCTCTAATTAGGGAAATATGTAAAAACAGACTGACTACTTGTTTTCTCCAAAACAGAACTCCCCAAAGCTGAAATGTTTACTGGTTTGTGAATAAGCCAAGGTTATTTGAAACAACAATTTTTTCAGAAGTGATTTTCTATTAAATGTATGAAGCTACTTTTCATTGTAGAAGAGTTGGAAACCACATTCTAATCACATAGTTGTTCTAGTGGATGCTTCAGAACCCACAACATACACTTAACCATATTTTGTTACAAAACAACTAGTCCTTTTGGACTACAGCACATTCTTGAGGTGAGCAGACTCAAAGCATTAAGAACCACATAAAATTCAACATTTTATTTATATCTTAGGGAGTTTTTGAAAGTGTTATATTTACTAATTTACAGACTGAATTACATTTGGGAAAATTTTCAGAATTAACAATAGCAATAACTTCCACCTTCCAATTTCCTTCCCAGCTTCAAATCTGTCTGTTAGAAAAAATAGAAGGGAGAGGTTTGGGGTTAAAGGGATAACACTTTTTAAAACGAGAAATATCATTCATATTTCAAGAAGGGAAAATAAAAACAGAAACTGATAAGTAATTGTGCCATTCTGCCCACTATCCTTTGACACCTACTTCCCAAGAAACTGGACTTTCAGAAAATCTTTTGAATGAACTGTGGGTATTCCAATGGGTAAAATTGCTTTAGGTTCAAAAGAATTTCCTAACTTCACTGGGTTCTCTTTCATTTTTGCTAATGGAAGTCATTATAATAATATGGAGAGAAAGAGAGAGAGACAGAGAGAGAAACAGTTTGCACACTGGGTTGTCCACAGGCTCTTCCGCTTTCAACCTGTGTATTCTTAGACAAATCATTTAACCTACCTGTGCCTCAGTTTCTTCATCTAAAAGTGGGAACCATAAATAAATAAATAAATAAATGGGAATCATAATAGCATTCACCTCTTGGAGTGTTGTGAGGATTCAATAAACTATTCCATGCCTGGCTCAAAATAGTTGCTCAATAAATCTAGCCATTATTGATTTATATAACAAGCAGTTACATAAATCTCATGCGCCTTGTGAATATGAACAAAAGAATAGGACATGCTTTGATGGGAATTTTTAATCTTTTTTTAAGAAGGGTGGGGACCATCTTGACTCTTTTCACCCCTCACAAATCCAGTCATCCACCAAAAGTCTTATGAATCCTGATATTAATAGTTCCGAATCCATAGCCCTTCATTTGTCTGCATTTCTGCCTCAACTCACTTCTAGAGCACCTCACCCCTGAAGCTAGAGCCTCTTCCTGAAACTCCTTGTCTCTCACACATCCTTCCTCTCTTAGTTCTCTAACCCACAGGACAATGATCTTAGAAACCTATGATTCCAGTTTTCTCCCTGCTCATAGATAGTGGCCACCACTGACCTTGGGAATGAATGCAAATGAACCTTTGTGTCCTTTGTGTTGCTCTCAATACCATACAAAATCTAGTTTCATCTCTTCCCATGAGCACACCATGAGCTCCCCATGCACATATCCTTGCATTTAGTGCACTGTATTGTGTACATGCACACACATGCACACATACAGTTCCTTCAGTTCCTGACTTTCATGCTTTTGCCTTCCCAACCCCTCTTCATTCTTTAGCTTTCACTTTAGAGTTCACTTCCCCTTTCATGACTCCATACTTTTTTTTACCAAAACAGTCAAATTGTGCAAGCTGTCCATTGTCATGTCTGTGGACTGTAAACTCAAAAAAGGCAGAGGCCAAGGTATCTTGCTTTCTTTCCACTGTGTACTGAGCATCTAATATATTGCAGAGGATTAGTAAGTATTGTTGAATAAAAGTCTGTTACATGATAAATTACCATGTTTAATCTGCTCTCTTAAAATTTTAAATTCAGCAAATCAGTACCTCATATAAAAAAGGAATATTTAACTTAGGTGAATTTTATATTAGTTTCTTTCATGGGAGCAATGCATGAGAACAAACGGTAAACAACAACAAAAAATGTTAAAATGTACCATTAAACACTTTTCCCCAGACTGAACTGCTTTGAGCTATTGAATTTTTCCTTCAAAAACAGCATGAACTTAATGTTCATTTTAGCAAAAGACAAAAAAGATTAAAGGTGAGAAAAAGAATTCATTTCACAGTCCATCATTTTCAGCCTCAAAAAGAAATTAGCATTCGGTTGATGGGAACGAGGTAAACTAATTTAATCTCTGTGGAGGGTAGTTAGGTAACTCATTCAAGTTAAAATTGCTTATGCCCTTTAACCCAGTAGTTTACGTCCAGGGATTCTTCTCTCAGTGGATAAGCAGACAACATCACAAAGAAGATAGTTTACCCCAGATTGCCTAGAAGAGAGTCTGAAGCAAAATTTACATGGTCAAGTTTTGCAGAGAGGTTCAATCCTAGGGCAGTAAAAGTGATGGAAAAGGAAAGCCGGGCAAGATAAGAAAGACAGAGAGAGAGAAAAAAAAGTGGTACTTAGTGAGGGGGCCACAATTTTACAAAAAAGTAAAGCCAGTCACGAGATTGGGCCACATCTCTCTGGAACTGGCTGTGTAACCCACTGCACGCAGGAGCCCTCTTGGGGTGGAGGAAGGAGAGGAGAAATCCATCTGTCATCTTTCTATCTTCTGTCTCTCCCTGGTCAGTTTAACCTCCCCTCCTACTCACTTGCTCCCTCGGGATATTAGGTATTCCTACCCTTCTGGCTTATGCTACTTGGTTAATCCAGGCGGTCCTGGGAAGTCACTCCCTCTCTGCCACTCCCCCACAAACAGACCCCCAGAACTCTGTTTGAGTTGGGAAGTGGTGGGAGGAGTCAATATTGTCAATAATCCCAAGGAAAAAAAATTAATTTGCTTACATAAAGCATGAATAACTAGATCTGCAGTTCTAAATGTACAAACTTATCATTTCATGTGACAGGAACAAATCCTGCTTGAAAATGATCCTTAGTTGCAAAATGAGACAGCAATGCAATAAAAACGTATTCCAAAGCGCTGAAGTTGAATCAATGAAATGACAGTGGTTTTGAAGATTCTTACAATCTCAGGGTGGCTCTGGCTTCATAAATCTATTATTTCCGAAGCACAGAGAGCCAGTACCCTCCATTGCACTCCCTCCAGAGGCAGGCCCGCCACCTGCCAGTGCAGAGT
>CM053606.1:125133695-125150912 GCA_028646535.1 Procyon lotor | reverse complement strand
ATAAAAACAATGTTCTTTATAGGCAAAATATATGGATAGCTTGTATATGTGTGTATACATATGCATATACATATACACACGCACTATATACATACATATGTGTATACAATATACACATACATATACACACATATACACATGTATACATATACACACATGCAAACACACACAAAATTCCCAATAGACAGGCATCATCCCTTGTACAATCTTCATTTAGACCTGAATCTGTTCTCAGAACTCTTCAGTAAAAAGAGGCTGCATAAAGACCTTTGCAGTACCACAGCAAGTTGTAATTCCTCAGTCCTTCCCCCAATTGACCTACAGATATTTCCTGGTTAACTGTACCCCAGGATGCTTCTGGATACAAAGTCTGAGTTGACATTAAACTTGGACACTAAGTGCCATCACCAGCCCCTCCATTACAGCAGCAGCGAATGGAAGTCAGGTAATGAGTACAGAACTGTCGTGTGCATATTACACAGTTGGTTCACTAGGTCCACAGATCCATGCAGCGGTCATTTCCCCAATTCTCAAATGTAAAATAAAAATGAACATATTTGGTAAGAGGCAGAATCTTCACATTAGTCTCTTGACTTGTGGAAGAAGAGCTACTAGAGTAGGAAAGGCCAAGTGAAATACCCTGAAGCTTCCCTTTTCGAGCCAGAATGAGAAACCAAAATCAGTATCACAATTTGAGTGGAATAGCAGAGATTAGTGGCACTTTCGAAAACAAAGGATATAGGAGTGGTGGACTCTATCCCATCCCCATTTAATCCATCAGGTTAGCCCCTGCAAGAACTGAATAGATTATGGTGGGTAACAGTAGACAATACAAATTTAGCCCAACAGCCATCTGTGCCAAATGTCATTAATAAAAGAGATCAATACAGCTTTTGGTATGTGGTTTGCAGCTACTGATCTAGTAAATGCATCCTTCTGCAGCTATCAAAAAGGAGGAACAAAAACTGTTCACACTCACATGTGATGTGAGTGGGGTGCATGGGGGTATGCACGTATTCATAGTTTTGTTCCAGTGCCAGTTAACTGTTCTGATATCTGTTACAATATTGGTCAAGGGAGCCTGGATCATTTGGATATCCCATGGAACATAACATTGGTCTCTTACAGAGCTGATTATCATCTTATTCGAACCTAATTAGCAGGAAGTGGCAGTATTCCAGATGCCCTGGTAAAACACATGTTCTCCAGAGGATAAGAGCAAAACTCTGAAATGTATCAGAAGGCTCTTACATTGGAAAAAACTTTGAGGAGTCAGTGATCTGGGGGCATATCAGTCATCTTCTTCATGGTAAATACAAGTTATCTTACCCTGTCCCTCTTGCAGCTAAGAAGCACAACACTAAATTGGCTTTTTTGGGTTGGGAAGCAGCATATATTGCTTTCGTAAATGGTGCTTCAACTCATTCATCAAGTTATATGAAGGCTATAAATTTTGAGTGGGATTCAGAGCAAGGAAGGATTTTGTAGCAGATCTAGGCTGTGGTACAAGCAGCCCTACCAACTGGGCCACTGGGCTCAGCAGATTCCATGGAACCATAGCCATCTGTGTGAAGTTTCTAGCAAGGTCCAAAAAGAGAACTATAGTATAGGCACCTAGGGTTATCGAAAAAGGCCACGTTATCTGGAGCAGATAAGCATATGAAATATTAAAAAGCAACTTTTGGCATGCATCATGGGCCCTAGTAAATATTGAGCTTCTTATTATGGAACTTCAGGTGACCATCCAGCCAGAATTATCTATCATGAGCTGAGACCTGTCAGACTCACTATGTCATACAATTAGCAGAAATTCATCATAAAGTGAAGGTGGAATATCTGAGATTGGGTTCAATCATGCCCAGGAGGCAAGAGTAATATATAAGAACAGGTAATCTATCTCCTGTACACTCAGACCTATGGCCTCATGGGGCTTCCTGATCAGCTGATGGAGAAGGAAAAAGCCTAGATTGGTTCACAGATAGTTTAGCTCAGTATGTTCTACAAGTTGAAAATGGACTGATGAGGCAGGGGTGCTCTGAAAGACAGTGGTGAGATAACATCTTCCCAAGTGATAGGACTTTTGTGCAGAGAACCTCATGCTCTATTTGTGTGGAAAGAAAAAATGGCCCAAATTAAGAATGTACATAAAATCATAGGCAGTGGTGAATGGCTTGGCTGATGGGTCAGAGTCCAAGAAGAAGCAATATGAGAAGATTGAGGACAAGGTGGCCTAGGAAAGAGGTATGTGAATGTACCTAGGGGAAGGGGCACAATGTGTGAGTATCCTTATATTCTACATTAATGCCCAATGGAAAGCATCCAGTGCAGAAGTACCAAGAGGACAGGATTACTTGCCTACCAACTTCTGCCCTTGTCTACTTCTGTGCTTATGCAATGGGTCTATCAATGGAATAGTCATAGTTGTAAAAATGGAGGCTATGCATGGTTCAGAAAGTACAAGTACCTTCTCACTAGCTTGATCTAGCTAATGCCACTGCTGAATATCTGGCTTCCCAATAAGAAAGAGCAATCCTGAGCATCTGATATGACATAATCTCTCAAGGACAGCAATCAGACAATTGTAGTGAGTTGATTACATAAAGCCTTTCTACCCTGAGAAGGATAGCAGTTCATCCTGAGGTAGCAGGATGGGTTTACTTTTCCTTTCCACAGTGGCTCAACTAATATCATAACCAAAGAATGGGATTTTTCTTTATGGGATCCTATATAACACTGGCTTGGGACAAGTGTGCAAAGGAGGTGCAGCAGTGGGCACATGATGATGGCATCCACTGCTCCTACATTACATGCCAGCTGATAAATATAAAAAAATCCTGTGAGTGTGGGACACTCTACTTTAAGATGCCATATATACCCTATATCAGCATCTATTATAAGGTATTGTATCTGCAATAGACAGAATACATGGTCTTAGAGCTAAGGTGCAGAAGTGGAAATGATCCAGTCACCATTATTCCCAGTCACCCTCTTGGGAAATTTGTGTTTCCCACATCTGTAACTTTAGGCCCTCTGGAATAAAGATCCTGGTTCCCAGAAAGGGGAATATTCCAGCCAAGCACACAGTGAAAGTCTCACTAAACAAAAAGCTATGGCCACCACCTGTCTATTTTGGGATCATTGTTCCAAAAGACCAGCAGACAAAGAAATGAGATACCATACAAATCATTTGGAGGAGGTATTGTATGAGAGGTGAAGAGAAATATACCTGGCATACGTTATCCACTGAGCATCTCTAGGTATCCTCCCATTCCTGATTTTAATTGAAATGGGCAAATACAATGACTACGATCTGATAAAGACACGGTAATCAGAGGCTCGGAGTGTTTGGGACTGTGGGTCTCGGTCAGTCACCAGGCAAGCTGCCTAGACCATCAAAAGTGTGAGCTGAGGGTGAGAGAAACACTGAACAGTGATAAAGGAGGGCGATAATGAGTTTCAGTTTCTTCATCAGGACCAAAAGCAGTAGGGCCATGGTTTCTTGTACTAAGGTTCCTTTTGTAGGCTTACCCAGAAATTATGACTAAATAGAAGCCAGAAAAAGCTGTGCATGTACCAATGCAAGAAATGCATGGATCAGAGTGGTACAAGGAGGGCTCCAGTGGATGTTGGTGGTGCTCTGCCCACATGCCTTTCCCCATACCAGTTTACCTATCTCCCAGGTACTACTATAGGTGTTCACTGCTGACAAACATTTTTGCAAGGCTGATGAGGGCCACTCCACTTAGAGATGTCTCAGTTATGGAGCTGGTCCCTCTTTGAGGGTGGCTCATACCCAATGACTGACTTCTATGGCCATATACTAGCCTAGCTCCTTTGCCTCTGGAATGAGAATTGCCCTCTGGTGGTAAATAGATCAGGCTGAAACCAGACCTGTTAAACCATATCTCCCACTCGTGCTGTCCTGATATTCTCATTCCCTGCCTGGTTTCTCCTGAAAGCATTCCCTCTCTAAATCATTTGCACCCGGGTTCCATTTCAGAGTCTGTTCCTAAGGAACCTCATCTAAGACACAAATCTACTTTCCAAAAGTGTTACTAGACTAACATTCAGTGCTATACTCACAGAAAATTGAACACCGAACCTCAGATTTCCAGGCTAGGGATGCTGAATTATTTCCAGACTGTGGTTGAGAGTAGTGCTAGAGAACAGAACAGGCCTGGAAAAGAAGCAGTGAGCAGTGTCACCAGAGAGAATGACTAAGACATGCAAACATTGGAGGCTGCATGACAAGTTCAAGGCAATCCATATTCTGTAGCCAAACCAAAAATCAACTCTGCAGGGCAAAAATGCGAACAGAAGGAAGAGGAAGCCTCTGCACTTGGATGAACTGCCCTCGTGAGACCACTTCTGTATTTGGGGCAAAGAGGTCAAGAGGGGCTTGACTTTTCTAAAAAGAACATCACACCCTCCTAATCTCTACTGCATTCTGCCCACCGACTATATCTTACCTCCTGGGGATATCAGTCCCACAGTTACGGATTTCTAGTAATGACACTAAATAAACTTATACTTAGTGAATGAGTGAATTCTAATATCCTCAATGTCAGCTTGTGTGTATCTGAAATGCCTGGAGCCTGCTTATCACGGTATATAATATTCATAAAGCATTTTCAGTCCCATGACAGAGGCTCTTTGCAGACAGAGTATAGTTATCTCTCTCTAAAGGATATGGTGAAGATTAATTAGTTAATTTCATAAAATGCTTTAGGGATGAAAACTGCTTTTATAAGAACTAATTATGAATATCATACTGTGTGCATGCCATACATTTTATACCTCTGAAGTTGAATGAAACTTGGGGTTCTTTTTTATTGCTCTAAGGAAGTTATGGGAATTCATATACCATTGCTTTCTTATACTAAGGCCATTCTGTAAGGTTATTTTGTAGTTCAAAATGTAGGTTTTGTGTATCATACCGCAGAGACAGCTGAGTCTGGTGGTGCAGTCAGGGAATTAACACTACTTCTTGTTTGGGCTCATTTAAAACTGCAGACAAAGCCCATTATAATTTAAAATACATAAAATGTAGCAGATTTCATATCCTTCCTCTACTGTATCCAGCTAGGAGACTTTGGGAAAGCCAGTAAAACTCTCTGTGCCACAGTTAATCTGTCAAATAATAGGACACATTTCCATTCCATTATGGAACTAAATAATGGAACTAAATGATACAGTCAGGTATAGTGTAGATACAGACTTATTTAGTACTCAGTAATTGCTGGTGCAAATACTAAGGTGAACAGTTATGACTATTAAGTATATAACCAAAATATTTGATTTGTGTCTCTTATGATCCCTTCAAATAAATTTATTCAGTAGATGCATTTTCTTAAGCTGTGCTACTGCATAAAAACTCTTGGCAAGCCTCATAATTTTCTGCTTATTGTTAGGTTATGTCACAAGACAGTCTTTACTTGGCAATTAGAATGGCCGTTGCTGGAATAACAAATGTGTAGGTAAATCTTCTTTCCCAACTAGAGCACAGTTAGTGCTGGACTGCCTATTTTTGGCACATGGACTCTGGCCTTCCAGTCCTGCAACCAGACCATCTAGGCATTGGACTGGTCTTTTAGTCTTGGAAAAGCATGGATCTTCCACTCATAGGAACCTAGCTCTTAAAGCATGGAATCTGGCCCTGCAGGTATGGAATGAAGCCCTTTCTGCTTTTTACCCCCAGGAATGAAACGTGTCCCCATGTATTAATTGTGTCCCTCTAGTGTGGAAGTGAACCTTCTAGGCATGGGAAGTTGCATGGACTTTACAAACATGGGCCTTCCAAGCACGGATTCCATTGCACCATGTAGGAAATCTTGTCTTCCAGATACGGCCCTGCAGCCATGTAACCTGCCTTTGTACTATGGAACTATATAGTATGTGTGGGGAGGTTGGTGTACCAGGCGTGGGGCTTGGATTTCCAGGCACGTAATCCAGGCTTCCTGGCATGAACCATGGTCATCCAGTTGTGAACTTGACCCTACGAATAAGGAGCTTTGACCTCTCTGTAGGCCTAGAGGAATGGCATTTGACTAACCAAATGGAATCTGATCTTTTAGATTTGATTTAAAACTTTTAGATTGCTTCATAAAATCTGGTTTTTCACATGACCCTTACATATACCTTACATGTATGTAATTAGAATTCCAGGAGTGAAAACTAGCCCTCTGACCATGAAACCTGGCCCTCCAGGTACAGAACATGGCTCTTCAGTCATGGAACTTAGATATCTAAATCTGGAATTAGATTTTCCAGTTACATAAGTTAGTATAAAATGTGAATCCTAAAAAAATAAAAAATAAAAAAAATTTAAAAAAAATGTGAATCCTGCCTCTCCAGGCATAGAACTTGGTCCTCTAGATGTGGACTGTGGCCTTCTACATGTGGTTCCTAGACATCTAGCCATGGAATAGATGTTGACTATACCAGGAACCTGGTCACCTTGTCATGGAACTTCGTACTACATATATGAATCTCAATATTTAAACACGGAACTTGACACTGCAAGCATGAAAACTGATACTCCATTTATGGAATCTCAGTCTCAGAGTGTGAAATCTGCTCTGCAAGCATGGATCTGCCTTTCATGTGTAGAAGTACAATCTCCCATCATGGCACTAGGCTCTATAAACATGCGACTTAGCATTCCGTGTGTGGAATCTCTCTCCTTTAGAGAGAGATAACTGTACTCTGTCTGCAAAGAGCCTCTGTCATGGGACTGAAAATGCTTTATGAATATTACACACCGTGATAAGCAGGCTCCAGGCATTTCAGATACACACAAGCTGACACTGAGGATATTAGAATTCATTCATTCACTAAGTAAAGGTTTATTTAGTGTCATAACTAGTCTCCATGGACTTTTTGTGATGAATATGATATCCCAGACTTGGAATCTGGCTTATGAGTCAAAGAAGCTGTCCTTGCAAAACATTTGCTCATGTATCACAGGTGTGGAATTTCATTCTCCATGCATGCATGCTCAATATCCAAACATGAAGACTGAGCCAGCAAGCAGAGAATCGAGTCTGCCACACTTTTGAATTTCATGCATAAAACTAGGACCAAAGGGTTGAAATTTAGCACTTCATGTGTGGAATGTTGATCTCAAAGCATGGAACTTGGCTCCTCAAGTATGGAATGTGACACTACAAATATATAACCTTGCATTTCAGTCATTCACATGGGCTTGCCAAAACATGGAAAGTGATTTCCCAGTCATGGATCCTGTAACTCCAATCATGTAATCTTAATGTCGAAGCAGGAGGTGAAGCCTTACAAGCATGGAGAATGGCATCACATGTGTGGATTCTCAATCTCTAAACATGGACCACCTCAGAGTGTGGATCATGGGGCCCAACCTGTATTTCATAAGATCTTGGCTCTCCACATAAGGAATTTGATCTTCCTGGCAGGGAACCTCAAAATCCATGTGTAGAATCTCCATATCCATGGAGAATATGGCCCTTACAAGTACAGAAACTGGCATTCCATGTATGGAATCTTGATTTCCAAGTACGGAGCCTGGACTTATAATCATGGATGCTGGCACTCTGGTATGCATTGTAAGAATGAAACATGATCAGACATGTTTGAAAACCCACATTCTAGAAATGGAAATTGGCATTTCATTCTTAAGCCTTGGCCCTCCCAAACTTAGAAATTGCTCTCTGTGGCATCATATATGCCATACTGTGTGTTATGGACTAAATCATATCCCCACAAATTCATGTTGAAATTTTACACCTTAATGTGACTTATTTGAATATAACATCTTTAAGGAGGTGTTTATAGTTAAATGAAGTCATGAGAAGGGGGAGAGGGTGCTAATCCTTTAGGAGTGATGTTCTTATACAAAGAAGAGACACCAGAGTTCATTCTCTTTGTGTGTGCACAGAAAGGAGGAAGGCCATGTAAAGATATAGTAAGAGGATGAATATTTGCAAGTCAGGAAAAGAGGCCTCACCAGAAAAATACATTTTTTTGTATCTTGATTTTGGACTTTTGGACTCTAGACAGTAAGATAATAGCTTTCTGTTTTTTATTTTTGTTTTTACCTTTCTGTTGTTTAAGCCACCCAGTCTATGGTACTTTGTTATGGCAGTCTCAATATACCATAGGGAATTAATTAATTAGTTAATTAATTTTTACCAAAGGAATTTAAATCTCCACACTATAAGCATAGAATCCAGTATACTATTTGTGTAAATTGAATCTCTTAGCATGAAACCTTGCATTACAAACAAAGAATCTGGCACTCCATGCAAGAAATCTTAATCTCTGAGCATAGAACCTGGCACTCCAATATATCATCTTAAATGCGGTGATGTAAGATGTATCTATGAGCACAGATCTAGTGTTCCCTGTGTGGAATCCTAATCCCCATGCATGAGACACAGCACTGTCTTACATGTACTGAACCTGACCCTCAAGACATGAAACTTGGTATTTAAGTCATAGAGGTTAACACTATAATACATGAAACTATGCATGATATTTTTCAGTATATATTTAATACTGCAATTTCTAAGCATTTAAATTGGCTCTACAAGCTTGGTATCCCCCGTAAAATGTGGAATCTCAAGCTCCACAAATAGAATTTGGCCCAACAAGAATTTAACTTGTCATTCCATGTGTGAAATTTCAATCTTTAACCTAGCCTTAAAATCATGCAACCTAGTACTCCGTGTCTGGAATCTCAATCATTAAACATGACACCAGACTCTATACATGGTACTGACACCCTATGCGTAGAATCTCAGTCTCCAAGCAAGAATTGGGCTCCATATGCATGGCTCTTGGCAGTTCATGTCTGGAATCTCAAATTCCATGCATGGAAATCTGTTTAATTACAGTGGGAACTAGCATTTTATATGTGGAACTTTTACAAACAAGAAATTTACCTGGTCTTAGGGCACCCGAGTGGTTCACTTGGTTAAGTGCCCTACTCTTGATTTTGGCTCAGGTCATGATTTTGGGGTCATGAGATCGAGCCCCATGTCAGGCTCTGCACTGGGCAAGAAGCCTGCTTAAGAGTCTCTCTCTCTCCCTCAGCTCCCCCACCCCACACTACCTCTCTCTCTCTCACACAAAAGAAAGAGAGAGAGAGAGAAAGAGAGAGAGAGAGAGAAAAGAGAAAGAAAAGAAAACAAAGAAAAACTCATTCATCTGGTCTTTTTTTTTTTTAGATTTTATTTATTTATTTATTTATTCATTTATTCATTCATTTATTTATTTATTTGACACAGAGAGAAAGAGAGAGATTGAGAACAAGCAGGGGGAGTAGCAGGTAGAAGGAGTGGGAAAAGCAGGATCCTCGCTGAACAGGGAGCCCAATATGGGGCTGTATCCCAGGACTCTGGGACCATGACCTGAGCCGGAGGCAGACACTTAACTGACTGAGCCACCCAGATGCCCCTCACCCGGTCTTAATGGTTTGGAACCCAAAACTCCACGTATATAATTTCAAACTGTAAGAACAGTTTTATATGGGTGAAACTTGGCATTTCAGACATTGGTCATGGGTGTGAGTTATAGCTGTTGGCTTTCTAAGGCAAGGAACATTTACCCCCAGGCATGGAACATTAAATACACTTAGGTATTCCCAATATCCAAATACTTGGCCCTAAAAACATGTCAAATAACATTTGGTATATGGAATTTCTATCTCCAAACATGGAACCAGAACTTACAAGCATGGAAGCTAGAACCTTGCATGTGGTTTATCAATCTACATTGAATCTAGCCCCCCAAAGAATGGGACTTGATGTTCCATCTGTGGAATTTCTATCTTGAAGCTGGACCTGTCCCTAAAAGCTTTTGATATGACATTCAATGTTTGGAATCTTAATCTCCAAATATTTAACTTGGCTTCATATATTTGAAATCTGTAATTCCATACAAGGAACATGGGCTTCTGCTATTAGAATTTGTATTTCTGAGACATGCAACTTGTCTCCCAGCATGAAACTTGTTACTACTCAAATGGATTTTAAAGATCTACATCTTTAGATGAAATATGGACCTAAAGCATGAAATCTTTCTCATTATGTATGGAATAGAACATTCATGCATGGAACACAGACCTACAATGATGGAATGTGGCACTCCATGTGTGGATTTTTAATCTTCCAATATAGAACTTGGCCACAGAAGTATGGGTTATGGTATCCAAAGTTGCTTGTCACTAACTCACATCTACTCTGTAAATGGAACCTGGTCTTACAGGCATGAAATCTGGAACTCCACATACGTAATGTCAATCTCCAAGCATGGAACCTGACACACCAAGTATGGAATCTTCATGCCGTTTGTATTAAACATAACCTTTTAAAGAGGAAATCTGGATTTCAATGTGAGGAATCTCAAACCACAAGCATAGAGCATGACTTGATATGTTTGTGATCCAGAACTTCAGTCATGGAAACTGGTGTTTCACAGACCTTGGCTCTATAAAAGATGGGACATAGATTCCCAGGCATTATACCTGGCACATCACATATGGATTTCAATTTCCGAGCATGAAATCTGACATGCCATTGTGGATTTCAGTCTCTGTGCTTGCAGCCTGGATGTAAAAGTATGTAATCTGGAGCACCACATTTGAAATATCCATCTGTAAGTATGAACCTAAACCTATTCACATGGAAACTGCACACATCCATGTGGTGTCTTAATCTCCACCAATGGAATTTGGAACTATTTGCAGAAAACCTGGTTCTATATGTGTGGAATCTCAGTCTCCATGAATGGAAACCAGGTGAATAGTCATGGACACTGTCTCTCCTTGTAAAGAGATACAAAATCCATAATGGAACGTTGTGTTTACAAGTTAGAATTTCAGTCTACTAATATGGAACTTGACCTGTCATGTGAGGAGCCTTATACTCCAGACATGGAATCTCATATTTTAATTATAGATTTCAGCTTGCTAAGTTATGGAGCCTAATTTCTTGGACTACCCATCCATCATGTATGGAATCTTGTTCTCTAGACATAGAACCCAACTCTGGGTAAGGAAACTGACACTCTATGTATGGAATTTCAATCTCTGAACATAGAAATTAGCCTTATAAACAAGGGACATGACATTGCACGGGTAAAAATTCTGTCCTCAAACATAGAACCTGACCCTATGAGCATGGAATATGATACTCCATAGGTGGTATCTCAATCCCTAAGAATGGAACTCAGTCTTACAAGCATTGATTCTGATATTCCATGTGTGAAACCCCAATCCTCAAGCATGAAACACTGCCTGAAGTGAGAAATCTGGCATTCCAGACACAGAGATTGGCTCCTTAAGATATGGAACCTGGTTTTCTAGGCAGCAAACTTGGCACTTCAGCTTTGAAACCTCAATCTTTAAGCATTAAGCTTGGCTTTATAGGAAGGGAACTTGGTACTCCATCTGTGGAATCTCATTCTCCAAGCATGAAACATAGTCTTACAAGAGTGGAACATGGTCATCTAGACTTCATACCTGGCATTTGAGTCATACAAGTTGATACTCTGAGGACCTACATCTCCCAAGCTTGGAACCTACCACTTCTTATGTGAAAGCTCTACTTCTAGTCATTGATATAGTTCTAGGTGTGAATTACACCTTTCCAGGCATAAAAGTTGGTTCTCCATATGAGACTTAGGCCTTCTGTCTTGGCATCTAAACTTTCTTGAGGAACCTAGCCCTCTGAGGATAAACTTTGGCCCTCTAAGTGTTGGATGTAGCTATTCAAACATGGATCCTGCCCCTCCAAGAAGAGAATCTAACTTTATAGGCGGGCGGGGGGGAGGGGAGGGTAGGGAGTCTATCCAAATGTGAATCCATAGAATCACTCCCACTCTGTGGAATCTGGGCTTCTACTTCTATATGTGGAGCAAGGCCTTCTAGCCATGGAATTAGGCCTCTTAGGAAAACAATGGCTTCCTGTCTGTTAGGTATCTCTTTCTTTAGGTTTGGAACATAACCCTTTGGGAGTGAAACCTGAACCTAAAGAAGCAGTATCTAATCTATCAAGTACGGAATTTGCTCAGCTAGGCCTGAAATACTGAATCTAGACTTATTAGCATGAAACACAGCCTTCGAGTCATGATAATTAACTCTAGACATGGAATTTGATTATCTATGTTTGAAAGTGTCTATGAGTAAAGCCTCATCTATGAGTAACTCAAAACCTCATCTATGAGTAAAACCTGGAATCCTGAGTATGGAAAGATAGCTCCTTAGGCATTGAATCTAGTCTTCCTTTATAGAACCGTGCCTCCAGGCACAGAACATGACATTCCATGTGTGGAATCTCAAACTCCAAATAAGGAACCTTACAAGTATGGAACTTGGCACTTTCAGAGTGGCGTTTCAAATGCTGTGCATGTTTATTGACGCTATATACATGGAACATGGCAAACTATATATGAAAGCTCAATCTCCAAGCATGGAACCTAGCTTTACATGCAAAGCACCAGCATTTCGCATGTGAAATCTATACTTTCAGGATTGATTTAGGTCTCCTGGATTTGAATCTTGCCTTTCCAGGCATAAACTCTGATCCTCTATAGGAGAACTGGTCGTAAAGGCATAGAATTTGGACCCCAGGCATAAAAACCTAGCCCTCTAAAATATGCACATTGCTCCCACCCTCCAGGTGTTTAATGTGTTAATGATAGTTCCTGCATTGTGAGGTTCGAGTGGTTTTAATTTTGATTTGTGTGTGTGTGTGTATGTTTGTGTTACATATAAGGAAGTATAAATTTTCACAGGACAAAGAGAATGCTTCCTTTTTTTTTTAAAAAAAAAAAGATAATTACATAACATATATACTGATTTACAATGCAGTCCTTTAAGAAAGTCCACAACCTGTTGTAATTTTCCATTGCTATAGCTCTTATGCCACCTTCTGGTCTAAATATAATTCAACTATTTGGGAATGTCTAGCATCAGTGGTTAGTAACTTAATGTTATTTCAGAAACGTTACTCATCCTGTTTATTCATCCTGCAAATATCTATTTACGCATCAAGTATAAAAATTTAAGTCAGCATCTTAAAAATTTATGATCACATAAAGAAAGTTTAACATGGTGGGAAGAAAACATTGGAAATCTTGTCAAAATCTAACTTCAGAGATAGATTGAAATAAATACATTCTTGAATAAACCTACATAAGCCAAGTACAATATAAATGTATTCCTAAATATTGATTTAGATACACTCTATAATATAAAAAGCATAGGATTTTGGGGTAAGAAAAAAACTGGTTTGAATACCACATTCACCACTCATTTATTATACAATCTTTATAAACTCACTTTTCACTTCCGTTATTTCATCACTGTTAAAGGAAGCTAATATCTGCCTTTCTCTACTGCCTCTATCCAGCTCTTTCCCCTGCTTATTCTTGAACTTCTAAATTACTATAAATCAGTATGGATTGCTATCTGCACATAAAGACATAAGATATTTTAATTCAGAAAAAAGATAAAACCAGTATCTTCCCAGGATAGAAAAGAAAAAAAAAAAAAGGCTGCTCAGAGTTATTTGACATTCTAGTTTATATTCTGGAATTTTTGAAAAATATGCTGAGTAGGTCCTAAGATTAAAAGGATGAGGGGGTATTAAATAACACCTTCATATCCAGCATATACTGAGGGATTTTCACAGTTCCAGAAAGAATAAAACTGAGTGCCAAAATTGATTGAAAAAGGCGACGTGGAGCCATAAGAAGATATAACATTGAAGGTTAGGCCGACTAATTGGAATAAAAGATCACTCATCTCCTGATGATGGCTTTCAAAGTCAAATCCTTCAAGTACAAGAGCTGACAGCTCCTAGCAGTTTTCTGTCTGGTCCCAAAAGAGAAGCCTAGAAAATCTGCTCAGTAATTCTTACCTCCTGCTCTAACTAGACCCCCACTTTCTCCTGTGGACTATAGTGTGTGTGATTCACCCCTTGCTCCCAGCATCCCCTGTTCCCTCAGACGAGATCACAGATGTTATTCTACATTTATTTTGGAATATGTGTGATAATTGATTAATATCTACTCATTAGTCCAAACACGATCACCACTGGTCAGCATCAGGAGAATGGAGCCCCATGTTGTGATTCACTGTTAAAATCCCAGAACCTAGGGATACTGAACATAGTAGATATTCAGCAAATACTTTTGGATCAATGATTAAATGAATGCAAAGAAGAAAAAAGGTAAAAATACAAAACATAGGAAAGAGGTAAGAGTTTCTGCATTTGGTTCACAGTCTGTCATTCTGGTGGCCATAGTAATGAGAATGTCTCATTTCACTTTGCTTTTATGGTTAAACAAGGGAATTTTTCTTTTCTTTTTTTTTTTTTTAAAGTAGAAGTACATTTTTTTCTAGAGGAAATTTAAATGTATAAGAATTACAAAAATTAATGTAATGACTATTACCCTCTAAAATGATTCTCCATAATATCTTGGCATATTTGATCCCAGTACGTTCTGGGATTATGCTTTAAAAATAATATTATTTTAAGAAATTAAGAAAAAAGTATTTTATGAACATGCTATTCTGTTCTTTCCCAAATATTTTAGAAATACATAATTAATAAAGTAACAGATACCTTAGCTGAATTTAAGAAAGCATTAGTTGAGGTCTGTGGTGCCCTTTGGTAAGTTTGGTACAGTTTGGACTGTAGGTCCAGTCTACATTAGCAGCTTCTATGTGTAGAATTATAGCCATGGCATTCTACTAAATACAATCATAATGGCAACACTCACTTGTCAAGAAAAGTTTAGTTTGAGATCTATATTCTGTCTCCTATGACACAGAAGTGTGTAAAAAACTTTATAGGATAGTCACTGGAAATGTTTAACTATTAACCTTTAGATTTTATTTAAAAACTGTTTGGGAACAATGCACTTTCTTACTATAGTGTATCAATCACTAAATTACCTCTATATTTTTATGGAGAGGAAAGAAGTGACTTATTCAACCCAGGGCCAAAAAATTGACATCAGTACTACTAACTGGTTGTTTGACTAAAATAAACACTTAATTCACACCTATTAATTAGGATGTTTCACTGAACTGATGAGCATTTGGCTAGTTGCCAAGACATTTCAAGACTCTGTAGCTCTACCAGAGCTGCTAGCATTCTATGCTGTCTCCCCAGAGTCCTTAAAAGCAATGTGGTCCATCTTGGTTTGGTGTGGATGGGGTAGAAGCTCAGTGGTCCTTCTGATCAGATTGATATAGTCAGCAGCTAAACAGAATCAGTTTTTTTTAAATTTTATTTATTTTTTGACAGAGAGAGATCACAAGTAGGCAGAGAGGCAGGCAGAGAGAGAGGGGGAAGCAGGCGCCCTGCTGAGCAGAGAGCCCGATGCGGGGCTCAATCCCAGGACCCTGAGATCATGACCTGAGCTGAAAGCAGAGGCTTTAACCCACTGAGCCACCCAGGTGCCCCTAAACAGAATCAGTTTTAAAAATGGAGTTGAGCCAAATGCCCTTCAACTTTACATGGGTAAGTCTCTGATAAATTGTGGCAAACTTTTTGTTAAAGAAATTTTAAAAATCTGGTGCTATAATACAAGTATTTCAATACAACTTTTACCTGTTGCTAGCTGTATAATCTTATTTTGATGCTTTCCCTTAGACATTAGTGCTAAGTCATCTATATGTTACCTATGAATACTCTTAGGTACATTTATCATAATGAAAATAATCTATACAATTTAAGATTTGACTTTTAGTATTGTTTATGTTTACGCCCTTATGGAAACTTTGTTTTCAGAAAGACAGTTTTGAAAACACAGTAGCTGACACTCTATGTATGTTTTATAATATACATGTATACCCAAATTTTCAATAGCACATGTCTTTTTATATTATAATTCTCTTTTAAAAATATTATCTTACATAGAAAAGAGATGATACCCTCCAGCCATTGCTAAATCCCCTTTCTATAAGAACACTACAATTGTAGTTTATCAGAAAACATTTTTATTTTGGTCAAAATATTTAATATGGCTTAAAATTATAATTATTTTGTTTGCCCCTCTTAGTTATGGGATATATTTCTTAAATATAAATTTTCTTAAAATTTTTTTTCTGTTGATATCAATGTAGTCTCATTCCTTTCATTCAGAGAAATGAAGAGCATCTGTGTCTCTCTTTAAAAAAATCATGTCACCAAAGTGTGGAGATTTAAATAAGATCATAAAATAAGGAACACTGAATAGAGAAGGGAATTAATCCTGATTGCCATAAAGATATGATACCTTTATGATATAGACATAAAGATTTAAGATATAGTCAGAAAGATAAGAGAGGGTGAAAGAAGTTGTGTGAGGTATTTTATCAACTTCCTTTAGGGCACCTTGGCCTAAACCCCTAATTCTCACAAACTCCTCTCCATACGTAAGTCTTCTAATCAATCATCACACCTGTGCTGATTTATTTCTCTGTTCTGACATTTTCCATGGCTTCAGAACAACTGAAAACAGTCCCTGGTCTGTGACGAAGGCTTACAACAGCAGTTCCTTCGTGAGGAAGCAGCACAGACGTATATGTGAATGATAGTTTAGGACTGAATAAACCAGACTGAGCAGCACCCTCATTTGAAACCACGTGTACTGGACGGTACATAATTAAGCCCATTGAAAACCACACAGCTCTTGACAGGACCCTACCTCAGATTCTGCAGGACTGGTCCAGGCAGCTAGGTCTATGGACTGAACCTTCTCTCTCAGAGCAGTGAAGGGTCCAGAGCAGGGTCAGTGGCCAGCAGCAATGGACCCCAGACTGAATGCTTATCATGACACAATAGGCTTCTTTTGCATTTGGGAAACAAACACAAAAAAAGCAAGGTGTCATCATTGTTTTTGTTTTCACAAATCCTTCAGGGTGATACCAACTCACATTATCCAGAAGTGGGGTAAAATCATAAACCATACAGTAAAAGTGGTTAAAATCTTGGTAGGCGCCACAGCACAGAACTCAGGCTGGCTAAGCAGGCTCAGGCAGGTCTAGAGATGCTGAACACTTACCCACACACTGGCTGTCCTTTCTCTGAGAAGCTAGATTTTGTTCTACAGTTCAGCCAGTTGCGGGCTGAGATTCTGTTCTAACCTGAGGAACTTCCTTGAAATACCTTTATCTGAATCGATGAGGCCTGCCATGGCTCACAGACCCTCCTGTCTTATCCCATTGATTAAATCAGTTTTCCTGAA
>CM053606.1:125116580-125133195 GCA_028646535.1 Procyon lotor | reverse complement strand
CTTTAGGTAGAACAGACATTTTCACAATATTTATTCTTCCAATCCATGAGCATGGAACATTTTTCCATTTTTTGGTGTCTTCCTCAATTTCTTTCATGAGCACTTTGTAGTTTTCTGAGTACAGATTCTTTGCCTCTTTGGTTAGTTTTATTCCTAGGTATCTTATAGTTTTGGGTGCATAAACAGATTTTTTTAAACCAATTTTTCATACAATTAGAATACCTATTGCATAAAGCAAGCTGTAATAATAGTTCAAATAAATATCCTAAAAGGAAGGAAATGTGAATAAAGTTTGGACTTAAGCTAACATGTATCATCATTGGTTCATTAGTTGTGAGTGCCATACTAACATAAGATGTTAATAAGAGAGGAAACTGGATGCAGGGTATATGGGAATCTTGTACTATTTGTACAGCTTTTTAAAAATAAATCTAAAAGTATCCTGACATTGTTTAAACAAACAACAAAAATATACTGGTGCAGCCCTACTCTCAAATTTAGTTCTTTTTGCTTGTTTATTGGCTAAAGAGAATTCTGTTATTGTTCAAATGGAGAATCAAAGTTTTGTTTTCGTTTTAGGAAGTCAACTGTTCTTTCACAGTCAACTGAATGTTGAGAATGGAAGTAAGCCAACCACCTGCAACCCCAGTCAGTTCAAGTTCAAAGAAAAATAAACTTAAAGGAAATAACTAAATAGAAGCAAAAGGTTATATATACTAGCTCTACACTGGATTCCAACCCCTGTTTCTCAGCAAAAAAGAAAAACAATATGTCTGTCTCTAGGTCACAATTCTAAGAAATTATGACACATTAACATAATAGAATATTATGTACCACTTTGAAATAAAAGAACGACTGTAAGAACTTGAGAATTCTTAATTATGCAGTGGTTGGTGGGAATAGTAAAATATAGAGTTTACAACCAATAAATGCAAAAATGTAAAGTGTGTGCATATTGTGCACATTATACAACTTGGAAGAGTGAGATATGTTGATATGTTCACTAACACATCAATATTATCTTTCATTAAAACACATGATATTACAGTGGAGCAGCTAATCTTTTTCTGTGTTAAAACTCTCTTAGTGAATTTAAGTTAAAAAAGAAACAAATAAGCATGTCATTCTTTTCCATACCTTCTAAATCCGAATGTGTTGACCTAACAGCCCCAATTTCTGAACGAGCAGGACCCCTGCCTTTCTTTCTCTTTTCAAGGTTCCTATTCCTCAACATAGATGACTTGGGAGAGGGGGTTTAGGAAAGAAAGGAAGGGAGCTGTCTGTCTTCCATATGCATCTGTTGTGTCATTTAGTTCCAGAATTAATTTTGCTTTCTACTTCATTTATTTTGCTGTTAGTTTTGGAATCACAGTCCTCCACTGCATCAAGTACATCAAATGGAGGGGGAGGCCTCATTGCTCCATGCTGTTCTTTCCTTCAAAATTTTGATCTATGCTCGTCAAAATTTAATCACTGGCATTACTGTGCAGAAATGTACCTTTTTTTCTTTTTGGTCTATAACTGAACTTCACTCCAAAGCTTCCATTTCTTCACAGTTGTAAATTTACAATCTTAGAGACAATCTACTTTCATTAAACAAACATACACATAAAATTCCATGTTCTAAATCCCTGATACTTGAGAAACTTGTGAAGTTTGAAAACATAAGCAACTGGGTCTTGCACTTGAAAACAAGGCTTTCAAAACTACTATTTCTACTGAGTTATTTCAAAATCCATTTATAAACTCAATTGATTCCGCTGCTTCTCTCTGTCCCTTGGTCTCTGTTTTCTGGGGTATTAAGCCATGGATATTCTGTCTAGTTTTAATGGCAAGGAGCCTCCAGTGTAAACAAGGAAAAAAAAATTATTTCAAAATACTACCTTCAGTATACTTCCCTAAGTTTCCTTCCAAGTTCTGGTTCTCCTTATTTCCGGGATGAAAGGGTGTAAATAAGACATATAAACCTTTCTCCCCAAAACAAGTGTACCCTTGAACCCCACTCCAACAGAACAGTCTACAACAATATTATAAGAAGCAAAGAAGCAATTCTGGGGGGAGCCTGGGAAGATGGTAGAGTAGGAGGATCCCAATTTCACCTGTTCCCACAGATACACCTTAGGTAACATCCACATCAGTGCAACTAGCCTAGAAAATGACCCAAATACTGGCAGAACAGACTCTGCATAATTAATTGTAGAGAAGAAGCCACATCAAAATGGGTAGGAGGAGTAGAGATGCAGCTGGGAAACAAACTTCCAGTGAGACTAACCACAAACTCAGAGGGATACCACAAGCACAGAGAAAAGCAGAGGAAGAGACCCCACACCAGGCAGCTGAGACCCAAGGGGTCAGCAGTGGGAAGACAAGTCTCCAAAACATTTGCCTTTGCAAACCAGTGGGGCTACACTTCACAACTCTGTACAATCAGTGGGGTTTAACTCTGGGTACTTTAAAAATCAGTGGGCTTAGCTCTGGAAGAGCCAGGAGGGTGATAGGAAACTGGGCCCGTGACCTTAAAGAGACAATGTAACAAACAACCCTTCCCACCTATAGCATAGAAGTAGCAGTTGGAAAGCGCCTGGGCTATATAGGAAGGAGATTTACTTAACTAATCTCCGAACTGTGCTCACTGGAAGGAAAGAGATTTTTAAGAGACTTATCCAAGAACAAAAGAGCTGGAAGGTATCATCCACCCTCCTTCCCAGCCTAGATAGCAGGACACTTCCAGAACAAGCAAGAACACTTTCCATCCAGCTTGCTTACTAATATCTGTGTCCTGCCCCCATCTTCTCCTACAGCAGTGAAATGGAATCAGAACAACAACAACAACAACAACAAAACAACCCAAACCCCAACAAAACAAAAAAATCCTAAACTAAGCCAAACCAACCAACCGACCAAACAAACAAACAAACAAACCAAAAAGCAAAACACAACTCCAAATGAATAGAAGTCTAGGGCCAGATGGCTTCACAGGTGAATTCTACCAAACATTTAAGGAAGAATTAATATCTATTCTTCTCAAACTATTCCAAAAAATAGAAGAGGAAAGAAAGCTTCCAAATTCATTCTAGGAGGCCAGCATTATCCTGATACCAAAACTAGACAAAGACACTCCAGAAAAAGAGAACTACAGGCTAATATCTGTGATGAATATAGATGCAAAAATCCTCAACAAAATATAAGCAAACCAAAGTCAACAATACATTTAAAAAATCCTTCATCATGGTCAACTGGGATTTGTTCCAAGGATGCAGGAGTGGTTTGATATTCACAAATCAATTAGTGTAATGTGTCACATTAACAAGAGTATAAAAACCATGTGATCATCTCAATAGAAGCAGAAAAAGATTTTGACAAAGTACAATATCCATTACGATAATTACCTTCAAAAAAGTAGTTACAGAGAGAATAGACTTCTCAACATAATAAAGGCCATATGTGAAAAACCCACAACTAATATCATACTGAATAATGAAAAACTAAGAACTTTCCTCTTAAGATCAGGAATAAGACAGGATGTCCACTCTCACTAGTTTTATTCATCATAGTACTGGAAGTCCTAAACATAGAAAGCAGACAAGAAATGATACATATAAACTGGTATGAAGAAAAAGTAAAAGAAATAAAATTTTCACTATTTATAGATGACATGATACTATATTTAGAAAACCCTAAAACACCACCAAAAAACTACTAGAATTAATAGAAATTCAGTAAAGTTACAGGATACAAAGTCAATATAAAGACATCTGTTGAATTTCAACACTAATAATGAAGTGATGGAGGAGAAATTAAGAAAACAATCTGATTTACAATTATACCAAAATGAATAAAAATACCCGGGAACAAATTTAAGTAAGGAAAGACTTATATTCTGAATACTACAAAACACTGATGGGGAAAGAAATTGAAGATGACACAAGCAATTGGAAAGATACTCCATGCTCATGGATTGCGAGAACGAATATTGTTAAAATGGCCATGCAACCCAAAGTAATCTACAGATTTAATGCTACCCCTATCAAAATACCAACAGCATTTTTCACAGAACTTCTAGAATAATCCTAAAATTTGTAGAGAACAAAAAATCCCCAAATAGTCCAGCAATCTTGAAAAAGAAGAAAAAAAATGGAGCTATCACAATCCTAGATTTTAAGATACACTACGAAGCTGTAATAATCAAAACAGTGGTACTGACACAAAAAAAGACATAGATTAATGGAACAGAATAGATAGCCCAGAGATAAACTCACAATTATGTGTTAATTGACCACATAATTCTTTGACAAAACAGGCAAGAATATACAAGAAAAAGACCTTTTCTTCAACAAATGATGTTGGGGGGGCGCCTGGGTGGCTCAGTGGGTTAAAGCCTCTGCCTTCGGCACAGGTCATGATCCCAGGGTCCAGGTATCGAGCCCTGCATCGGGCTCTCTGCTCAGCAGGGAGCCTCCTTCCCCCTCTCTCTCCGCCTGCCTCTCTGCCTACTTGTGATCTCTCTCCTCACTGTCAAATAAGTAAATAAAATCTTTAAAAAACAAACAAACAAACAAACAAATGAAGTTGGGAAAACTGAACAACTTCATACAATAAATGAAACTGGACAACTTTCTTACACCATACACAAAATGGAATAAACTCAAAATGGATTAAAGACCTAAATATGAGATCTGAAACGATAAAACTCGTAGAGGAAAACATAGTCATTTTTTTCACATGGACCAGAGAAACTTTTTTCTAGATATGTCTCCGGAGGCAAAGGTAACAAAAGCAAAATTAAACTATTGGGACAACACCAAAACAAAAAGCTTTTTTTGCACAGTGAAGGAAACCATCAGCAAAATATAAAGGCAACCTACTGAATGGGAGAAGATATTTACAAATGACCTATTGGATAAAGGATTAATATCCAAAATATACAACTTATACAACTCAACACCAAAATAATGTAATATTAATAATAATAGATTTATTTATTTGAAAGAGAGTGAGATAGGAAGAGAGACAGAGAGCATCAAGCAGGGGGAAGGAGCAGAAGGAGAGGGAGAAGGAGATTCCCTGCTGAGCAGGGAGTCCGATATGGGGCTTGATCCCAGAACCCCGACATCATGACCTGAACCAAAAGCAGATGCTTAACCAACTGAATCACCCAGGCACCCCTTCCTCCTCCTCCTCATCATAGTAATCCAATTCAAAATGGGCAGAGGACATGAATAGATATTTTTCCAATGAAAACATATAGATGGCCAAAAGATACATGAAAAGATGCTCAACATCACTCATCATCAGGCAACTGCAAATTAAAACAACAATAAGACATCACTTCACATCTGTCAGAATGTCTAAAATCAAAAACACAATAACAAGTGTTGACAAGGATGTGGAGAAAAGGGAACCCTCATGCACTGTTGATGGGAATTCAAACTGGTGCAGCCACTGTGGAAAACAGTATGGAGGTTCCTTAAAACATTCAAAATAGAATTACCATATGATCTAGTAATTCAACTGTGGGGCATTCACCCAAAAAAAATGAAAATACTAATTCAAAAAAAATATACGTATCCCTGTGTTTACTGCAACATTGTTAATAATAGCAAAGATATGGGAGCAGCCCAAGTGTCCATCGATAGATGAATGGGTAAAGAAGATGTGGTACACACACACACACACACACACACACACACACACACACACAAATATTTCTCAGCCATTAGAAAAGAATGAAATCTTGCCAATTATAACTACATGGATGGATCTAGAGGGCATAATGGTACATGAAATAACTTAGGTGAGAAAGACAAATACCATATGATCTTACGCATATGTGGAATTTAAGAAACAAACAAGCAAAGCAAAAGAGACAAACAAAAAAGATTCTTAAATATGGAGAACTAGTGATTGTGGGGAGAAAGGTGGGTAGGGGGTGGAGGATTAATAGATTTATCATGATGAACACTGAGTCATGTACGGTGTTGTTGGATATTGTACAGCTGAAACAAATATAATTCTGTATGTCAATTATACTTGAATTAAAAAAATACAGATTGGTAACAACATTCCCTCTCCCTTGCCCCAATTCTCATCTAGTAGGGCTGGAATGATAACATAATCTGTATTCTTTTTTAAAGATTTTATTTATTTATTTGACAGAGAAAGAGATCACAAGTAGGCAGAAAGGCAGGCAGAGAGAAAGGGGGAAGCAGGCTCCTGGCTGAGCAGAGAGCCCAATGCAGGGCTCGGTCCCAGGACCCTGAGATCATGACCTGAGCTGAAGGCAGAGGCTCAATCAACTGAGCCACCCAGGCGCCCCCATAATCTGTATTTTTGATAAGGCTCTAGGTGTATAATAAATTAGATTTGGTCGGGGGAAAGCAACTGTTTTCTTCAGGAAAATATAATTTGCAAAATTTCAATTTTATCCTTCATAAAAACAAGCAAGTTTTAAATTTTTCAGAGTAATTTATCCTGTGAAGTCCTTGAATCTTGAACTTTTCTATTTTAGAAAGGTATTTTTACCAGATATTCGTGTAACTAAAGGTGTTGGGGAAAGGGTTAGGTTCCAAGCATAAAATGAAGGCTGGTGAGGTAAAGTCATGTCTCTATCTTTTATTATCAGAATACTTTTCTGTTTTATCATCTGAAATTATGTGGGATTTCTTTTCATTGGTTTGTTTTTGGAAGGCTATTTTTCCTGAATGGCTGTAATATTCCAGAATGTTCTTCATCAAGAACACAGCAAAGAATAACAAAAAGCCCTGGAAATAACAACAGGGGGGGAAAATAAAGACTTATTACATAAAAAGCATGGAGTGTGACTGGAGGCATGGCATAGATTAAAAATTATGATGAGTACATTTTAGAAGAATGTAGAAGTGGGGGCAACTGGGTGGCTCAGTGGGTTGAAGCCTCTGCCTTTAGCTCAGGTCATGATCTCAGGGTCCTGGGATTGAGCCCTGCATTGGGCTCTCTGCTCAGCAGGGAGCCTGCTTCCGCCTCTCTCTCTGCCTGCCTCTCTGCCTACTTGTGATCTCTCTCTGTCAAATAAATAAAATCTTAAAAAAAAAAAAAAAAGAATGCGTAAGTATAAGTTCTTAGATAACGCTGTCTAGGTACCTATCAGGAAAGTATTCTTACAACTATGTAGAGTACAGCATCTTCTGGTTTATTCATCCTGTTATACCTTTGAGTTATGGAATCTCATAATAAGATATTCCACTGAAGGTATAAGCCTGACTTGTTGAGCTTAGCGCCTCCAAACATTTAGAGTTCTAAAATTTTATTTCAATTGGGCCAAGATCCTTTTCTTCCTTTTTAACAAAATCAGGAACAAAAATCATTTTCATTCTCACAAAAGTCTGAGCCTCAACTTTTAATTTGTTCCATTTTACCAAACTCAACCCCCACACTACACTGTCCATTTAAAAGTATTCAACATAAACATGTTCTCATTTGAATACTAGCAGAGTTAATGAGATGTATCAAGCAAAAGAAGAGCTTCTGAATAAGCGATAATTACCCAACTCTCAACTGTGTTCCTATAAAATGAGATACAACAGACTCATAAAAAAGAATGCACTTTAAGCTTCAGACTAAAGTATAATTTACCTGATGTTTTCCCCACAGTGTCATTCTTACTTAAACATAATATTATAGATAGTACCCAACTTTCAATCTTTCAATTTAATGTTTTTTTTTTTTACTTAACCATGGTAGAAAAGCAATACTCCTTAAGTAGAAACTATACTTTGAATTTTGAATTAGGCAGGCCAGCTGCAGTTTCTAAACAGCCAGGTGATCACGAGGATAAACAACTGATACACTCACAACCGTTGCGTACCCATACAGAACTTTTTTGAGTTTCAGTTCAGTATTCAATAAATTACATGAGATATGTAACATTTCAGGATAAATAGGCTTTGTGTTACACAATTTTGCCCAACTGTAGGCTAATATAAGTGTTCTGAGCACATTTAAGAGAGGCTAAGTTAAGCTATGATGTCTGGTAGGTTAGGCATATTATAAATGTGTTTTTCTCTTATGATACTTTCAACTTATGATTGGTTTATCAGGATGTAACCCCACCATAAGCGCCCCCCCAGTCTATATTTAAAAGAGAAATATTGAAATGCAAGTACAGGAGACTTCTTTAAATGGGTGTCCATTTTTGAGGATGACAAGAACCTATTCCCATTCTTGCTTTAAGCTACTTTCTTGATATCTTTTTTTTTTTTGAAAAAGCCATTTTATTACATTTAAGTAAAAAGTTATTTACTGCAAGAACAGGATATGATGCATAGATTCAGTCATGACTAGGTAGACTTTCTAATGCTCTTCATAAGCAGGAAGCCTCCTTTCGGTTTTTGCTGCACATTTGTTATTGATGGCATCCAGTATTTTCCAATAGTAGGTGAAACTGTAAGCCAAAACCAGTACTTTTCTGTGTTAGCTGCAACCACAGTGGGGGAAAAATGTAAAGAAGGCAGAAATAAGACAACTGTCAGTTTTTGCTATGTCTTTGAAGCTACTTTCCTCCCTGTATATTTTACTCCCTCTATTTAAGGGACAACTGTGCTACATGGAGCTCCTACTTCAATCACACAGTGATTATTTGGGTAACAGCAAAACCAGTTCAACACCCAAATTGTTCAGGTGATGATGACATTTCGAATCCATCTGACACAGATGAGCCACAACCTAAGAATGAAAGACACTTAGGAGGTAACTGTCTTCTCTCTCCCCTTTATTACTTAGGGGGAAGATCCCACACAATCTCCTGGCATTCTAGTCTCTGACAATTTCCATAAGCAAGACATACTTTGCATTAACTCTGATTTTGTCCCATGATTATGTTCTCTCAGTGTACCTTTCATGGATATAGATAACTGCTCATTTTTTCCTTTGGGAGTTTGTGGTACATTGTAGCAGGCTGCTAACTTACCATTGAAAAAAATGATCCTTCAGATTCTACTATTTGCTTTCTTCTTTTATCAAATTTAGGACACCAATTTTGAGTTTTATTTTAATATCTGTGTGTCAAAAAGTTATACACTTCCTTGGCTCTTTCTGAATAATTATTCAAACTTTTCCCAATTATTCAAATTTTCCCAATTCAACTGTAAGGTCCAGAGTTGCACAGAATATTCTAAACATTTTACATGCAACATTCTAGTACATTTCTTTCCTAACTGCTGAATATACAATATTTCACACGATGATGTGTAACACTATTTCATAATTTATATTGTGTCAGGGTCAGGGCTGTGTGTTGCCTGACACATTACAGGTTGACACAAAAGGTTGTTAAGAAAAAGAATAGGGGCGCCTGAGTGGCTCAGTGGGTTAAAGCCTCTGCCTTGGCTCAGGTCATGATCTCAGGGTCCTGGGATGGAGCCCCACGTCAGGCTCTCTGCTTGGCAGGGAGCCTGCTTCTCTCTCTCTCTCTTTCTCTCTCTCTCTCTCTCTCTGCCTGCCTCTCTGCCTACTTGTGATCTCTCTCTGTGTCAAATAAGTAAATAAAATTAAAAAAAAAAAAGAAAAAAAAGAAAAAGAAAAACCAAAAGTAGTGATTATGCCTCTGTATGTTTATGTCCTCTCACCTCACCTAGTGAACAAATCCTTTCACATGTCTGAGTCAGCTTTCTCTCCAATTTGTCAGTTTTTCCTATCATCTACTATTTTTTCAACGTCCCTGACATTCCTGTATCACCCTCATTCTCAAAGGGTAACTTTGGTTTCAGACACATACACACCTGGCCAAAAAAAGTTGAAAATTTGAAATTTTTAGTTAAAGTAGGTGTACATAGTGTTGTCACTTGAGAGAATGTCTGCCTGAACACAGATATAAGACAGTTTTTCTTCATATGGAGGTTATCTGAATTGGTTTATCGGTGGTAGGCAGTATCTGTTTCAGAATCATGGTTGGCGGGCCTCTAGGTTGCTCCCTGCCTACCTCTGGTGCTGCTGGAGCCCCCACAGTAGGAAGGGCTCCTGCGTCTAAAGGAGTCAGTCAAGTCTGCATCACATGTCAAGGTTAGAGCAGGAGAACTAGTTCTGCAAAGAAAAAGAAACAATCTACTATCCATTTTAGGATGTCCCTTTAGGTTAGATTCATCTGCTCCAATTCCCTAGTACTTCATCTCTTTGCCAATCAGAAGGCATCCATTTCTTGCCAATTTTGTTATTTTCTTTCTTCCAGCACAACGGATCAACTAATATCAAAAGCTCTCCCCCATCTGTGAGCTGTCAATAGCTTTACCATCACAAGTCTCTCTAGGGCCAAGCAGCTGTAGAAGCCTCTTTAACAGCTCACAATATTGACTGGACTTGGTAGCAACTTACTTTGGACATGCTAAACCAAAAGGCTAGTTGGTGTTTCACTTGATTAACTGAAAATCTAGACATCCATCTTGCTGACCATGTTCCCAGAAGCAAGCAGCTGCGGTCAAGGGCCCCTGTTCAGGGTTCCTGAGCTGAGCCAAGGCATTCACTCCCTGACAACAAAGGCATGTTGGGAGCAGCCAGCAACCGTATCAGAGCTTGGGACCAAAGGAATGTTCTGGCTAATGACTGCCACACAAACATCTTTGGTATTTGTTGAGTTCTTTTGTTTCAACTAAATAATAAGGGGCCAGAAGATGTGAACCACTGTCCAATGGTTACTGCAACATCTCCTAACCCGTTTCCCTGCTTCCTCCCTTGCACCCATTTTCTAGAGAGGTATTTTTCAAAGGCAGATCTGTTCATGCCACTGAGCTGCTTAAAATTTTCTAAAGGTTTCCATCACACCTAAAATAAAATCCCTATTTCTTATCGTGACTTACAAGGACCTGCCAATCTGCCTAAACTCACTTCCTATGATTGTTCCTCACCAGTGTGCCAGGCACACTGTTCTTTCTAACCCTGAGCACGCCGAGTTCATTGGTGACTTAGGACCTTTAGGCTTGCTCTTTGTGCTTTCTGCCTGGAATGCCCAGAATAATTTTCTCAACTAAAATTTCTTAATGGCAGTGAAAACTAATTGGTACAAATAAACAGAAATTGGAGTGAGTATAAGTTTATTTAGCTTCCTTTCTCATACATACAAGCATAAACAGAGCTTTCTGTTTCACCTATCATTCTTTTTTTTTTTTAAAGATTTTATTTATTTGACAGAGAGAGAGATCATAAGTAGGCAGATAGGCAGAGAGATGGGGAAGCAGGCTTCCCACTGAGCAGAGAGCCCAATGCAGGGCTTGATCTCAGGACCCTGAGATCATGACCTGAGCTAAAGGCAGAGGCTTTAACCCACTGAGCCACCAGGAGCCCCTCATCTACCATTCTTGAAGCTTATTACTATTATATCCATGGTTTTTTAATACTAAAAAATATATAATATATATTATATATATAATTAAAAATTATGTCCATTTTTTACATTAGAAATTATGTTATTCATTTATCTAAGAAACAACAGTATCTATACTCCAGTGGTCTAGTTCATAGCTAAAGACTTTAGTAGGTCAAATTCCATCTACCTCTCTGGATCTTAAAATGCTATTTAAGGTCCAAACAACTTGGTCCTGGCTTTTAATGTAAAGGCTAAGCTGCTATCAGAAAGAGCCCCAAACACACAGTAGCTTAAATGAGATAAATGTTTATTTCTCTGTCATGTAGTAGTCCAGGGTAGCCTAATGGCCCAAGTCTCTACATGGATATTCTAACTCAGATTCCCTCCATATTAATGCTCTGCTGATCCTTGGGACTCATTCCTCCTCTACAAAGTCAAACTAGCTCATAGCCATATCTAAGGTCTAAGATCTTAGCTTCTAGGTATCTGTGGTACCAGAAAGAATAGGAAAAGCAATTTCCTTTTAAACAGGTGAGGTGGAAGTTACAGTCATTTCTGCTGATCACTTTCCATCGTGGTACTAAGTCCGATGGCTATACTTAGTTGCAAAGGGGCCAGGAAATATAGACTCTATCTGAGCAACCATGTCCAATTAATAATGGAAGAGCAGATTTTGGGGAGCCATTAGCTGTTTTCCATATTCATGTAGGCAGTGCCATTCTTGATGAGTAAATGCTTAACTGACACAAAGATAACACTCCCCTACTCTGATCTAATCAAGAAATGAAAGAAAGGAATAACAGAAACCAAAATATGATCTTGATTACTTAACAAAAGCCAGGTTGTAAGATATGGCTTTGTGTATGTTAATCACAGGAGCTTTACAATGGTAAGTGGTAGAATGAGGCACATAGAATCAAGTTTAAGGCAGCACTGGACCTAGGCAACGCTTATGTGGTCGGGAAAAGTGTGCCCTTGAAGGAGCGGCAGAACATGCTCTCTGCAGGCACACTGCTCCCAAAAGGAAGGGTTGCTGGAATTCGGCCAAGTATTCTAAGCTCGGTTGTTCTAGTTGGATTTACTAAGTATGTCATTAGTTCCACCTCTCCTAAGGTGGTGTGACTGAAGGAGTGTAGACAGCCTGGCAAGTATTCTCTCTAAAGAGGAAGAAAGGAAATCACACATCTGAGTGCAACTCAACTAAACTAGATATCAATACATTTCTAAAACCCTCAATTCTCTACCACCTTCCAATCTCAAGTCTTTTGTCTAAAACTAATGCCTCCTCCAAGCCTCCGTGCTATATCTCTGCTCATACTAATTTCTGTGGCACCGATTTTGCTTTCTTGCTTATCTTGCTTAAGATTTTTTCCTCCTGATTTCCCCTCCACAAGTAAATGTAACCAACCATATCTTTCCCATCTTGAAGAAAAACTTTTCCTCTTGAATTCTCTTCTAGCTATAGTTTAATCTTTGCTCTTATTCATAAATAAGCCTCTTGAAAGAATCATCTGAATTCATTTTTTCATTCTCTGTTCATTCCTCAACCCACAGGAATCTGATTTCTGCCAGCACCAATAACTGAAACTGTTCTTACTAATTTCCAGATTAAATGGATGTTAGCTAGTCTTTATCTCACTTGACGCCTCATAGTGATTAATACTCTTGGCCACTATATTTTTTAAAAGTTTTTCTTCCCCAAGGTTTCCATGACAACCATTTGTTTCTCTTTATCTCCTTAAGAAGTGCCTTCATCCCCTCTATCTTAAAAATATTGGTATTCCCCTAGAATTCATCCTTAATCTTCTCTTTCCTCACTACATGAACTCTCCTTGGAATAACATCTAAATCACCAATACGCAATGACCCAAATTACAACACTAGCCTAGATCTTTCTCCTGAGCATCATACCAAATATCCAATTATTTACTAGATATCTTTCCCACGGATACCCCTCAATTTAGCATGTCCAAAGTTAAATTCATTAACTTCCACCTCAATCTGAACATTAACATCCACTAGTCAACCTGGTCAAGAACCTGGGAATCATCTCCCATTTCTCCCACTTCTTCAAAACTCTCATTTAATTCTTTTTTTTTTTTTTTTTTTCTCTCATTTAATTCTATATAAAAATTACACTTAAATCAATCCCTTCTTCATCTCTGCTATCACTATCTTATGTAAGTCCAGATGTCATATGTGTTTACCTGTACTATTTGCTTTGGCCCCTAGCAGACTCCAAGAGAAACAGGAAACTTTCATACCACTGTCAGAGTGATTGTTCTAAACTATGATTTAAATCCTAAATATTAGTCAACAATTATAAAGTAACTGTTCTTTATAATATCTTTGGTTTCTCATAACTCTAGCCATATCTTTGTAGCAAAATCCCAATCTTTTGAAAATTTACCTTCTCTCTCCTATGTTGTTGAGGACTCCCGGAAAAAAAATCATGTAATGAATGCACTGACTTCCTTACAAATTTATGGTCTCTGTTCAGCTATTGTTTATTTGTTCCCTCCTCGCCTTTAACGTACAACATCCACTGGGAATCTTTAATACTCTCCTCAAAATCCTGACACAATCACCTCCCACCTCACCTTTGACAGGTAACATGGCCTCATTCAGAGAAGGGGAGAGAACACCTGCCAAATTGAGATTTTTGTTTTAAAGCAGTTAATGCTAATATATACTTAATAAGATAACTTAGGCAGCAGGACCCTGTCTATCTCTCCTAGACTATGAAATACATTTCATCAGGACAGAAAATACCTTAACTTTGCAATAAAGTCTAAGCTCCTTCACATGGCATGTAAGGTCCCTCAGACTTTGTTCTTGCTTGTCTCTGGCTATCCCTGGGAATTCCCCACCTGCAACCTACCAAACAGCATCCTCCACAAGAAACTACTCAGAGTAGCCTTTGCACAGACTATTTGCTCATCCCAGTTTAGATAATGGAATGACAGCTTTGAAGCTTCCAGAACTTTACCTAATTTTAGATCAAAGTAATCATCATGATTTATCACATAAACAAATGTACCAAAATAGTGTTCAGTGCTACATATAGTTCTCTACAGCAACACTGCCCATCCCCCCAGAACCACACACACCCAACACACTAGAATCAGAGAGAGCTGGGGGCAGATGCAAAGGAGCTACCATTTAAACATATTCTAACCATAACTCTGTTCTTTTTTAGTTTATTTTTTAAGTAAGCTGTATGCAGGGCTTGAACTCACGATCACAGGACCAAGTCACATACTCCACCGACTGAGCCAGTCAGGCACCCTGCCATAACCTTATTCTAAAACAAGATAATTAAATGCTAAGTTTATTGTTTCTCAGTTTTCTTCTCCATTTACTCTGTGATGTCAGAAGCAGGCTGGTTGCATGGTTAGTTCTGGGAGAAGATAAAAGTTTTACAGTGACTTGAAATAGAATCTGACAAAAACAGTATTAATTTATTATACAGGAAGCTAAAAATAATTTTATGTATCATTGCTATGGGATGCATATTTTAAGAGCAACACTAGTTCTTTTTAAAAAAAAAAATGGTCCCCGGGTGCCCGGATGGCTCAGTAGGTTAAAGCCTCTGCCTTCGGCTCAGGTCATGATCTCAGGGCCTGGGATCAAGCCCCACATTGGGCTCTCTGCTCAGCAGGGAGCCTGCTTCCCTTCTCTCTCTGCCTGCCTCTCTGCCTCCTTGTGATCTCTCTCCTCTCTGTCAAATAAATAAAATCTTAAAAAAAAAAAAAAAAATGGTTCCCAAATGCCATTTTAGGATCTGACACAGAAAAACCTGATGAAAAGTTTTTGGAACATTTTCCTAGTATGCTTTTGCCACACATGAGAAAACATCACTTCTAGTATTATAGTACCTATTAAACCATTTTAGCATCTCCTCATCTTCTGTCTCCTCTAATTGACTGCATATTCCTTGAAGGCAAAGGAGTCTCTGCATCTCGAGAACAGTCTTAAGCCCCCTTAATGAATAAAGAATGAAAGCTCATGGAGCTTCCAGGTCAAGGTTAAGAGTACTTAATCATATAATTAGTACTTCAAAAGGCATGGGAAATTGCACCACATGCTGAAGTTTACAGCCCAAGTGACTAGCAAGGTATGACAAGAGTTCTTTACTCCTCTCAGTTGTTCACCCTCTGTTCCTTCATTTCTGTGTGAAATACATTATTTTTTGGTTTGTATTTTCCTCTTTCCTCTCTCCTGCTTGTCTTTCCTCCTCCATTAGCTATTTCTTATGAAAATAAATTACATTTAAAAGTTTACTAAATAGGGGCGCCTGGGTGGCTCAGTCGTTAAGCGTCTGCCTTCAGCTCAGGTCATGATCCCAGGGTCCTGGGATCGAACCCCACATGGGGCTCCCTGCTCAGCGGGAAGCATGCTTCTCCCGCTACCATTCCCTCTGCTTGTGTTCCCTCTCTCGCTGTGTTTCTCTCTGTCAAATAAATAAAATCTTTAAAAAAAAAAAGTTTACTAAATAAACTTGAGTTTTCCTGCACTAAATATTAGTAATACGTTACGTTAACAACTTTTTCTCAGAAAGAGAGTCTTGGGGCGCCAGGGTGGCTCAGTCATTAAGCGTCTGCCTTCGGCTCAGGTCATGATCCCAGGGTCCTGGGACGAGCCCCACATCGGGCTCCCTGCTCGGCAGGCAAGAAGCCTGCTTCTCCCGCTACCATTCCCTCTGCATATGTTCCCTCTCTTGCTGTGTTTCTCTCTGTCAAATAAATAATAAAAAAAAAAAAGAGAGAGAGAGTCTTTCCAGATTGCTTTGACTTCTAAAGGCTTTATTATTTTTGACAGTGTTAATTAAGAGGTATTTAACACAAAATATGGTAAGTCAATATTTTAAAAGCACATAGTTTATAAATAAGATATTACTACTATCTTCTCTCTCCATTTCCACCTTAAACAATAGAAAAATTTGTATGAGGCAGCAATGGGCTTTAAAATGGACTTTTTAACTTCTACTTCAGGATTAAACATAAGGTATAATTTGTTCAAAATTCAATAATTCAAGAAATTAATAGTCATTTTGGTATGTATGCTTAAATACTGAAAAGTGCTTTATTTAAGGTACCTTAAGGAAATGAAACTATAAGGATTATCTGAAATAGAAATACCACTTTGAACCAGTAGTTGCCACCACATGTAAACACAAAAATGGATTTTACCTATCATTCAAAAAGTTAGTTACACACAAACATTGATACAAATTTTTATGCAGTAAAAACTCCTACACTGCCAGATTTATACAGATCTGTG
>CM053606.1:125083749-125116080 GCA_028646535.1 Procyon lotor | reverse complement strand
AACAACAGATTGCCTTTTTAAGGAAATGTACTTAATTACTTGAAATATTTTTTTGCCCCTCAGGTATAGAACATCATTTCACATTCACATTCTTCATGCCACTTTAGGGATACAGGAGGGAGGAGGGTTGATTGCATTAGTAAGATCAGAGGATGCTGATTAAGCTGCTTTTTTCAAGAGTCAAAGTTTCCAAGGGGCTACAGGTTAGGCAGGCTTCTGTTTCTTCCATTTGGCTTGCTGGCAGGACAGGGCAGGGTGGTGTGAAAGGCACAGAGAGGTTATCCTCTCCCTAAGTTTGGGGCACAAGGAAAAATTTACTTCAGCAACACACAGGAAAGCTAACAGGGTCCTCTTAGGCTTTATCTCCATTTCCATTAGTGCTCAGTGAAGTCTTAGGGGCTGCCTTTGAAGCTAAAAAGTAAGACAGAGCAATCCCAAGACCCTGCTATAGCCTGAGGCTATTTAGGCCAAACAAGCTCAAGAAAAAGAAACCTTTCATGTGTTCAGCCCAGTTTACTAGAGCTTTGTACTGTGGCTTGAAGCCAAATTTCCAACTACTAAATTTTTTTTACTGTCGTTTGGTTATTTTTGCCCTTGAATTTTGCTTTATGAGGATATTCCTCTCAGAAGCATTGGGGAGGATATAATTATTTGAGGCAATTTCAGGGACATTCTTTATATTTTCTGGCAAAACATCATTAAATAGTATCCTGAACTCAAATTTCTAAACAATGTAAGCAAGAAAAATTGATTTGGAAGTAAAAGTGGTATTTTTGTTTGCAGAATACATTTTACTGGTATTAGTGTCAGTAAAGGTCTCGACAAGAGGGTAGACGTAATAAAACATTTACAAACCAGCCCATAGATTCCACAAAATCTTGACAGTGAACCCAAGACCGCCCACACTGAAAAAAGGCTACCCATGCTATGACCCGCACCTGTTCCTCTGCTTTGCTGGGTTTGGAATTTGAGAGCTATCAAACATCAAGAGAAACACAAATGATTTTAATACTGGTAATAAAATTACATCTGGGAGTCACATTGCAGCCATGTTGTTGAAACTGGGCGAGGAACAGAACTACTAACACCATAACATGCCATGCTTGAGTTTCCAAAAGCAAATGCTCAAGACTTCCCATTGCACATGTTTAGAAGCAGATATTATCTGCTGCTTGCAAGAGCATCCTCTAAGTTCTGACTTTTGTATACGGAGCCTCAAAGATCTCCACCCAAATGGTCTCACTTGCTGTTTCTAGCAAGCCTGGGAGGCAGATAGGAACCATGGCTATCCCCTTGGTTGAGTTACTATGCTCATCTAGCTGCTCTCCTTATTCATCATGGGTTTTGCATGTATAATCTGGAGGTGCATATTAAATTTTATAGTAATTTGAAAATTATGCAAAAATATTAGTTTTATAATATGGACCACAAAAACCAAAGCTGGAACAATGTGGATAGTGAAGCTATGATACTCAATGAGGTTGAGGGGAAGGTGTTTATTCAGGATTTTAGACAACTGATAAAGATTGTTCTACTCCCTTTTCCTAGATGATTGCGCCCACTTCCAAGGCTTTATTAGCCCTTAAAATGCTGGTGCCTTCTAAATTTTGCATCTCCAGGCTATATTTCTCTTTTGTGTTCTGGTATATTCTTATGCTTGCTGAACAACTCTTTGGAAAAAAAAAATGCCAGCTTGATTCATATTGTTTAAGTCATGATCAGGGCTGGTCTTGCATTGAACTGAGTCTCTATGGCATCATCTACAGATAAGTAAGTTAAAGAAGGCAATAGATGCAGGCAACCAAAGCAGATGCCTCCATCAAATCTGATGAGCTAAAACTGCTTTATTCCCTATAACACATTTCCTTGATTTGTGACAATATGGGTTGTTTTCAATTCCAAATTATTTTTGTTCTTTAAAAGACCCCAAAATTCAGTTCGATAAGTCATTAGGCCAAAAAACAGAAGATTCCAAATAAGCACAGTTTACTAGTGGGTTGACCCATGACAGATGAAATATTTCCCACAGATGAAATATCTGCACAGACATTACTAAAACATGACATGAGGCTAGCTGGTGTTATGCTAACATGTAAACGCTCACATAGTATTTGCAAGGCGGGTCCGCAAAAGAGTGTAACTGTTTACAACTGAAATAATGATCATCCCCTCATTTTTAGGAAATTGGTATTTTAAAATGTTCATTTTCAGAAAAGCTGAACATGGAAACAAGAACTCCTGCTTAAAGTAATTAAAACAAGAAATTATATAGACCCTTCTATGAGACTTCAGCAATCATTAAAAAGCCATATTCTAGCCAGAATTGTATGAAGGCATGATTTCCGATGACTTCAACAGATAACACCTTCCCACAAACTCAGCTGAAATATTTCTACTCAGGGAGGTATGTTTTTCCAAGTTTATTTCTGAGAACATTTGCACTATGAAGTTTTTCTTTAGTATTTGTCTATGCTTGCCCTTATTTCTCATTTGATTTAACTATATATTCTATAATAGCAAATACTGTTTCACCAGGGGGAACATTTTTCTATTTGAGAATATCGTGTTTTTATAAGTGAATGTTTTAAGTCTTAAAAACAGAGGACAACTTGGGGTGCCTGAGTGGCTCAGCTGGTTAAGCTTCTGCCTTCAGTTCGGGTCATGACCTTAGGGTCCTGGGATGGAGCCTCATGTCAGTGGGGAGTCTGCTTCTCCCTCTTCCTCCGCCCCTCCACCTGCTCATGCTGTTTCTCTCAAATATATTAGTAAAATCTTTTCAAAACAAAACCACAAGACAACTTTATTCGTTGTCTCATTTGGTTTCTTCTTTTTTGTGTTTTGAGGTTGACACTGAACACTCGGAAAGCAATATTACTGGTTTCATATTTTTCCATTTATATATTTTATTTGAAAGCATCCATATGAAAACTTAAATGAAAAAATACGAAAGAAGATTCACCCCAGGAAGTGAAATGGCTGTGAGTCCAAGAAAAATCTTATTCAGACAGAGCGAAGAAGTAGCAATATTAACACAAAACTGATTTTGTTGTTTGCCCTTTACCTGAGTGTTTAAAACAAAAAAAAAGTGCTCCTGGCCACTTTAATTTCATAGAACAAGGGATTTCATGTTACCTTTGATCAAAAGGTATCAGTTTATCAAACATCATATTACCAAAAACCAATACTACTGAGATAAGCTGTATATAGAATTTAGTGGCAAAAAAGACAACTCATTAAAATGCTAGGTATCTACAAATATATACAAATATATTCCAAGTCTGTACCTAATAAGTTAGTAACCACCATATGGCATTCTAAGATTATAGTAAATACCTAGGCATTTAAGTGAAAATGTAACTTGATTACTTTTTTTTAAAACTTGGGCTAACCTTGAATATCTCAGTGATGCCATTTGTTTTTGTTTTCCTTTGGGACTATAGTTTCTCAATATCACTATAAATATTTCTTTTTTTTAAATATCACTATAAATATTTCTTAATTAAAATCTTCAGAAGGTTGGTTCCTTTTTACCTGTGTGCCTTGTGGATTGGTGAGAAGAGCTCAGCACTACTTTTGCCCTGCAAACCTGCTGAGGCAGGGATTCCTTAGTAGGGACTCCTCAGAAGGGTTACTCCAGCTTCTCCATCTGATCCTGGAAAACAAGTTTGGACCCAGGAGTGTTCACTTGAGCATGAGTGATTGAGACCCCTCTGCAATCTCCTCCTACCTATTTCCATATGTAAAGTCGATACCTTAAATTGCACATAAACAAATACCAAAATCCATTAAATTTTTATTATAGAAGGATAGGACAGGAGGCACTAAGGAGATTTAAAAGACTCATTCATTAACCCAACACCCAAAGGAGAGCATTTTTGGTGTTTTTCCTTCCAGTATTTTTATGCATATTTATTTTCAGTATATGTTTCCTATACAGTAAATCCTCATTTTGTGGGTCCAAGATAAGACTGCCTAATATAAAAGGAAATATTATACAAGTTCAGCATTGAGTGAAAACTAAGTAGTGAATCAAAATTTAAAAATGATATGAAATATTAAAATGCCAGGGGAGAGGGTAGAATCAGGTTTTCACATTATCTATATCATGCTGAAGACAGTGGGAGTAATTAAGGAAGAAGTCCCTCCCAATAAAAGGATCTAGTAGGATCTTTGGTTCCAAAATCAAATTAAGAGATGATTTGGACAATAGATTTCATATTGTTTAGTAGTATCTGTGTAGGGGAGAATCTTGCATTGCTCATGTTGTTTTGGACAGAGTTTTGAAATAAATCCCTGATTTATGGGGTTGCCAAATACAAAAAAGTCTATTTCATAAACTGGGGATTTGGGGAGGAATTATGAACAATTCTCTTTACTCTAGAAAAATTTTCCTTATAAGTAGATTTTTAGGGGTTCCTAGGTGGCTCAGTTATTTGAGTGTCCAACTCTTGATCCTAGCTCAGGTCTCGATCTCACGGTCAAGAGTTTGAGTCCCATGCTGGGCTCCTTCCTGGGTGTGGAGGCTACATAATAGATAGATAGATAAATAGAGAGAGAGAGAGAGAGAGAAAGAAATAGATAGATAGATAGATAGATGGATGAATAGATAGATAGATAGATAGATAGATAGATAGATAGATAGATAGATAGATAGATAGATAGATTTTTAAAATATTCTAAATTGGAGATGTTCACTGGTTGGAAGGGTGTGTGTTATTTCATTAACTTACTTGTAAGGTAATAAGATATAAAAACAGGAGACCAGATCCCTAATAATCCTAACTTTTATACAGTGAAGGCTTTAGAAATACAAGGAACCATTTTTATTACAGTTTCTGTCATATTTCCCAGATAGAATGATCGCTGTGAAAAAAAACTGAGTATCTGATATTCTTAGCTTGTCAAACTTATTTGTCCAACAACTTTATGGGAGGTTTTCTCATTGCCAAGTAGCCTAAAATTGTGACATAAAGATTTTTCCCAGTTAGCTTCTTTTTTAAATGAATCAAACAGTGCTGTCCATGTTCATATATCCTTTCCGAGTAGACTATGAACCTATTGAAGGTTGGGACCATGTCTTTTTTCTTTTTATATATCCTATACCTTTCCATGGCAATATACCTTAGGCAATCAGAGGGTGTTTTTTGTTTTTTGTTTTTTAAGGTTTTATTTATTTATTTGAAAGAGGGCGCGAGAGAGAAAGTGGGAGAGAGAGGTTGAGAGGGAAGAGGGGCAGAGGGAGAAGCAGACTCCTCACTGAGCAGGAATCCTAATTTGGGACTCAATCCTGGGACTCTGGGATCATGACCCTAGTCAAAGGCAGATAATTAACCAACTGAGCCACCCAAGTGTCCCTATTTTTTTTTTTTTTTTTGTTCGAAGTAGGCTCTATGCCCAATGTGGAGCAACACGGGGCAAGAACTCAGGACCCTGAGCTCAACACCTGAGCTGAGATCAAGAGCTGGATGCTTAACCAAGTGAGCCACCCACATGGCTTGCCCCGTATGCCCCAACGTGTCTTACAAATGAGTGAATGAGCCACTTCCATATTATTGCTCTATGCTCCTTTTAGTATTTCATAACAAAACAAGAAATGACTTTTTAATTTCTCCATGTCCTTCTTCATCTTCATTATCAAATTTTATTAGATAGCTGTGTTAGTTTCCTAGGGCTGCTGTAACAAACCACCACAAACTGGGTGGCTTAAAAACAAGATAAATTTATTCCTTCACAGGTGCAGGCTGCGTCATCCCTGTGAAAGGGGAGAGTCCTTGCTTGCCTTTTCCAGCCTCTGGCAGCTCTAGGAGTTCTGTGGCTTACAGATACATCCCTTAAATCCCTCCCTCTCTTTCACATGGCCTCCCTCTCCTCAGTATTTTTTCCTCTTCTCACTTATAAGGACATATGTTGTCTGTTACATCTTCAAACACCCCTTTTTCTAAACAAGCCCACATTCACAGGTTCTGGATAGACCTATCTGGATAGACCTCTATTCAACCCACTAAATAGCTAATTGTGCAAATTTCTTCCTATTGAATATTTTAACAATTTCAGAAATAGGCATAAATATTTGTACTAGTTAGTACAAATGTTAAGCTGACTAAAAAGAGACCCAAAACACATAGTGGCCTAAAAAAAGCAGAAGTTTATTTTTCATCTTACAGTCTGGCCAGCCTAGGCTGGTAGAAAGGCTCTGGTCCATTAGGTCATTAAAAGTCCCTGATGCCACTGCTCTCTGTCACCTCAGTATCTTAGCCCAAGAAGGGGAAAGTGGGGAGCAAGGCATTTCCTTTAAGCAAATGAGACTGGAGTTGCACGCATCACTTCTTCTCTGCCATTCTATTGCTGAGAACTTATTTACTTGGCTACTCCTAGCTGCAAGGGAGCGTGGGCTTCTCTAGCGGGGTGGCCACATACTCAGAACTTTTAGCACTGGTGGAAGGTGGAGGAATGGAGTAGGAATAACTAACAGCATGTGACAACTTAAAAACAAAAACAAAAACTCTAATTCTCCAAATCATCAATTTTTAAATTAAATAGATCATTGGTGAAATTATCACAAGTTATGCATCTAATTATGCCATTTGTCATCTCCATTCGTAGACTAGAAAATAAATATTAAGGGGCGCCTGGGTGGCTCAGTTATTAAGCCTCTGCCTTCGGCTCAGGTCGTGATCCCAGGGTCCTGGGATCGAGCACCGCATCGGGCTCCCTGCTCCACAGGAAGCCTGCTTCTCCCCCTACCATTCCCTCTGCTTGCGTTCCCTCTCTCGCTGTGTTTCTCTCTGCCAAATAAATAAAATCTTTAAAAAAAAAAAAGAAAAGAAAAGAAATATTAACTTTCCCGATTTTTTAAAATTCCCAATGTCTTTGGCATTATTTTAAAGAGAGAGATTTTTTTGACACTGTTCAGAAGTTAATTGTTAGACACCGGGTTAGTCATTAGTATTTTCCTAGAACTATCACTAAAACTTTATTAGCAAATATATCAGTCTTGAGTAATTCATCCCCTGGTTTCCATGAAAGAGTATTTATTGGACTTTTTGCCCTCCACCCCTGTACTCCTCCACAAGGCAGTGGAAAGAATGACCTGGGAGGAGGGTGATAGCCAATGGCTTAAGTTAATGTATCCGTGCAACAGATTCCAACTTTCCCTCTAGTGGGGTTGTTCCAAGGACTAGCCTGGCAGCAGTTTGTCATTACCACCTTTCACTCTACGACACACTCCCCATCAACTGTGTTGATGTTATAGTTTTGATCTTCCTTATACTGACTCGTGTCTCTCTCAGTTGAGAATTTAGGTGGTGAGGAGTAACATATGAACCCCTCTAATCTCAATAATGACTATGAAGCTTTTTTTTTTGTTTCCCCCGTGATTTATGAGCATAAAATAGTCAATCAAAAAAGTTCCTGAAAGACTACAGCCGAAGATTATATTTAATTTTGTTAAAGAAAGGGTAACATTTCTGTCCAAGGGAGAGATTTGTTTTCAGTTTATACCCAATCTGAAAGTTATTCTTCTAGTTCAAAAGGAGCAAAATATGACACCTTACTCCCACCCTACTCCATATTTTCCTCCCCCTCCTTCTCCTACCTCATCACTAGCAAGGGGACAGCACAGAGGCTGGAGTCTGATGCAAACGATATATTAGGTTAATGGGCTGCAAAGAACAGAGAAAAGCTAATGGGTTATAAGTATTTGGCAATGAGAACTGAACAAAGCAACCTCCTTAGAAATGCCATTGGCAGAGATTGATGGAAACATTCAGAGACTGCAAAAAGATAAAAAAGAGTTTGTACAAGGAAGTGACCATTTTAACAGTCTTGTACAAAACACAAGAAAAGGGTCAGTAGAACCTGGCACCTTAAGAACAACAACAAAGAGAACAGAACAGAGATGGCTCCTTAGGCAGACTTGGCTAAGGACTCAGTTACAAGGAGAAACTTGAAGCTAAAATCAAAATTTCACTGAATGTTATGGGTTCAATTTAGAATCAAGTTACTCATCTATACTTCTCTATTTTATGCGTTTAGCCAGTTGCAATTTATCCTCCATGTTGTATCTACAAAGTCCTGTGTATTAGGGGAAACCCCTATAGTTATTAAGAGTATATTGAGGTTGGAAAGACTACAACTGATACCTGTAGCCAAAGTTCTGATGTTCTGAGTGGGCACAGTGGGTAAACAGCACCTAGATGATGCTGCCTTAGGAAGGCCTGACCATACCTAAGTGGCCTTCATTGTCATACATTTTGAGGAGTGACTGTTGAATGAGCATGACCAAGCCTTCTCTCTCTCTTTAAAGGCATCACACATGACGCTGGCAAGAAAGTCATCTGAAATTTTGTATGATTTGTTAGACCTCATTTTAAAGATTTTGATAGCATGAGATTGAGTACATAAACTTTTATAGTATTTTGGTTACATTATGGAACATAATTTTAATGTTCTGAGATTTCTTCCTTTTCCCTCATTCCCTGTATTCAATCATTCCAAGTAATCTTGATTATGCCTCTAGACATTCTCAAGTGTATTTCATCTTTCCATAAATGGGTTGAGGCCCATTTACTTTGTCTCTCGGACATGTGAAATAATCTACCAAGTGGTTTCCCTCCCTCATTCTCCTCACAGCTGCCAATAAACTTTCTCAATCCAAATATGATTCTTTTTCTTAAGCTTCACACATTTCAGGTACTCCCAACTGACTATAGGATAAAATCCAAACTCTTAAGAAATGGTTTGAAAGTGTGGTCCCAGGACCAGCTGAATCAACATCGCTAGGAAATTTGTAACAAATGTAAATTCTTGCCCTCTTACCCCAAATCTGCAAACTCAAACTCTCTGGGGATGGGGTCCAGGGATCTGTGTTTTTAAAAGCTTCCAGAGGATTCAGATGCATGCTAAAGTTTGCAAACCACTGCTAGAGATTGACACAATGGTTATGTTTTATCTGTCTCCCTTCCCCCAGGCTCACATGTTTACTCTGTGCATCATCTGCCCTCAGATCTTCCCACGACTTCCCAAGCATATCGTGCCCTTTCACACTTCTGTGCTTTGGCACTTCCTGTGTCTGAAATGCTATGCTATTCCTCCACGATCTGGTCAACTCCTACAAGGCCCCTTAAAGCCTTTTGGAATAAGCAGGCTATAAATTAAGTGTATACTCATCCTTCAACACCCAGCTCAAATATCATCTTTGCTGCAGAACTTTCTCTGGTACTCAGACGGATTTAGTCACTCCTTCCTCTGGGCTGTCCTTGTACCTCACACTCCACTCTACAATTGCTTATGCCTCTCCCACTGCCAAGATGGATCTGTGAGGGCAGAGTCTCAACCTCATCATGCCCTTTAAAATGCTGGAATCATAGATGTTCCCAATAAGTAATTACTGAATGAGACCTTATTTGGTGCTTTAACAAGCAAGGCTGTCTACTACTTCTGTTTTGGATTTTTTGTTTGTTTGTTTGTAATTCCTTTAACTGAAAATGAATCCTCCTCTTCCAAGGGAGATTGTTTTCTTCTTACTCTTGAAATGGGAGGACAGATTTGAGAGAGAATGACACGAAGAAATGAGGCAAAAGAAAACCAGCAAGCTGGGTGACTTTCTGCCTGGAGGTCAACAGAGTATGTCTTTCCTCCTGAACTCATACTTAATAGATGAAACAAATTATCTTAACACAAATCCAAATCTTAGAAATATTTTCTAATCATATTTTCTTCATAAGTCCTCACTTATGAGAACAAATGAAAAGCCATAAATTTATTTAATAAATGTTAGAAATCATAAAATTCTGTGCATGTTTGCCTAAAAATAATAAGATTTGGACTACAGAAATATCAGTCTCTGATCATATTTTCTATACTGGGAAACAAGGATCATTTGCAATAGGATATTCTGAATTTTCCTTTTTTTTTTTTTACTTTCTTTTTTTGTTGTTGTTGCCACTTTATCTATCTATCTATCTATCTATTTATTTATTTATTTATTATACATATAATGTATTATGTTTCAGGGGTACAGGTCTGCAAAACTTCAAACATAATATTTTATGCTCATTTGTCTCCCTAATATCCTAGAGTTAATTAATGTAGTGGCTAGACTGGGCAAAACTTTATGCGTAACATCTATGTATAGTATTATAATAATGACTGCAAACCTTGGCATTTCCCCCCACTATCAGGAATGAAAAACAGTTTTCTAACTGAACCTTGATATACTGTTTTCACAGAACTGAAAATACTTGAAATTAGAAACACCAAATCTTCTGATTGTTCTGGACTGGAAGTTATAACTGTAGGATCAGCTTGTAATTTCCCATTTTCTTACTCTGAGTGGTAATTAGCTAAATAATTACTTAGCTGATATGAGTGGGTGCTTCCCCCTTTTCTGCTAAGTTTTACCTGCCACCTCCATTAAGACTTACTTCTTCTGAGTCAAATATGTATTGAAGAGCATTGTAAGAGGAGAGGGAGGCTGGAGATATAATACTCCTCAGGAAAATGTGTACTTGGTAAAGGACAGACAGATGTTTGAGCAAAATGATGGCTGATCAAGGCTGGAAAAGATTATAGCATTTCCCATCACAACTGTAATGACAGACAGAGGGAATTACATAGAATAAGATTGGTTACATTGGTTAGCTCCTGGAATTAAGGAAACCCAGGAACAGAATGATGAACATTTGTTGGAAATGGCCAGCTATTAGGAATCATCTACCTCGCCCTTGCCATCCCAAACCTCTTGACACCACTCTGATGCGCCCATTACCCACGCTATCTAATTGAGTTAATGTTCCCTTCTTCACAATTAGGCTGTACTTCCTGAAGGCAGGAAATGAATTTCCTTCGTCTTTATATTCTCAAGGCAGCTAGCGAAGTATATATCCCGCTTTGCTTCTGTTGAACAAATAAGTTAAATATCTATCATTCAGAATTAGTTGCTAACACTGAAACAGCAACTTCACACAGGCTCCAGATACTCATTTAAAGTATATATATCTTAAGCAAGTCTGAAAAAAAGAAGGCACTCGTCTCCTGTGAAGTGCTCCAAAAGTAATGTTCAAAGTATTTGCCTTCCTAGCTGGAGAGCTTCTTGAAGAAGAGCACTGTTCTGATTCCACTATTTGATGCACTGCTTATACTTTCCTTTGGCTGCAGGAGTTGTCACTGAGGGATGCCTGGCATGTGTGTCCATTTGGCAGAGATTCATGAAGTGAGTTCAAGCCTTCTGAAACTATTACAAAATTAACCAGATTCTAGTTTTGATCCCAGGACCCTAAAATCTCCCCCAAAACCTACCACTCAAAGAGGTAAATATGAGACAGAGAAAAGTAAAGACATTACACTCGTGCAAAGACTCGTAATTGTGTGTGAGAAACAATTTGTATGAATAATAATAAATCCCAGCAAGTTAATTTTAACTATTAATTTCAATACCCACATATCAAAATGTATTTATCATTACGGATATACTTAAATTTAAGTGAAAGTAATATTGTGAAATATTGCAAAATCCGTAATTATAAAATAATTTAGAGTTTGCAGAGTAATTTAGCATTGAATTAGTTTTTAATAGCATCTTATGATTTTGCTTTTAAATGTAATTAATAATGTTTGATTAGATTCCCTCTTCTACCTCCTTCTCTCTCCTCACAGATATTAACAAAGTAAGGAATTCAAATGACAAACACAGTGGCAAGTCCATAAAAAGGAGGCTGGAAAAATGTACCCAGTATGATTGACACCTAAAGAGCGGAGAAGATAAATTAGGGAAATAATTTGTGATCAGGGAAATTCATGGAAATCATACCCTAGGCTATTAAAGGGGAGAAGAACTATCTGCATCTTTCCAAATAAACACCCAATGACGGACTCCATTGCAATTAGAAATTCAGCACTGGCAAATCTGCATTCATTCCTAGTCATTCCTTTAAACCCAGAGAAAGCATTGTCTTCCTGCATCTAATCCTTTCCCCAGATCTTAATCCCACCCCCTTCATCTCATTGGAAACCTGGCTTCATCACTTCTTTTCTCCTTTCTGTTTCTCAGTCCTTTTTTCTCCCCAGGCTTCCTTATCTCAACTTAGGAACATGCTGGAATATCACACAAGCTCCCCATCTTCCTCACCTGGCATTCTCTCCTAGCTGTCACCCCTTTCTTCCTTTCTTTCTGTCCAGGACCATCAAAAGAGCTATTTAAACTCTGCTATACTCACCTTTCATTTACTCTCAAACCTCTACAATTTGCCTTCCATTTAAAGTACCTTCCCTAATGCCATAGCAACTACATTTTTTTCAAGATTTTATTTACTTATTTATTTGAAAGAAAGAGAGAGGGAAAAAAGGAGAGACAGTGTGGGGGGAGGATATAGCAGAGAGAGAGAGACAAGCAGACTCCGCACTTAGTGGGGAGCTGGAAGCAAGACTGGATCCCAACTCCCTGAAATCATGCTCTGAACCGAAACCAACAGTCAGATGCTTAACTGGCTGAGCCACCCAGGAGACCTCGTAGTGGCTACTTTTAAAACAGATTATCTAAAAGACATTTATTGGTCCTTTTACCTTGAACTCTTTGCAACACTGGGCACTGCTGACCCTTCGTTTCTTCTTAATATTCTCTTCTTTGGACTTCCGGCATAATAATTTCTCCTGATCTTTCATAAAGCCTGAACTTCAATTTTAAAACCTGGGCCCATCACTTTCTCTGTGCAGCCCTGGCTAATGTGTGTGAACTCAGGTGTTAGTTGTACTGAACTAATCAGCCTTTGATCCTTTCAGCTATCAGTCAGGGTCCCAGTGGGCAACAGAAGCCATAGTAAAGAGTCTAATCAAGGGAGTATTACAAGGATAGTGAAGCATCAAGAAGCCATTACCAGAGCCAGGATGGAGCTGGAAACTTAATAAAGGAACTTTGGTTATGGAAGAATTCAGCTACTGCCAAAAACACAGTGAAGCTGGGTTGGGCAGAGATAAATACCCTGACCCCTTCTTACTCCTACTACCCTCTATCTTCTGCTGCCTTTCATTGGTCAAACCTAACTAGAAAGCCAGAGCATGGAGGAGGCTGGGTAATGCAACTAGAGCTCAGTCTCCTGAGACACATAGCAAGGTAGGGAAAAGCAGAGAATGAACCCAGATGGAGGACTAGCAGAAAACAGACCATCACAAACACACTACCTGCCACCACCTTTATTCACTTAAAAATATTTAATGTGCCAGGAACTATTCCAGGGACTACAGAGGATCCCAAGACAGAAAAGATGACCATTTTCTGGTGCTTTCTCCTTAGGGAAAACAGTAAAGCAATAACTATACACAAATGAAGAAAAGGACTACCATGACTCTAATGTAAACTCTATCTCTGAGATGACAGTAAAACTTGAAATAAATAAGAAGGAACAAAAGAATAATAAACTTTCTAAAAGCTAGGGAAAGAGTATTTAAACAAGGGAGATTAGCAAGGGCAGAGTGCAGACATACTGAGGTAAAAACCAGTTTGGCTTATCCAAGGGAGAGACAGGAGGCCAGTATGGCTGGAGGGAGGGTGGTAGGAGATGAGGTAGGACTGGTTGGCAGAAGCTAGATCATAAAGGGCTTTGTAGACTTGGCAAGGAGCTGGGGTGTTTTTGCTAATGCAACAGAAAGGTTTTAGGCAAGGGGTGGTAGGTCAGAGTGTTTTTAAGTTAAGACATACCTAATTTCCATTTGTAAATCACAGCTTCAGTGATTCTGTGAAAAAATAAATTGTAGCAGGCAAGAATGGAAACATCTTGTTATAGTCTGCATTGCCCTGACCAGACCTTCGGTGTTGGAGAGCTGGGAGGTGTTCTGTGTAGAGGTAGCACTGTTTGTGTCAGGATGGGTGCCTGACACACAAGCAGCATGACTTCAGACTGGCTGGCAGGCAATGATGAGGCTTAGAGATAAGGGGTCTTGCAACTGGACTGTGTTCCTCTGAAATGTGGATGAAAGGATAAGAAGAGAATTAATTAGTAGTCACTACTGTGAGGACAGACCAAAGAGGTAGAGAAAAAATGGAGATCCAGTGGGAAAGAGATAAGAGAACAGCTTCTAGAGGGGCCTTGGTTCCTAATAACTACTCATATATCCATATAAACTTTTGTTTTCACCCTTTTTTTTTTTTAAGATTTTATTAATTAGACAGAGAGAAACACAGCAAGAGAGGGAACACAAGCAGAGGGAATGGTAGCAGGAGAAGCAGGCTCCCTGCTGAGCAGAGAGCCCGATGTGGGGCTCGATCCCAGGACTCTGGGATCATGACCTGGGCCGAAGGCAGGCACTTAACAACTGAGCCACCCAGGCACCCCTGTTTTCACCTTTTTAATGGAGGTAGTCTCTGGGTCTCTCTTTCTTACATGCAAAATTGTCTAATGAACACATTAGTGTTCTCAAGATTTCATTCTTCTAATTTCCATCAGTCAGAAATGATAAAGATCTGTTCTGGTAACAAATAAACCCTTCAAATCTCAGTTGCCTAAAAGAACCAGTGTTGACTTCTCACTCACTTTAAATATCCATCATGAGGTGAATGGGACTCTCTTCTGCATCATCCTCCTCTAAGACCAAGACTTACAGAGCATAAACTCTCTGGAACATTGTTGATTGCCATGGCAAAGAGCAAAAAGGGTTCTGGAAGGTCTTGCATCAGCAATTAAATGCTATGCTCACAATTCAGAATGTGTCAGGAGGCTCATCCCAACTACAAGGAAGCCAGGAAATGCAATCCTACTTGTACCTGAAAAAGAACAAAAAATATTTGATACACTCACCACCATTCATTCATCCATAACCATGGCTTTATCTGCTGCCTACACACCAATGGCAAATTTCTAAGAGGCGTCCCATTGTCACTCCTTATCCATATTTTCAACTACCTACTGGAATGCCACAATTGGATTATATCATAGCTATTTCAAATCTCAAGTACTAAGACCTAATCCTTTATTTTTCCCAGAAACTTTGTGTTCTTTCTCTTGGTCAGTTGTCCCATATCAAGCCACTATTATCAAATAAGAAACCCAGGTGTTATCTTTGACTCCTCCTCCTTGTCCAACATTCAGTTAGTTGTCCAGCCTATAGATGTTGCCCTCTAATTTATTCTCATCCTACTAACTCCATGACCATTACCCTACTTTCAGCCCTTCATGGATTCTTGCCCAGATAATTGTGTTGGCCCCATCTGGTGTTTCTACCTTAATATCTTTTCCTATAAACTGTGATAATTTATTCATTTCTCAAACATTTATAAAGTGCTTACTCCTTCTTAGTACCTAAGTAATGAGCCCACCTTGAAGAATTTCAGTCTAAAGACAGAGACAGTGATGTAGACTAAAAGTTTCAGTACAGTGAACAAATGTCATAATAATTATGTAGCAAACAGTGGAGAAACAGAAAGGAAGCATCAAATTGAGTGTGGTGCTGATGGGAAGGTAGTTTTGGAAGCTTCTAGAAAGGAAGTACAACTTCAGCTAAATGAGGAGGCATTAGGAGCTGCTCCTCCATATGGGCCACAGCAGTTGGAAAAGGTGAAGAAAGAAGCACGTCTGACTTCACTGAGGTACTTTTCCTGACTCAGCCAAACCAAGGTGGATTGAGAGGAATGGCATGAAGAAGCAGGAACCTGGTCAGTAAGGACCCAAAGTGTCCTGGTCAGTTATCCGACAGGCAAGTGGTAGATAGTCATCCTTTGAAGTAAGAGAAAGGAAGAGCAGATCTTGTGGGGATGATACTTTTAATTATGGATACTTTCACATAGTTGAATACTGATTCTAGGAAGAGGGACAAGCATCTTTATTACAGCTGACCCTTGAAAAGTGAGGGGATCTGATCCCTACACAGTCAAAAATCCCTTTTTGACTAACTTTTGACTGCCCCCAAAATTAACTACTAATAGCCTACTGTTGACTGGAAGCCTTACCAATGAATAGTAGGTTAATACATAACACAGTAAATGTATTACGTAGTATATTCTGATTATAAAATAAGCTAGAGAGAAGATGTCATTAAGCACATAAGGAAGAGCAAATACATTTACAGAACTGTAGTATATTGAAAAAATCTGAGTGTAAGTGGACTCATACAGTTCAAACCACTGTTGTTCAAGTGTCAGCTGTATTTTATTTAATCCTCACAATTTTATGTCAAGTTGTTCTTTTATCTTCATTTTGCAATTTAAACGCAAACCCTGAGATTCAGAGGTTAATGACCACCTCCACACTAAACGTTCTGCACTGGATCCCAAGTTGCTATCTACCAAGCCATGCTAAGTTTAAGGCCCCTACAGGAATTGCACTCAAATGTGTCCACAGGCTGGACAAGGAAGGACGGGCTTGGGGGTCATCAGAGCAAGGGAAACGTGGTGGGATCAAAGTTATGGGAGTGGATGAGATGGTTCAGCTAACTCTAAAAAAGAAAGAAGGAAAGAGGAACCGGGTAACATTTAAGTTAAAAAGGCTGAAAAGAAACCAGCAAAAAAAGTTTGAGGAGCCTTTTGATAGTGGGAATCCTTACGAAATGTCTTTCCATGAATCTATTTGAGAAGTCCCTAGTCCAAGTGTCTAGCACTTGGTAAAGGACCTCTGGGGGTCAGAAGGGGCATTATGTCAAGGGTGGGCCTTTCTACCTAATTGCTCCTTCAGATACCCACATGGGCACCGGGGAGGTAAAAATTAGCAAATTCTCCTCAGAGCAAATCAAGAACTCCTCTTCCTCCAGCGTCGCCCAAAGAGCTGCGGATGTGAGCGTCGCACAAGCTGCTCGCTCGAATCAGAGGTTACCGCAGAAACGACCAATGGGCAAGGATCCAAGCAGTTTGGCGGACCGGGACTGGGTCCGGGGCCGGCGGGAGGTGGGGGTTGAGGGGGGAGAAAAGCGCGCGACTTGACACGCAGGCAGGCGCGCGCCCGCCAGGGGAGGTCGGGGGCGAGTCTGGTCCCCAGGCACTCACCGCACTCTCTACTTCACTGCCACCTCCTCCCCACTCCCGTAACTGAGTCCCCTCGGATCCTTCCCTCCCCCCAGCAACTCTCCTCAGCAGCCCCAGCGCCCGCCGAACCCGCGGCCGCCGCGGCCACCCTTCTCACCATCCCCGCAGCAGGCCCGACTGTGCGTCGGGGGGGCGGGGCCAGAATGCCGCTCACGTTAGGCCCCGCCCCCGCGCCGAGGGCCCCGCCCCCTCTGGCCGAAAAGGGGCGGGCCCGGCCGGTGCTGGGTCCAGAGTTTTCTCACTCTCGGTCGGACCCGTCCCTCCGCCCCTGAGTCCTTGCCCTTACCCCGGGCCGTCTCCTGCCCCACGAGCGGACGCAGGGAGTCGAGGCAGGGCGTACGGGGCGCCATGAAGGGCCGCTGCCTGATAGGCGCCGCGGCGGAGGGGCTCGCCGGCTGAGGGCCCGCGCCGGCCGAGGCATGTGGAGCTCGGGCGGGAGCCTGCTCCAGGCACTCCCCCGGCTCCTGCAGCACGCCGCCCTCCAGGGCCGAACCGAGCCGCCGGCCCGCCGGGCCCTGCCGCGGGCAGCGGGCGGGGACGACGCGGCCGATCGCCTCCCCCGCGGGGGCGGGGCGAGCGCGGCGGCGGCGGCGGCTGCCGCCTCGGGCGCCCTGCTCGGCGCCTATCTGGAGCGCCACGGTCCGCCAGCGGCCTCGGAGCTGCCGGCGCCGGGCGGGGCCTTGGCGGGCGGCCCCGGGAGCGGCAGCGGCGGCGGCGTGGTGGTCGGCGTGGCGGAGGTGAGAAACTGGCGCTGCTGCTGCCTCGGCAGCACCTGTTGGTGCCGGAGCCTCGTGCTGGTGTGCGTGCTGGCCGCGCTGTGCTTCGCTTCCCTGGCCCTGGTCCGCCGCTACCTGCAGCACCTCCTGCTCTGGGTGGAGAGCCTGGACTCGCTGCTGGGGGTCCTGCTCTTCGTCGTGGGGTTCATCGTAGTTTCGTTCCCCTGCGGCTGGGGCTACATCGTGCTCAACGTGGCCGCCGGCTACCTGTACGGCTTCGTGCTGGGCATGGGACTGATGGTGGTGGGCGTCCTCATCGGCACCTTCATCGCCCATGTGGTCTGTAAGCGGCTGCTCACTGCCTGGGTGGCCGCCAGGATCCAGAGCAGCGAGAAGCTGAGCGCCGTTATTCGCGTCGTGGAGGGAGGAAGCGGCCTGAAAGTGGTGGCGTTGGCCAGACTGACCCCCATACCTTTTGGGCTTCAGAATGCAGTGTTCTCGGTGAGTGGTGTCCCGCTGTCCCCATCCCTTTCCAAGACTGTTTTCCAGCGGTCTTGTGACGGCCCCGGGAGGGCGCTCCATCAGATAAATGCCAGCAGAGAAGTGACATTGACAACAGGAGTTAGAAGCACTTTGCGTCGCACGCTGAGAAATCTCATACAAACAAAACAAATCTAAGTCGGGGCCCCAGACCTGGTAGAGAAAGAACTGCTTTTTTTTGGCATACGAGTGTGATTAAAAATGAAGAGTCCTTTTAACTTCGAGGGTAGGAGATGAATGAAAATGTCCATTTTAAACATTTGTCATCTTATTTCTGTACAGCTTTGGCAACAGCCGGGGAGTGAAGGCTTCACATTCCTAGCTCTCTCTCTTGCCTGCAAAAATGCGTCCAGGGTTTTGACTCAACTTTTAACGACATGGGGCAGAAGGAAGTGTTTGGGTAAACAGTGGAGGGAGTAGCTTCAGACTCCATATTATATATAGTCTCCTAAAACTTGTAATAGGCCTGTTCTTCACAAAGTAATTTGCTTTAATACAATGCAAAGGGAGAAATACTCCTGTTTATTTTTGTTTGGAGGAACTGCATTTTGAAATCATTAAGTAGGGGATAAAACAAAATAGGACAGATAACGTTTTGCCTAGTGAGCATGTATTTTTCTTTAAACACACCTTCTACACTCTTTTTTGCCTTGTATTCATATGTTCTGCTTATCCTATTTAGTTTTCTCTAGCTCAGTGCAACTGATTGAGGAATAGAAATACTGCTAGTGAAGAGACCATCTGCCTAGAAGAATCTGGTCTTTACAAACTTCCTGACTTTGGACCACGTCATTAACCCTATGTGTCCTTGTTTTCCTCTTAAACTACAAAGAGTTCATATAGCGATTTCCAGGAACACAGCCCTTCAGTTTAACTTTAATAAAACTGTGGTATGTAAGTAAAGAGATACGGCACTCAAAACGATAGGGATAGATGTATTTTATATTATATTAGTGATTCTGATGTATTGTTTCAAAAATAAATTATTGTTAGTCTCTAGAAACTTTCTCGTTTTGTATTAAGAATAATTCCAACCACTGATTCCTAAAAGATAAAGATGTTATTTTTAGGAGTGTGGTATCCTTTTAAAGCCCAGATATCTTCATATTCATTAGTTTGAATATTTTTTATCACCACGAACTGCTCTCAAATCAATATATAACTTTTAACAAGCTGTAACCACCAGAATAAACAATTTAAATAAACTAGCAGTTTAAAAAAAAAGAATAATTCTACCAAACTACCATTTTTGTGATGAAATTAAGAATTTTTAATATTTTTCTCCCTTTTAAATGCCTTTTGCAAATCTCATGTTGATTCTAATCAACAGCAGCAACAACTAGAATGAGGCTTATGGAGGCATGGAAATACATAAAAGTTTTTTTGTAGGGAGAAGGTTTGGTGTTTACGGTGGTTTGATAGTTTTTTGCCTTAAATTTTTCCCTTTTACAACAACCTATAGTATTAAGTCTAAACATGAACTTTGATCCAACCTTGAGTAAGATAGATCAAGTTTCTAAGAGTTTGGAAGAGGGTTCAGACTAAGGAACCTGAATGGTTTCCTTCTGTTAGTTTGTTCTCCAGTATAGCTTTTATCCTTGTGCCCTTTCTTGTTCACCTACTGTGTGCTTACTTCCCTAAGCTCTTTGCAAATATTATTTCTAATCTTTTTTTTTTTTTTTTAAAGATTTTATTTATTTGACAGCGAGAAACACAGCAAGAGAGGGAACACAAGCAGAGGGAACGGTAGCGGGAGAAGCAGGCTCCCTGACGAGCAAGGAGCCCGATGCAGGGCTCGATCCCAGGACCCTGGGATCATGACCCGAGCCAAAGGCAGACGCTTAACGACTGAGCCACCCAGGCGCCCCTATTATTTCTAATCTTTAAACTAGCCCTGCAGAATGTATTTATGCATATAGTGTAGACTCGTTTAATAGTTTGGAGCACAGGATTAGTGCTCTGGAGTCCTGTCTGCAGAGAATCTGTTTACCTTGGTCAGGTTGCTTAATGCTCTGTGTGGTCAGTTCCTTACTTTGCAAAATGGGAAAAGAAATGGTACCTACTTCATAGGATTATTGAGACAATTACATAAGATAAATACATGCAGTAGAGCCTGGCTTAACAAACACGTGTTCTTTTTGGTCACCATTACTATTGCTATTACCCAAGGTCACATGGGTGCTAAATAAATGGTAAAGTAAAACTCTGCACTGTGGTTTGATGATAGGGTCTTGACCCATTTCTTCATTGTGTATTTAGTAGCTACTGTTGTCCTGGGTGTATAATGAGGATTCATTATATATTTATTAATTAAAAATAAGACTGTTTTGGAGTAACTGGGTGGCTCAGTCAGTTAAGTGTTCAGTTTTTGGTTTTGGCTCAGGTCCTGATCTCAGGGTTGTTGGCCCGAGCTCCATGTCCTGTTCCGTACTCTGCAGGTAGTCTGCTTGGTTCTCTCTCCCTCACCCTCTTTCCCTCCTCCCTCTCTCTAAAATAAGTGAATAAAATCTTTAAAAATAAGTAAGACAGTTGTTTAAAAGGTTTTTAACATTAAATATGTGAATAAGAAGTTATACTTTGTGCTTGGAAATAATTTAAGGTAATTATGTAGTTGAAATTGCACTTGACAAGAGGCAACTCTTAAGTTAGTGCTGTGGGGTCAAGAGCAAAGAAATTAAAAAAAAAAAGGAAAATGGTCTCGTGAAAGAGATTATTAGCATAATTTTACTGAGAAGAAACAGAGGGTTAGCCCTCCAGGGACTTGTTCGGTCACTCACCTACCAGGTGGGGAGCTGAGGTTTGACACCAGGATGGGTTGATAAGGTGTGTCACACTGTAATATTTGTCTTCATAGCCCTAAGTAGGGTGGGTTGTAGAGCCAATGAAGGGAGTCTGTTAAATTTTATTTTTTTTTATTCTTAATGGTCTGCTTATTAGCTCTTTCAACCAGAACAGTTTACTGAATTCACCCAGGGTATGTGGGTGAAAAGAAAGCTTAGTTTAGGCTGATTTTCGTTTTAGTCTTTCTCTTTTGTTTTCTAGAACTTCATTCTACTTCCACCCTCTCTATCCCCACACCCCTCTGACTGCCCACAGCTGTCCACTCTCCAAGCAGATTTCTGTTTTCTTCTTCTCTTCCTATCTTTTAAGATACCTACCTCCTCCATTCTCTATTCCATTAAGAAAACTTATTTTCTTAATGCCCATGATAAAAGAAATTTATCTGAGTCTACCTTAAAGAGGAAGTGAGGTGTGGTGGTCATGAGAAGCATAGGCTTTGGAAATAGTCCTTGATTAGCCCATGCTGAGTTATGAGGGTTAAATAAGCTAGTGTAGTGAAGGCTTTAAGTATTACCTGGCACATAGTCAATTCTGTCATTGTTAGCAATTATTATTATTAGTGGCGCAGGTAGTGGTATTAACATTTTAGACGCAGGAAATGATTGTAAAGGTTAATACATAGAAGACGGAAAGGGGCTCTCCTTTGCTTTGTGTCTATTATTAACCATATTTCTTTGCTTTTTCCATGTGTGTTAAAAAGGGATAAGCAAACGGACACTCTGGTTTTGAAACTGTTGAAATAAGGAAAAAGTACATACACTTTATAGTATCAATTATTAGATCATAAGAAATATGATTTCCCAAGTATATATTCAAATGTTTTCCTTTTAAAAAAATTTTTTTTTGCTGGGAAATAGTTAAAGCTCCCTGTTTTTAATGTAATCTTGTACCTGTAGCTATTACTGCCTATGGAGACAGATTTACAGACTTAAAGTTTGTGTGTATTTCTCAGTATTGTTCTTATCTGGACACATGTCTAAGATGAGCATTTCTCATAGCTCCGGTCAGGACAGGTTAAATTATGCTGTATTGAAACCCCTATATCGCAATGAGCTGGAAAGTAGAGGTTTGCTTACCTGTTGATGCAGATTCAGGTTCAGCTTGGCTTGGGGAAGGGGCAGGGAACCTTTGCTTTCGATCACTTTTATCCTGGGATCCAGGCTAACAGAGCCACCGTCTTTCACTTGGTTACTGGAACATGGTGGATTGCACGCTGCTTTTTAAAGCTTTCATTTGGAAATCATCTCACTTTTTACTGGCCTGAAAAAGTTACCTGGCCAGGGGTGACTTCAAAAGAGTCACACAGGTGCCAGGAGGGAGCTAGAACTGGGATGCTTGATGGCCGCCTTCAAACTCTGTCACTTGATTATCTCCTTTCTCTCTCATCCCCCACAACGAATCATCCGCCACATCCTACGGCTCCTGACTCCTGAACACATCTGTTTGACCCCCTGCCATCACTCTGCTTCAGGTGTCTCAGCCTCCCACCTAGTCTCCTTGCCTCTGAGCCAAGGAGTTCCAGTTTTTTCTTTCTACAGAAAGTTCTTTCTGAAATGCAAATCTGATCTTGTTACTCCCCTGGAGGAAACTCTCAAATGGGTTTTCCCCTCAGGATAAATTCCAAACCCTCACAGCAATACATACCTCTGTACCCTGTCCCTTACCATTCCTCAATTACTAAATGCTCTTTGATGTGTTCACTTCTTTAATCCTCAGCATTCTAGGAAGTAGACATGGTATTTCTGATTCAAACAGCAAATCTTGTCTGTAGCTTTGAAACTTCAGATTTCCCTTTTTCCTTTCCTTTTCCAGAGACCCCATGGCCTGCAAAGCCCAAGATGTGTCTTGCCTGGTACTATAGAAAAAGTTCGCATTGGGACTTCAGCAGTGACTCCAATAAAATAGCCATTAAGCCTGAGCCCCTGCAACTGTAGGAAGAGGCCCCTAAGCTCTCCTGTCTAGTTTACTCACCCTTGTATTTAACAAAATTATCTTTTTGAAAACAAAAGCAGTAAATAACATGGGTACTCTGAGTAGAATGCACACAAAATAGAAATGAGTAAATCCGAAAGTGCAGGGCCTGTCCCCATCACCCTGGCTTACTTTTCAGTGGAACCATTTTAAAGAATTATGTGTTAGCAAACTGTTAATTACTTTGGTTATTTTTATGAGCCCACAATAGGTTAAAAACAGCAACAGAAAGATTTTCTGTTGGTTTTGGGAGGGGTGGGGAGCTATGAAACTGATTAACTAATTGACAGCAAAATATGATTAAAGACGAACTTGAAGCTAATCTAACTAATGAGTTTTCCTCAGGTTTGCAATGGTTAATCAAGAGAAAGAAAAGTTTTAGTAATTTAGTTCACAGACTGAATTGATTTCACAATTAAAGTTTTTGACAGGCTGGTGATCGTAAGACTGCAAAGATGGCAAAGCCTTAGTCTCATGGACTCTTTGGGGACCTATAGTTCTGTCTCCGCTCCTGTGTGACTTCGGTGAAGTCATTTAATGATGTGTACACACACAACCCCCCCCCCCGATCATCTTATTTGTAAAGGGGAGAAGTTAGACAAGGTCTCATAGTTTGCTCTTCAGAAGGCAAATGTTCTAAGCAACAATTTAACATCCCCCTTTATTTTAACAGTTTGGTGATAGTATGTTTTATAAAAATGTTTTCTCATCCTAAGTTCTTATTCTGTATTGTAGCTCTAACCATCAGGTCAGAAATAGGTGATGGGTCATGATGCCTGTCACCGTCCCAGCGTATCTACGATCCTTCCTTCTCACTGTTAACGTGTACCGATTCGCTGCCAGTGGTACGGTTTAGATGCAGTAGCAAGACGGAGATCAGTGTGTCTTTTGAAGGACCTTGGAGTCTGTCTCTGAAGGAGCAGATGTGACGGCCCAGTTAACGAGTGTGATGCCACCTCAGCCCACACCCTCAGGCCTCACAGTACCACTGAGTCCAACTGGCCATTACTTCAAAACTGTTTACCCCTCTCTGTGCCCCTTCAGTTATCTCATTAGTTTCTGTGTTTTTTTTATGCCTCATCTGCGGGCTTACAATTCACCAGTCAGTATCTCTAGCCTACTGTATCTTAGTAACACATACAGTATGTCTTATTGTCCCTTATCTAGATTAAAAAAATTCTTTAAAAGCAAATGGGCTTTATTAAAACTTATTTCAGCAGTCTTTGTTTTTAAGTGTTCATTGTAAAAATTGAGAAGTATAGTTAAGCACAAAGAAGAAAACCATCATTAACATTTTAGTGTTTATTTTTGTAGTCTTTGCATTAATGAATGCTTGTGTTTTCCTTATATAACATTGTGAGTAAATGTTATAATGGACATTTTGGTCATTACAAATGGTACAGAATGACTTAAAATGGACACAGTCAACTATGGTTTTCTGTTTTTGTGTCTTTATCCCTGCTGACAGCTATATGTATATAGCTGTGTATGTAGCTATATATGTATGTAGCTGTGTCTCTTATGTATAGAAGGCATTTGATAAATTCTTGGGTGGTGAGTAAAAGTAATAAGCCTATAGTTTTTCAGCTCCACAAATAAGATCTTTTTAATTTATGTTCCAGAAAGTATATGCAGTAAAGTGTGTATATTTTTTTTTTCTGGGGAGAAGGTTTAATGTGTGTGTGTATTAATCAGATTGTCAGATGGATCAGTGATCCCCTAAAATATTAACCATCAAAAGTGGTTCTTAATTTAGGTACATTGAATTAACGAAAAGGTCTGTATGTGAGACGATGGCCTCTGCTTTGTAGGTAGACTTAGTGACTTAACCGTCTTTGTCTGTAGAAGCCTAAACATCAAAGTCCTCTTTGGCTGTTGGAGTGGGTCTCTCTGACCCTCTGCCTTGTCTTTTCTTCCCGGTAGCAAGACTTTTCCCAGTACTTTCACAGTTGCTGCTTAACCAGAGGGTCTCATCCTTGACATTAGGTTGACCTCAGAGGTTATTGGAAATGCTTTTTCACTCAATATTCACTTAATAAGTAACTGGTAGGTACCGAATCTGTGACCACTGTTGTTCTAGATGCTAGAGTTATAGCCATGAACAAGGCAAAGTTCATCCCAAATCCTTTAAGGTACTTACAGTCTAGTAGAGAAATAACATTCTAGGTATAGTATGGCATAAATTTTGCTGATAATTTTCATTTATAACATTATTTCCTTCAAGGGTGGGGGAAGGTGTTCTCAGTTTCTGAACAACTGATTACAAGTAGACTTTGCTTCCTCACCTGTTTATAAACTGGCAATTATAAGTCTCCACATTTGTAAACAATTTTGATGTTGATATCGTCAACATCCAATGAACATATATTTAGCACCTAATATATAGTAGGCATCATGCTAAAGACTAGAGACACAATGAAGAACAAGACAGGTCCTTTTCTTTACAGAATTTCTAGTCAAGGGAAGAGGTGAAGGACAAACAGATGGTGAATTCTTCAGTTACTCTCTAGCGTGAAGGGGATGGAGACAGTCTAGTGTCCTGTCAGAAAACTTGAAAGCTGTTCTTAACATAGACCAGGGAGTTCAGAGAAGGTTTGCTAGAGACATCCATGACTGAGTAGTAAAGGACAGTTTAGGACTTTTGCCCAAGTAAGAGGAGTGGGAGGAAGGATATGAGTTTCCCTGCCAGAAGGAACATTGTGCAAAGGCCCAAAAGGAAAAGAGAGCAAGGGGTGTTCTAAGAACAAGAGAATTTCTATGTGCCTGGAACATAATGTGACACGAAGCATGACATAATCAGAGTCGAGGTCGTGAAGCACGTTGCCTGTGCAAGTGAACCTGAACCGTATTCTCATGGCAGAAGTCAGAGTTAAAGCAGGATTAGATCTAGATTTTTAAAAGATTTCTGCCGGATTTAGCAGAGGTGGTGAGTGTAGGTAGGTCTCCCCTCCATGTCCAGACTGGAGAGGAGAGACTGACTAGGGACAGAATAGACAGTAGGTAGGTTTCTTAGGTATTTAGAAAGTGGCCTTGAAAGATGGGGCAGATGAGTAGATGTGGGAATGAGGGAGGTATGAGCTGTGTGACTGGCTTCTGAGATGTCTAACTAGGGAAAAAGATTGGGGACATGGGGAGACGTATTGGGGAGGGAGAGGGAGGGCAGGAGGAATGGGCAGTTAATATTTTTTCTTATACTGGTTTTGAAATTTTTATATTTCTGGAAGTGAAAACTATAGTTGACCCTCAGAACAATGCAGGGGTTGGGGTACCGACCCCTCCACCACACCCCTGCTCAGTCAGAAATCTACTCCCCAAAAACTTAACTACTGATAGCCTAGTCTTGACCAGAAGCCTTACTGATAGCAAAAGCAGTCGATACACAAATATTTTGTATGTTATTGTATACAAATAACATATTATTTACTGTTTTCTTACAATAAAGTAAGCTAGAGAAAAGAGAATGCCATTAAGAAAACCATAAGAGAAATACATTTACAGGAGTGTACTGTCTTTACTGGAAGAAGTCCACGTGTAAGTGGAACTGCATAGTTCAAACCTGTGGTGTTCAAGGGTCAACTGTAGTCGCCATTTGCACCTGTTTCTGAAATAATCGATAGTATTTTGAGGATATGAATATACACAATAAAACACACAGTTTATCAGTAAATAGTAATTAGATGAAAAGATTAAACTGTACTCATTTTCATTTCCTTTTGCCATTCCTTTCTTAAAAATTATTTTGGGGATTTATGATTTTTTTCTATATAATATTATGAAATATATTTTTAATTGGGGGTTTAATTGGGGATTTACCTTAGTTGCAACTTTGTCAATAAAACATCATCCTTATTGTATAAGCCAAGAAAATTTAGGAAAGTATAATTTGCTGAAACTAATATTAGATTCACAAAACTATGGATAAAATTTGAGTTCTTCTGAACACAGAATTTTTATATTCTTCATTAGATCTATGCCAAGATATTCTGTATTCTATAGAAATTACCTAGTTTCTTAGTGGATTAAATTAAAGCCAGTAAAGCCATAAATAGCTGGAAACTGAGGAAGTAGAAGGGTTGCTTGAGGGGACTGTGTTTTGTGCCTGGAGAGGACAGCAGGTCCTGGGTTCCGGGAGCACTGAGTGATCCATCTGAAGACAGAGGTTCTCTTACTGTCAGCCCCGAAGATGTCAGCTCTTGCTCTTCAGAGTTAAGCATTTTTCTTCTTCTTTTTCTCTTCTTCTTTTTCTTTTTTTCTTTCTTTTTTTCCCTCTCGGATGGGCTCTTTGTTTTCAGGATCTGTTTGGTATAATGTCATCTTCTACATTAACCCATACCGGCCCAGAGAAATGAATTCCATCTCCTAGGAAAGCACAGTACCTACGGGAATAAGAACGTATATATGCCTCTCTGGTGCTTCTAGAGTATCAAAAGTATGGGAGGATGGCAATCAAGTAACACTCCCCGTCTCTGAAACTCTTGAGTATCAGCGATCACAGAGACTGAGCAACAGGATGACAGTGACATCCTAGGTTGAGATTTCTAGTTCTTTGGAGTAGGGAAACAATCCTGAGCCAAGATCCCAGGATGTTGTAGGCAGGAACTCCAGTGAGAATATTCCAGGCTCACATTTGATGTCTTTCCGGCAAGTAAGACAAGCAGACAGATTTTTAAGAAGTTGGTGGGTGAGAACTTATTGGGGAGAGAAGCTTGGATACGTCTTTGTGGGAAAAGTATTCTAAATTTATTATGTTTTTCAAAGAATGGAGCCAGATGCAGATTCTGAATAGGATCTTAGGGATGTAGGAAGTGCTGTATTGGAGTAATTTGGAACCTGTTCATCTTAATAAAGTTAGTAATAGCTGGAAAATGTGTGTGTATGCAATTGTGTTGCTGTACTGGTTACATTATTTGACATTCCAGTGTAGGTGTTGAGAACAATGAGCCAAAATTAGTTTTTCACTTTTTTTTGATACACAGCTTTTCAGAAAGGACATATATATATGTAAACAGTAACACTTGCTTTTTCCCTAGGATGAGGTTCTGTCATAAAAGGTTTGGTGATATTTGATTTCTGCTTTGGACAAAGGTCTTGTTAAAGGGTTGTAGAGTTATTTCACAGTGATGAGATCTGTTTTTAACATCGCCATTTGGATAGTACTGATTTCATATCTGAATGTCGATTTTATGTTTTACTTAGAGAAATTTCATTACATTTGAAGACTATGGACTGAAGCTTTGCATTCGGACATTTTGGAACTGAAATATTTAAAGGCAACTTCCAAAACCTGTAATGTTTTATTATTAACTGCAATAATTTCTATGATTCATTTCTTGTCATATGTACTCATTTTATACATTTGACGCGTTTATTCTAAAGAAAGGTCTCTGTGGCTGTTAAGTACCCCAGACTGACAGAGGAGCGTTTCTTCATCTCATTCACCTCATTCCTTGACTAGACTCTCTAGTGCTTTTCTCTTGGGTACAGACTTGTTCCCCGTTTCATGCCAGGGCCCTAACAGTATCACCCTGAGGCCTTGTCCTGTATAGGACTCCCTTGCAGGTGCTCTGTAAACAATGCAAACCCCACTGCCAACCTCACGGATACGTCCTGTACATTCTGTGCCCCCTTGTCCCTGTTCAGTCTCTTCTTAGAACACGCTTAGCTTCCTCATCCCACCTGTCTCTGTTTGCCAAACCCATATTTGGCCTTCAGACTCCATTTCAAATGCCTCTTTTTTCACATGGTTGCCCTTTGGCCCCTATTCCTGATTACTCTTTAACACTCTACACATAGTCCTTCTCAAGAATCCTTTACTGCCGATAGTTAATGTGTCTTTGTCAGTGTGTAAATCCTTTGAGGTAGGAGTTTTATCTTACCTTCCATCTCTTGCAAGCACCTACCGGAACATCTTGCATGGACAGCCTGGAGTCAGTAATGGTTGAGTTAAATTGTTAACCAGTCAGAGTAGTATTCTTTCCAAACCAGCACTGGTGCATCTTGAGTTAATCATCTGTGAGTGGAGATGAATGTAGCTTTATTGGCAATACAACTTATGTGATTAGATTAGATTGTAGTTAGAGTAACTGTAGGTTACTCTTTTAAAATACCAGATCTTAACATTAGCAAAAAAAAAAAAAAAAAAGTTTAGTAAAGTGGCCAATAACTTTCTTGCATACTGGTAAACCTAGATGGGGATATAGAAAAGTTATTCTCAAAATTAATAGCACTAGCAACAACAAAAACACAAATGTTTAAAGGTACATGAATAAGAAATGTATAATATAAATAAAACCGTCAAACTTTAGTAAGAGATGTAAAGATTTCGTGTAATTATAGACACATTCTGGATAAGAATATTGAATATTGTAGGCATTTCAGTTCCATCCAGATTAATAAATTTACCATAGTCCCAAAATAAAATGTACTGATTTTTTGTTTTTGAATGACAGAATGATCCTAAAACTTATCTCTAAAAATGAATGGGTGGGAATAGTTATGGCAGTTTTAATAAAGAGTAATGAAAGGATTTGCAGGATAGGGAATTCTTTGTCAGATATTAACTGATAGTCTTTGCAACAATTTGGTTTCAATATAAGATTTAAGATGTCAGTGGAGATTAGTAGAGCCCCAGATAGACTTTTTATATATAATTACTTCATTTGTAACAAAGTAAACATCACAAATCTTAGGAGAGGAAAAGTTATTGATTATTCAATAAGTAGTGCTAGGAAAATTGGCTCCTGGAGAAGGAGAGGAATAAGGCTATATCCTCACCTTTAATTCCAGAATGAATAAGTGGTAAATGTTAAAAAGGAAAATAGAATCAGAGAAGAAATGCAGGTTTAAAAAAAAAAGGATCTGGAGCGCTTGGGTGGCTCAGTCATTGGGCATCTGCCTTCGACTCAGGTCATGATCACAGGGTCCTGGGATCAAGCCCCACATTGGGCTCCCTGCTCAGCAGGAGCCCTTCTTCTCCCTCTCCCACTCCCCCGCTTGTGTTCCCTCTCTTGCTCTGTCTCTCTCTGCCAAATAAATACAATCTCAACGGATAAACGTTAAAAAAAAAAAAAAAGGATCTAAAAAGACCTAAAGCTAAAAAAAAAAAAAGAAAAATCAGAGGAAAAGATTGACAATATTTGATTATGTAAAAATTTTGAAACATGTATGTCAAAACATAAAATTAAAATACAAGGGACACTTTAGTGGAAGATATTTGCTTAATATAATAGACAAAGCTTGCCCTTAACTATATAAAAGCTCTTATGAATAAATTAACATTCCAGTAAAAATGGGCAAATATGAACAAGGAGAGTCATAAAGAAATGCAAATAAGAAAATGGATGTTTAAAACTAATATCAATATAAATTAAAATGTATAGGATAAACAATCATGAAATGCCATTTTTGCTCCATCAGGTTAGGAAAGATTGAAATTTAATACTTAAGAGTTGGTAAGAGTATGATGAAACACACACTAATGCATTATTTATTGATAGATACATAAATCAGTGTGAACTTTTGGGGAAAACAGGTTTTACTATTGGATCCAATAATTTTATACTAGTGAGCTATCCTAAAATAACGGAGGTACATATTGTATTAGTCATTTCTTCCTGTGTAACACTCTGAAACTGAGTGACTTAAAAATAAGCATTTATTATCTCACAGTTTCTGTGGGTTGGGAATTTCTGTGCAGCAGAGTCAGGTGCCTCTGAGTCTGGTCCTCTCCAAGCTCTGCAGTGCAGTGGTGGCCAGGACTATAGTTGAGGTGGGGCTGGGGGAGTAGCTGCCTCCAGGCCCACTCCTGTGGCCGCAGGTCTTTGCTAGCTGTAGGCTAAGACATTATCTTTCCCCCACGGCTCTCTCCATAGAGCTACTTTGTCTGCCTGCTGTAGGGAGAGATGGAGTTCTGTTCTTTTTGTAACCTGATATTGAAGGCAACATCTCCTCACTTCTGCTCGAGTATGTTTGCTGTAAGTAAGCACCAGATCCAAACCACATTCTAGGGGAAAAGATCACATAAGGACATGAATACCAGGGGAGGAGTTTTGTTGGAATATTTTAGACCCCCCTGCCCAGGTTAATATACAAAGGTTTTCGTCATTTTTTTTTTAAATTTATCATAGCAAAAATATAAATAATCACATATAGACAAACAAGTAAGCAATTTAAATATCCCATACTGGAAGAATGGTTATATTGAGCTACATCCACACAGTGGTAGCATAATTGCGTGATAATGATACTGTCTACCCTTTTTGAGTGTCAGTCATGTGCTATTCATTTGCTACATATTGTGCAAATAGTTCCGATCTTGACAACAACCCTGTAAGGTCCGTTATTATCCTCATTTTACAGATGAAAAAACTGATGCTCAGAGGCACAGTAGTTCATAGAGTTCTCAGCACTGGCGCCATCATAGGGTTATCTGGCTTCAAAGCCCGGTGACCACGCTGCCACTGAAGTGTGCTTATGAGGATTATTAAATGACATGAGGAAGACTTACAAAACTGTTTTTACAAAGGGATCTGTGTGTGCTCATTTTATTTACATTGAAGAAAAAAGATAGTCACAAATGTTATCTTTCAGTGGTAGAATCATACAATATTAAATTTTTTCTTTACACTCTTATTTCATTCTAAATCTACATTGTGCGTGTATTCCCTTTATAATCATTTAAAAAAATTGGAATGCTTTGTAAAGTGTTTCAGCTCCCTAGGAAAAGCTACTAACAAGACTTGTACACACAGTTTTATGTAAAATTGAAATTTTACTTGATAATGAAACAGTTCCTTTAATCTGCTCTTCTAGATTACTGATCTCTCCTTACCCAACTATCTGATGGCATCTTCGGTTGGACTGCTTCCTACCCAGCTTCTGAATTCTTACTTGGGTACCACCCTGCGGACAATGGAAGATGTCATTGCAGAACAGAGTGTTAGTGGATATTTTGTTTTTTGTTTACAGGTGAGTTTAAGGACAAGGGTTGTCTTTTTTTTTTTTTTTTTTTATTTCCTTTTTCTATGGCATTACTGATTTAAAACTAACAGATTTCATTGAAAATAATTTAGGAGGATTTTTCCTTTTTATATCCTTCCTTGTTCTTTCGATTATACTTCATATTTTGACATTTACATTTTAATTGTGTGGCTGTATGGAAGTTTATAGAACTATATTGGTACTGAAAATTCTCTTAAAAAAGGGAATGACAAAAGAAGGTTCTGTTTGCAGTGATTTTCAAAGCCATCACTCTATTTT
>CM053606.1:125043448-125083249 GCA_028646535.1 Procyon lotor | reverse complement strand
GGGAAGTCATACAGCCAGATTGGTAATATTTAATTCATCGTTGCAAACCTTCTGCTGGTTTCTCAACATTGTCCCATAGCCCAGCTGTTTCTTTTGTCTTCCTACTCCCCCACTGCCTCAATGACTATTGCAGACCTATCTAAGCTCCTCACAATTTTGATTCCTATCCCCACTTTCCTGTTCAGAGTCAACAGATTATCTCTTTTGCTTAACAGAAAAATCAGAAGCCTTCAAATGGGAAACCCCTCAATTTCCATCTAAGAAATCCACTAAATGCTCTTGTGTTCAGCTCATGCTCTCAGCTTGGCCTCTGGTGGACAGTGGAAGAGATGCCTTTCTGTCAAGGGCTTGTCCTTTTACTTGTGTTTGATTCTTTAGTTTTAATAGGGAAACTTTCTAAAGCAGGTTTTTTTGTTTGTTTGTTTTTACATTTACACCAAGGTGGTGTTTTGGGAAAAGACTCTACAAATTGCCAGGTCTGGAAGGGCATCTGGGGAAAATCCCATGTAAAGATGTAGCCAGTTTAATCTCACTGGGAACCTGAAAAAGTTTTTCTGCCAGATTTAAGCTTACTTTCTAAGGCTGTCATCATTAACTTTGTTGAAATCAGATGCCCTTTCCAGTTCTCATCTAGCTCGATCTCTTAGCAGCCTAAGATTCTGTTAACCATGCCTTTTTTTTTTTTTTTTAAGATTTTATTTATTTAATAGAGAGGGAACACAAGCAGAGGAAGTGGGAGAAGGAGAAGCAGGCTTCCTGCAAAGCAGGGAACATGACATGGGGCTCAATCCCAGGACCCTGGGATCATGACCTGAGCTGAAGGCAGACATTTAATGACTGAGCCACACAGGCGCCTTTAACCATGTCTTTTTAAAACTTTTTCACTTACCTATTTTGATTGTTTTTTTTTCTGCTTGCCTGGTTCACTTATCAGTATCTCTTCCTCTTTTCACCCCAAAATTGATGTTCCTTATGATTCTGGCCTAAGCTTTCTGTTCTTGCTCTGAAAACTTTGCTCCATAGCAAATCCTGTTATTGTGTTGGCTGCTGTTACGTTTATTTGTGTAAGGACTCCCTGATACACACCTTGAGCCCAATCTTCTTTCCATAGCTTTGGACCTGTTCCCTGCATTGCTTTGGATCTCTAGTAGGCATCTCAAATTCGACATGTCTGAGGCAGAGTTTAGCATCTCATCCACATCCTTTCCAAGTTAGTTCTCAGGTACTTTCCATGTCTTCACATGGTGTCATCACAATGCTTCTAAGTATCAGACTGAGGGTTTTCAGTGAGTAGGTTTTTTTTTTTTTTAAGAGAGCTCACATGTTAGGGAACGAACAGGAGATTTTTTTTTTTTTCCGAACGCAAGACTTGAAGGCCCACCTTTAAAATACCTAATTTGCTCAGAATTCTATGGAGTAATGAATACCTATTTACTAGTGTCCTCCTTGCACAAGTTCCAAATTCCCCTCTCTAACCCACCCCCAGCATGTCTGCCTCTGCCCTTCCCCCGCTACCCTCAATGCTTATATATTACAATACTTTTCCCACAGAACTGCTACAATTATAGGTAGGCTTAATTGAAATAGTGTCGTATTTTAGGGTCCCTATGGATAGAGCAGCCTTTGAAACTTACTGGGACATTAAAGATCACCTATTCTAACCTTGTTGCACTGAGACTGTTTGCTCCGAACTCTGAAGAACTGATTTACAAATGAAGTTTGGAATAAATACCATTTATAAGATGTGTACTGCCTAGATATTCTGATGAACTGTATATAGAACATTAAAGCAGCTTGACACGTAAAGAGAGGCCACAGCTTCCTATTGGACAGTGGCAGAAGCCCACATAGTGATGTGAAATCGCATCACTAGTTGAGTGGCTAAACCAAGACTAGCACCTGACTTTCATGTCAGTGCTTTTTCTAATATCCCTCTGATGAGCTTTTTTTCCCTCAATCACCATGTTTTCGTTTGTTTTTGTTTTTCTGTAAGCACAATTTCAAGTTCATGGTCTCTTGTTAATTTCTTTTGAAGTTTATTGGCATTTCATTTTTTTTTTTAAGCGGTTCTTAATATTTTGGATTTTGGCTGCACCAGATAGTTCATTTGCAAATGGTAGTGCTTCTCCCTTAAGTGGGCTTAGGAATACCTACGGACATTTATAGTCATGCAAAGATATATTACATTAATTAAATTAATAAGATTTAGTTGGCAGACCTCTGTTGTAGACTTTTTTTTTTTTAATTCCTTGAAGGAAGCTTTTTGGTACAAAGAGACAAGTTTGACTTGTATCAAGCAAACATCATTTATATGGACTAAAAGGGATGTATGCTTGCCTTGTGTTAACCTGATACCCTGTGTTGGTGACTTACAGATTTTAGCCCTCTACTCTCAATAGACGCAGCCAAGGAAAGAATGAATGACAACTGTATATAACCTCTTTAAAATTCTTACCTGACCATATTTGAGAAGCATCCTGTTTAAAACATTTCTAAGCTAAATACTTACCGGGTTTATTTCTCCCTTTTTCCCCCTGTGTAAAATATTGTTAACTGTAATGTTTTATTTTTATTCACAGATTATTATAAGTATAGGCCTCATGTTTTATGTAGTTCATCGAGCTCAAGTGGAATTGAATGCAGCTATTGTAGCTTGCGAAATGGAACTGAAAACCTCTCTGGTTAAAGGCAATCAACCAAATACCAGTGGCTCTTCATTCTACAACAAGAGGACCCTAACATTTTCTGGAGGTGGAATCAATATTGTATGACTCTAATGAAATGTATGATTGTCAAGAGCTAGTGTGCTGTCCAAGGTCTAGTGGTCACCTTACCAGTGGGCAGAGACAAGTTCTAATTGTATTATGGCACAAACAAAACTGACTAATTTTTAAATTGCACAATTTTTTTAAAGGAAGAATCATTTTCTGGATATGTAAGTGTAAATGTAGATGCAAATTTGGGCTGCACCTCTTTATCATTTATTACGCCCTCAGTGGCCTATAGGTCTGCACTTTAGTGTTTTTTAATTGTTTTCTTTCTGGGTACTTATGAACAGAGAAATAACCCAAATATTTTTCTGCATAGTGTCTTTATTTATAAAGTCCATGAATAGTTGTAAGCATCTTCCCTACTTATAATGATGAGTAAGAGTATGTAATTTTAAATGTATGATATTATTTGGATTTGTTCTTTGTCCTTTCCAGAAAATATAGAGTTTCTTTGTTTTGTTTTTTGTTTTAAGTGGGACCACTTTGCTTCCCATTTCCTTACTAGTTAGAATATAGACATTAACTTTCAGTTGAATGTATTTTTGCAAGCATCATTGCAGGGCCATTTACACCTGTTCACACAAGCTTAAATCCTACATTGTGGGACTGAAGTGCTCTTAAGATACCTTTTTATTTTCACTGTGGAATATGCAAAGCAAAAGGGGAATTACCTAATGGGCAGTGGCTCAAATTAGAACACACGTTCTAGTTCCATTACATTGGCTTTACTCTCCTTAGATCTTTCATCAAAGGGCTGTCCCATTGCAGTCTTACTAAAAAGTTTTAGTAAAATAAACTTCTTTTTCCTTTTATATTCATCATTAGGCTTTGAGATAAAAGATCTAATCCTTTAAAATGATGGGCTTACCATCATTGAAGATGTCACTCAGGTGGCCTTGTTTGATCAAATCGCCTTTTAAAAAACCAAGCTTTAAAATCATGTTTATAAGTCCACTGAATTACATATATCTTTGTCCCCATAGTCTTCAGCTTTAAAACTATAATGTTAACGTAAAGCCCAAATTTGTATTATTTGCCCTACTATAAAGTAGGTTTATTTTGTTTGTTTTTTGGTACTTGTTTTTCTCTGATAAGACTCAGGAATTCTGAAATGTGAAATTAAGTCTCAATTCTTTCTCTGGTAGCATGAATTGAGTGTATTTATTAATAGCACTTAGGAGTATATCATACAAAAATTTGGCATATGTTTCATATGACATATGTATTATGCATCTATCACCTTATGATTTTAAAATGGTTTAGTTGTGAACTTGATGACTAGTTTTTTTTTATGACCCAGGTTATAGATATGAATACAAATTTTCTGGTTGGTATCTCTTTTTTGGCTATGAAAATTCCACCTTATCAGAGAACTCCCATTTGCCTTTTCATCAGGGTAAAACCTTTGCCCTAATTTACTAAAGTGCAAAAGAAAATTCGTTGGGAGCAGATTATTCTAGTCTTATGCTAAAGACACATTGCATTTGATTTTAATGCATAAGTTTTTCCCCTATTGCAGTTATAATTTATTTCCTACCTTCATCATTTCTGAGTTTTCTCACCTTTGTGTAATAGAGAAGTTCATTTATATGTCCATACTAAGACCTCAGTGCAAATGATTCAAGAGGCACTTGGGTCTACAGTACTTAATTGGCCTCCAAATCCTTCTTTCTTTCATTGGTAGAAAAAAAAAATATATGGTACTAGAATATTCTTATTTTTTTAATCCTAATTACTTGTTTTTATTTTTAAAATAATTTTAGTTTAATAATCCCAATGAACAATATGCTTGATTTATTCTTTTCTGCCTAACTTTACCATTTTTTTCTTGTGCTTCTTGTTTGTTGGTAAGTTTTTGTTAAAGGAATCATTTAAGATCTCTACTTTCAGACTTCTGTTACACTTCATGTATTTTGAAGTACATTTATTTACTTAGCGTTTTGTAATGAGTAATTTCACCAAATGAATACCTTTTAGTAGTTTGTAATGAGTTTTTCCAATTGTTGCATTTTGCTTCATACTTAAATATGTAAAGGTAGAAGAGAAATAATTTTTCTGTATTCTGCCAGTCATAATTTTATATAATAAAACCATCCATTTTTACTTAAAATAGTTTGGATTTACTATTTCTAAAATACTAATCTAAAGCTGCAATTTTCCTTTGCTTCATTATTTCCCGGCCTCCAAGTAAACAACAATCCATTGTATTCATGCTGTTTGATAGCTGAATTTGGTTACTGGGTTTTGGATGTGCTCTCTATAAATTGTATGAAACATTACCATGCCTTATTCACTCCATCTTTAAGCCTGCTTCCAAGATTTATGGCCAGCAACAAATTTAACAGGATCCTTCTGTGTTGCCCAAATAATGCCTCTAGTTCTAGAGTGTGTATTTGTAAAATGTTTTGATTTTTCAAACAGCAGTATGAAGTTGCTTTATGAACGTTTTAAAAAGCATACAACATACCCGATTTCTCAATCTGATGAAAGATAATGTTCTGTTTTTAATTCTTTGAGCCTTTCCTTTAGTTTTCCATATTTTTTTGGTTTATTGTTAATGATTTGTTTACTCTTTGCCAAATTTTGTCATGTAAATTATTTTTAAACAGCAGATCTTTTTTAAAATGTGTACAGAATCATTTACTAAGTACTTTCACGTCCATTTTCATTTGATCATCTGATTTGTGAAATAACTTGAAATCTGTACTCTTTGGTTTATGAAAACAATAGAACCAAATCCCTGTCATTAGAACATGTGTTTTTAGTTTGTGTTCAAAAGTGACTGTGTAGATTTGTTCAGAGCCTTTGTAACCAACTGCAAACCTGTCTGAGATGATTTTCCTTTGATTGGGTCCAATATATGACTATAAAACATTTCCCTCCTTGAGAAGCTAAGTTCAGTAGTTACTCTTAACTTATCCTTGCTGTAACTGAGCTCAGTGGTCTAGCCACCGCCATGTCCCAGCATTTCTCTGTGTGTTCATGTGCAGTGCTGATTTGGACTATTCCTGGGAAAGGTGCTGTGGCTTACTTATGTCCGTAGTTGTTGGACTGGCTTTAGGATGCTTGCGAAGGAGGCTCAGTGTGTGTCAGGGTGACACAGGTCAGTCCTTAGATGCGTGGTAAATCCATGCTATTCAAAACCAAGTGGTTTTGGCAGAGAAAAAGAGAGGTTCAGGAGGACCTCAGGAACAGTGAGACTGACCTGGGTTGATGACTTCGGTGATGCAGCTTTTTTTCAGAGCCTATTCACTTATCAGAACAACGGTCAAAATGACACTATCTGGTGTTTAGATGGGATGTTGATGATTTCTGTTATAATAAGCTATTTAGGATATCATTTTTTTTTAAAGGTCATCTCTTTAAGTTTAAAAGCCTTTAAAGAAGGGAGAGAAATCACTCATTCCACAGGATATTTGAAACTCAGGAGTTCTGATTACTGTGCATATTGAACATAAACTGTTAATTTATCTCACAACTAAATTATAACTTGGTACTTTGGAATTGCTAAGTGATTGCTGCAAACTATTTTCTAGGGTAGCTAAAGATTTAAAATAGATCATTCAAAGGGTGAATCAGTAAAATCTCTTGATAATTGATATCCCAGATCACTTGTGTGCCTGAGAAAATAAAAGGTGATATTTTATTTTCCTTCTTCCTTCTCTTTCTTTCCCTCCGTAATTTGATGGCTATAGAGGCATGTGACATGGGAAGGAACACAGGAGGACGAGAGGACGTGCTCCTGAGATGGAATGGCAGAGACTGACGCTAGGTGAGGGTGGTTGTGGTTACGGGTCTAGCAGAGGCCCCCTGGAGAAATGATTCTGATGTCTCACATTGGCACTTGCCCTTTCATCTTTTTCCCCCTAATACCTCCAAATCATGAGATTTTAATCATTTGTCCCAGGCTGCTCATTACCCAGTAATGTTTACGATGCCTTCATAATGTCAAAAAGACTTCCAACAATATGATTTCCTGTTGATCTCTACCCTCTTCCATGATTCTTGCCTTGAGGGTGTACTCTGCCGTCATACACTTTCATTTCAGCGCCTAAAATAAGACTCGTCCTTGTTGATTCGTAGCAATTACCATACTGTCATGTACATCTTTTTTGGCCAAAATCGCTTGCTGGAACATAACCTAGGCCAAAAGGGGGATGCCCCATGTTACAGACTGCTCTAAGTGGAGGGGTGCAGTGGAGTGCCCATTGGATAAGCACATCTGGCAGTGCGTGTGCTCATTACCCAAGATGGCACAGCACTCTCTGCCATGCTCACCCTCCTTGGTGGGTGCCTGTCAGCACCCATTGTGGGGAATACATAGTAGCAGTATATATACTGTATTATGAGGTCAATGTTGAATATTTTTAGGGATAACATTAAATGTACAGTGGTATTAAAATAGCATATGTGTATATGGTAAATTTAATCATTCTGCCATGTTTCAACAAAGTTGATTATCCAAAGAGTAATTACTAATTGATATTACTGTCTTAAAAATGACTAATCTGTAGGGTAGTCTGCTGGGTGAAAGGCTAAAAAAATCACAAAATGTGCAGAGAAGTGGCATAGAAAAGAGGAAGCAGAATATGCATTGAACCAAAAAAGGATAATTTGAAAATTATAAAATTCTTATGGCAGGTATACAATTAGAGTGACATTTTTTTTTAAGATTTTATTTATTCACTATAGAAATAGATGGAGATAGAGAGCAAGAGAGAAAGCATGAGCAGGGGGAGGAACAGAGAAAGAGGGACAAGCAGACTCTATGCTGAGCACAGAGCCCCACGCGGGGCTCAATCCCAGGACCCTAAGGTCATGACCTGAGCTGAAACCAAGAGTTGGATGCTTAACTGACTGCACCACCCAGGCGCCCCTAGAGTGGTATGTATTAATGTAAGTGTGTTTATCCTAGGATGCATAAAATTGGTGACCACCGTGTAGTATAAGCTGCTAAGAGAGAATTCTTTGATTCTGTCCTTATTAGTTACAAAGCGCTTCTCAGTAGAAATGTTTTGAAGCATGGCCTGTTTCATACTCATTTTCTCTCTCAGTCCTGCACTAAGTTGACCTTAGCAAGGAGGGCAGGGAACTGAATGGTTTCTCATTAAGTTTTTTCAGTTCATTACACCAACTTTAAGTTAATTAACTATTTTTGTACCATCACATTTCTACTTTAAATTTACAAAGGAACAGCTTTGCTTGGAATCCACATTTTAGGTAGTTTTCATAGGAGCACATCACATTGTTAGATGGACTTGGAACAGATTCTGGAAACATAGAACCAGAGATTATCTTTCCTCCACTTGGCTTCTAGGATCTACAGTCTGCTGGGCACAGATGAGGTTTGCCTTCTGTGGGGGTATTAGCAAAGAAAGCCCTCCTCTGATTTGCTCTGGTTTCCCAGAGAGCAGGGCTTTCTCTGCCGGGAGAAAAGACCGGAGAACTGTGAATCTTTTACTTTGAAATATATGGGCTTCTCAGTGGAAGTTTGATAGGGGCCCCACTAAAATATGTCAGCTCTCCCTGGCCTCCAGTGGGCTGAGAGCCGCTGAGTGGCCTGAATGTTTCCTGCTACCAGAGAAGGAGAGAATTCTTCAGGAAGACCATATACAAAGAATTCACAGGGAATTCACAGCCTGCCCGCCCCACATTCCATCCTTGGCGTTTCTGATATCTCCTATTAATTGCAGCATTGTTCTTAGTGTCAAACAACTGGAAACAAAGTGAACATAGCTTGTAGGGGAACGGCTGCACGAATTATGGCACATTCTCGCCGAGGGAAATGAGCAGTCACTTCACAGAAAGGAAGGCCTAGGTGTGTGTCCGTGAGTGCTGACCTCCACTCTCCTAGGCTGCTCCCAGCCAGTCGCTGGGCAAGGTGGGGGTGCTTGAGCCTATGCATTCCTGCCTGATGCGGGAGTCCTCGAACAGGAGACATTTCCCCAGGGCCACCCCATCAGTCAGGCTGAGGTTTTCTCAGGATTGAACTGCAATCTAAGGTCCATCTTTTGCTCCTCTCACAGGTGTTAGTCCCAAGTCTTGGTCAAAAGGCCCTCTCTGCCAACACCTGCTTCTTTACCTTTATTTTTCACAGGCATTTCCTCCAGTGAGTCTCTTGTGTTTAATTCAGGTTGAATCTGTTTCTTGGAAGACCCGAACTGATACAATCTGCTGTGATGCAAGGGGTGGGGGTGGGGGGTCACTTCTCTGATATTTCTGCCAAAAAGTGCATGATCTGAGTCTCTTCGTGAGGAAACACCAGACAAATCCAACTGAGGTACCTTGAAAAAACGACTGGCCTGTAGTCCCCAAAACTGTCAAGATTATGATAAAAAAAAAAAAGACTGAAAAACTGTTCCAGGTTGAAGGAATCTAAAGAGATGAGATAACTAAATGCATGTGTGAACCTATATTGGATTTGTTAAAGGGACATTATTACAATGAGTGGAAAACTGATTCTTTGTATTAGATGGTGATAACCATCTTGGTGCAAGAGGAAATGCACACTGGAGAATTCAGGGATAATGAGTGGATCATCATGTCCGAAACTGGGTTCAGAAGATAAAGGTCTTTGCACTGTTCCTACAACTTGCCTGTAAATTTGAAATTCTCATCTTTCAAGAAGTAAATGTGGAATATGGAGAATGGACTCAGAAGAGCTAAGAAGCAAAGTCGAGGCAAATTGGAAGGCTATTGCAGATGTCCAGAAAACAATGAGTGGGCCAGCAGGTTTGGTAAACAAAGAGATTCAGGGTAGATTGAAGTGATAGAATTAACCAGACTCATTAATGAATTGGATATGGGGGTTAAGAAAAAGTTATTAAAGATAAGTTTTTGTTTCTGGCTTTAGCAACTGAGTGGAGGCTAGCTACTCAATGTAGCAAGGAAGATGGAGGGGATAATAGGTTTGGGAAGAAATTCAAGAGTTCTCTTTCAGATATAATTGGGAAGACTGATATTAGTAGAGAATTGGTTATGTGGATCTAGACCTCAGAGTAGAAGTCTGGGATAGAGATGTAAATTTAGGAATTTATAGCCTATAGAGCCATTGAGATGGATGGGATTGCCTGCCAGGAAAAAGTAGACATTAAAAGAAGTCCCTACATTAAACCCTGATGACCTCCACCATTGACGGGTCCATTAAAAGAGATACACCTAAGGAGACCAATTATGATGGAACAAATTTAAATAATTACTCGTCTGTCCCAGACTTTTAAAACGGAATGTAGGTAGGATTCTGCTTGCTTATCCAAGAGGAAGGTATGCCACTGTGCTAGATTCATGAGCACCTGCCTCAATACTTTTCTCATTGTAATTTTCCCTCAGGCTGCAATGAGCTGACCATTCCTGGTCCAGCCTCACCCTCTATTGTGATAGTGACTGAAAACAGGATGAGCTCTAAATGTGGTTTTAAATTTGCACTTGGATTAAGCTCACTCCTCCTAAGAACTCTGGGAATTACTTTCTCTTCTGGGGCTCATTAAAAGCTTCCTAGAGTTAACAAACAGGTAACTAGTTGCCTGATTACATATGTAATAGGGGGACGACTACTCTCATTTTCAATTCACTATCATTGTTACGATCAAAGGGAATTGTAAATGAGAGTTTTCTAAAATACAATTAGCTTAAGCCTACCTAAAGTATTCTTTCAGAAAACATTCTTATTTAAAGGAGGGCACGTATTGCATGGAGCACTGGGTGTGGCACATGAACAATAAATCTTGTAACACTGAAAAAATAAAATAAACATACTTGGGGAAAAATATGAAAAGGAAAAAAAATGTTTAACTCTGGTCTGTGTCTGAAAGATATACAACATATGTGGACTGATTTTATATATTTTATACATTTGCTGTTACAAAAAATTGATAGAAATAGTCAACATTCTTTAGATAAAGATGGGTGGTAGTTCTTTTTGGGGTACCAGAGTAACAGGTGAGTAGGAAAGCAAAAACAAAACTAAGTAGGCAGGAAAACAATTCTTTGGGAGTGAAATAAGGGGAGGGGCAGTGATTGTGACATTTCAGTGAGGGGATTTCTAGGAAGATGTCACAAATATTCACAGGGACCAAGAAATCGGTCCCCGTGTACCATAAGATGTGTATTTTGTAGACCCCTTCTCCGGATTGTCGTTGAAAGACTGAAAGCATTAAATCTGTCAGTTTAACAGTAAGACTTCCATTTCAGCTCTGCCATTCACTAGGGAAAAGCTTCACCAAATGGAGTTTGGCTCTGACTTTTCCCCAGGTTCCTGTTCTTCGTCCTCCTATTAATAAACAATCGAGCTAGAGTTCTTGGCTTCTAACCCTCCAAAATGTTAATAGTGAAATCAGTAGTAGTGTGTTGAGTTATTTGAATGGTAATTGCAATTGCACAGAGCAAAAGGAGGCCAACTGAATAGTTTCTCTTAGTATCTATTAGATCTAATAGTATCTAATCTAATCTAATAGATACTAGTCTTGGAATAGTATCACCAGTCAGTACACAATTGCTTTTCTCCTTTTCCCAGAGTTGACCAAGGACCCTGAATAGGGCTCAGCTGAAGTATATACATGAAAATAACATGCTTCATGGAGTCTTAGAGATGCCTACTAATATGCACTATTCTCTTACTTCACTCTCGCTCTCTCAGAGGCATTTTTCTTATTCCCTGTCTTGTTCATCACTGCCTTGCTGGCACGTAGAATAGGGCCTGGCACATAGGAGATGCATTATAAATATTTGTTGACTTACTGAATAGTAAAATTAGCATAACCTTGTAGGCATGGGCTATGGCTTGCTTACGTTACTGGATTTAATAAATAGTCAAAAAATATTGGCTCTAAATCATTTGTCAATTTTTCACTTTTTATATGTTCTATAAAAGCCAGGGAATATAATTTAATATAATTATGCTATACCAGAGGATCTTTGTTTTTCTGGACTACTGCAAACATGTTCCCTTTACTCAATTTCTCCCATTGGTAGCATCTTACCATTAACGGGACAGTATCCCAACCAGGGTAGTCATCTTGATGCAGTCAAGATAGACTAGTCCTATCACAAAGGCCCCTCATTTTTCTCTTTTTTAGCAACACCTACTCTCTTGCCCCTACCCTGTACCCAGCTCTGACAAGTGTTAATCTGGTCTCCATTACTACAACTTTGTCATTGCCAAAATACTAATGTAAATGGAATTATATATAGTATGTAATCTCTTGGAACTGGCTTTTTTCACTCAGCATAACTCTCTGGCGATTCATCCAGATTGCCAATAATTGGAAAAGAATTCAGCCTTACTGGTAATTAAGGAAATGTAAATGAAGAAGATGATGATGATACTGTTTTGTTAAACCACCAAAGCTTAAAAAACAAAAAGAAGAAAACATCCATCGTACGCAAAATTGGAGAAAAATGGATGCTTTCATAAAAACAACAGCTAATATGGATTGCCTATTACATGCTTTACAAGGTTCTAAGCATTTTACCTATGTCAGTTTATCTAACCACAACACTCTGTGAGGTAGTGCCACTATCATCTTGATATTATAGATGAACAAACCAAGCATTGAGAGGTTAAAGTAATTTGCTCAGTCACAGAATGAGTAAATGGCAGGGCTGAGACTCAAACATTTATTTCCCAGTTTGTTTTTTAATAACATATGCATTATTTGTAACATCAAAATTCATTCGTCCACGATTAAAATGATGCTCCCCTAAAATAGCAACCAAATACTCTGGCGTCATAATTATTTCAGTACTCCACTTCATCTCCTCTGTCCTACAGTGCCATATTGGTGTTATTGCTACTGAAAATTGTATGTAAGTTATTTCTATATTATCTATAATTTTAAAAATATTTCCCTTTTGTTTCCAAAGCCCTGAAATCATGACTATCAAGATCTAATAAAATTTATGAAGTAAAGGGCGTCTGGGTGGCTCAGTTGGTTAAGTGACTGCCTTTGGCTCAGGTCATGATCCTGGGGTCCCGGGATCAAGTCCCACATTGGGCTCCCAGCTCCACAGGGAGTCTGCTTCTCCCTCTGACCTTCTCCCCTCTCATGCTCTCCTCTCTCTCTTTCTCTCAAATAAATAAATCTTTAAAAAAAATATTTATAAAGTAAAATATATGAACATTTTAGTGTATTCCCTAAGTTCCATGATATCTGAGGCATCCTACAGTAAAACCAACTTTATAAAGCTTATTTTTTAAAAGGGGGTAGTTTATGTTAGATCTATAGATTCAGAATTTTTTAAAGGAGAAAATAAGTAAACTGACCTGAAGATATCCTCCTCCCCAAACAGTGTTTTAAAACTGCAGCATTTTTTGTGGAACTAGAATCCATATTAACTAAACAGTTTCTAAACAATCAAAAGTATTACAATTATCTACATGATTTCTGAGGATGGCAAATGGCACATAGATTATGATAATGGATTAAAAAGCTGCCTACATTTGAAATGGCTATTAAATTAACTGTTTTCACTCTGATAACAGAAATTAGTGAAAAACATCTCTTCTTCATTGAACTCTTGTAATTACAGTTCATTGGCTTCATTCTAAAAGCATTCTTATTTTCTTACCAGATTTAAAACTTTTTGATATGTATATTAATCAGGGGAGGAAGAAAATTACATGAATGGCTTAACATTACTCAGTTAAAAATAAATTCTTGTTGTCTTCAAGTTGTGATTAAAATTATGGCAAAACTTTTTGTTTCCAGATAAAAAATGTTGCAGATATGAGCTGAATGTTATTGTCATCATTATCCATATAACTGGGCATTATTATATTGACAATGCAGCCCATGTGAACACATCAAAAAAAAAAAGTCACTGAAATGTTTGTGCCTCAGAGCACATTTGAATAATTCCTATTTAACATGTCACATGATATAGCTCTTCAGAGTCACGTACTTATTACCATTACTCAAAATAATGACAATAAATGTATCCTCGTATTTTGACCCAAGTGCCATTATAAATTAATGTTGAATATTTGTTCATCTTGGATTTTCTTTTTTGTGCTTCTTGGGATTTTGATTATCCCACAGTAGAATTATTATGTAATTTTGTAAAAAGATTTCTTTGTAGCAAATTCTTCATAGAGAAAATATAGAGAACTCAAAATAATTCTTAACAGATTTCAGATATGGTTTATATGTTCTAATTTTACCTAGTGGGAAATAAAGTACTAAGTAAATTTGCCCTTCACCCACAGAACATATGAATTGACTAAATGAGATGCTAATTATATGAATAAGATAGAGACAGAAAGTCTGAGAATTAAACCCTATTTAAGTACTATATTGACAAGTATCTGCTTAATTCATATATTACAGCCCTTTTCAAGATAAGTAAATTTACTTCTTGACTTCATTAAATTCACATTCAAATTTATACATTTTTCACATTATTATATTGCAAAGCCCAAATTATCTTAGATTCTTAAAAAGAAAATACTGTTACGGCCAAAAGAAATAATTTAAGTGATATTTATTTTTATGTAGTGAATAGATTCATTTCTGAAATAGGGTTCTGTGCTGTAAATCCTGTAAGATAAATCCTGTTTGCCCATTGAACTCTGGTCTGCATCTGGAATTATTCTTTGGGAAAATGTATGCCACAATCTAGTTTAGCTTTGATAACTAGCTCTAGTTTAGCTCTTAGGAGCAGAGCAGGGACATTTCCATAGTATCAGTGTAGCCTTTTCTCTAGTGACCCACCCATCTTCTGGGAAGTTCCTGTACTTTATTGGGTGTGATCTGGCTTCCTCCTATTTAGAGAGTCCCAGGGTTTGAATACAAAGTAACAGCTAACAACTTTTGAGCTCCTACTGAGTGTCAGGCACCATTCTAATAAGCACTTTACAGGGATAATGGAAACCTGTGAGGTAGAATTTATTAGCCCCTTTACAAATGGGGAGCTCTCATGACTAGGAAGGACTTGAGAACATGGTTTCATTTGAGAACTGAGATTAGGACTAAGAATACACTATATTGCCTTCTTATTTTCTAGACTAGAGCTTCTCAGTTATGGGTGCATTCTAAGTATGCTCACGCATGGATCCTATCAGCCCGTGGGGTTGCCAGATGGGACCTGTAGCCCAACTCACCGCTCTGTTTCCATGGTTGTGAGCAACTTCATTCACTTAAGACCAGTCGATAGTCTCCACCAAGATGATTGTTTTCTATATATGCCATAGTGTGAAAGTAGGTGACAAGCACATTGCCCTAGAACAAAGTACACATTGAGAGATAAATATATGAGCTGTGTTTCCTAACTTGTAACTGACTTTAAAATAAATGTTCAGATTCAGTTATCTTTTGACAAGAAATAACATGTATACCTTACATAATTCTACTTTACGTTGCTTCTTAATCAATTATTACAAGTGAAAAAAGGTTTGAGAACAACAAAGGCTAATCATTTCTCTCATTGAAATTTTGTTACAATTCATATTAATTGTTCTTCCCTGTACATTAGGCAACATTGACCCTGACTAATTACCATGAAGTCTTAACATCATTAAAACTGCCTTTATTTAATTATTATTGGTAAATCATTTTTGACCGTTTATTTGGGCTGCCTGCTTCCCAATTAACTGAATTGACAAATATTTCACCTTGAATTTCAACGTATCACAAAGCACATAAAAGTACATAAGGTTAATAAGGGAATGCTTTCTGAAGAAGGGATGTATGCAGCTTATATATATATGTTTAATATATTTAAATATACATATATATTTAATGGAGAAACTAGGTATGCTCTTGCATAGCAGCTCTTGTGTAGCACTAAAATGACTTTGGAGACTTTACATCACTTTAGTACCAGAACGAAATAAAGACAAAATAGTTGAGAGTCCCTGGGCACCTTAGAAATAGCTCAGAATGAACCCCACTGGCAATCCCAACTGGCTTAAATCAAAGTATAGACACAAACACTTGCACTCATATACGTTCATTGTGTTTAAAGTGATTTGTTCACAATTCACTAATCATGGAAGCTCATCTGGAAGTGTGGTTTGTAGACCACAAGCCAGATTTTACCTCAATAGAAGTTTTCAGGTAAAAATAAACAAGTGGGAGATAAGTCAAAGAGGGGAAAATATAATTTTTTCTTGATTGCAATAAGCCAGAGAATGCTTAAGCCAGAGTCCTATTTAGTACCTTGGTGGGGTCCATCTTTGGAGCTTTGACCATTTGCATCTGGTCTGGATAACGGAGTCCATGTGAAATACCAAGGAGGAGGAAGCAAAGGTGACTTTGAAGTTCTAAGCCTCACTAACTCAGGGGCAATGGGTCATTGCCAAGGAAAGTATCACCAGGAAGAGGAGCCGGTTGGGTGTGTTTGGGGTGGAGAAGACGAATTCTTTGGAGCACATGTAGATCTGAAGGAACCAGGAGGAGATTCAAGTGGCAATTTCATGAAAGCAATTGAAAATGTTTGCCTGGGATCATGTGGAAAGATTAGGATTAGAAGTTTTGAGTTGGGAGATATCTACTCATAACCTTAGGGGTGAAAGAGACCTTCTCTCCAAGAAAGAAAGGATAGAGATAAGCTAAAGAGCCTCATTGCATTACTGGGATAACCAATTTCATAGGAGGAGAAAAGCTGGTGGCAAAGGCTGACAAAGGCCACACTGGCCGCCTTGATGTTCCTGAACCCACCAAACATAGCCCCCTTTCAACCTCAGCCTGGAATGCTCTTTCTTCCCACAGAGTTAGAAGTGCTTTCTTTGTGCTCCAAGAATACTGTTTCTGAAGCTACATTCAACCACAGACTGACAGTTAACTGCTCAGGTTCCTGTCTCACCTGCAACCCAGTAAACAGCCACTGAATGAATGAACTGGATTTATAGAATGGAAAGAGACTGTGCTCAGGCCACATTTCAGCACTCGAGATCTTGGCGTTCTCATCAATCGGTCAGATGGTGTGTTATTTCAAGGGAAATATAACTGAATACCCATGTGTGTCAGCCATTCCCAGAACAAAGGCCAAACATTTTAAAACAACATCAACAGGACTCTCCATTTCTTGGCTCTGGTTTTCTAGGTACTCATCTTCAGGCAGGCTTTGTCAACATTCACTCCTCTGAAATGACTCTGTCCCTCCTGAGGTCACTTGCCCACCCCTGTGCATCTAGAGCAAGTGGAGCCCCTGATGGACCACCCAGGGGAGGGGTGGGGACAGTTTTGAAAGTAGGGTCTGGGATGGGGGCAGAAACAATACAAAGTAACAGGAGCCCATGCAGAAAACATACAAAGGTCATCAAGTGAAACAACAGTAGGGGACAGACGGGAAAGGGAGTAAATTCATTCTCCCCCTTCCTCTGTCTTACTGTCAAGATTACAGTCTGTCAGGAGAAGGACCCTGAGCTCCAGGATTACCTTTGCCTTGTGTTTGAGGTTCTGTAGATGAAGGAGAGTTAAAAAAAAAGTATTAGCTGACATAAAGCCATTTGTTGGCATTAGAACATCGAGCCTTAGTGTTTGTTTTTATTTAAATCTTGCCTTTGGTTTGATGTGAAAATATAAATATGAGAATCTTATGTAACCTTTAAAAAGCCTCTCAAGTTCTAAATATATTTTATATACAAATAGTACTCTATTTATAATGACACAGGTATAGCATGGGCTTCGTAAATAGACCCAGGTTCCAACCCTGCCTACCATTTGCTCTGGGTGGGAAGCTGAAACAGACGACTTAAACTTTTGTATCTCATTCTCTTGGGTGCTTACCTTAGAGAATGCACATGAAAAACATTGAGCATTTGCCCAGCACAACAGTCAAAAATAGTAGGTACTATGGGCATTATTGTTGTGGCTTAAGGATGTTTTTTTATTGTGGTAAAACATGCATAACACGAAATGTGCCACTTTAACCCCTTTCTAAGCAGGTAGTTAAGTTGCAGTAAATACAGTCACTCTGTTGGGCAACCGTGATCACCCTCCATCTTGAAAACTTTTTTAATCTTCCCAAACCGAAACTGTACGCATTAAACAATAACTTCCCATTTCTCTCTCTCCTCCAGACTTTGATCACCACCACCCTACTTCCTCTCTAAGTCTGCCTATCCTACGTACATCATGTAAGTGGAATCATACAACATCTGTCCTTTTGGGTCTGGCTTATTAAAAAAAAAAATTAGTAGTAAAAGCTTAATCCACACTATTTAGTCATTGATTCCTGGGGTTCCTGTACTACACAGGCCACATTCAAAAGGCCTAAATTCCACCGCCCTCCTGCTAGTATTTACTAATTGCAGGCACCATCTCAGTAGGAGAAACGCAATTTCTACAATGCATCGTAATGGCCCTTCCATTGCCACGAGCATCACGGAAGCAGAGTTTGTTTCAGAAATCTAGAACTATTTCTGACAGGGAGCTCAAATGCTTGGGTGCCTTAATTGTAGCTGAGCTGAAAAGTTTTCAGCCTGGGTATTGCAGCTTCCTCGTGATCAGCCTCCCGGCTCCTCTCCCAAAGTGACTGTGAATTTGCAGTCAGTAAGCAAAGTCGATGGTAATGAGACATAAATATTCATTACTAAAAAGTGAGGGCCTAAATCAAGAGATAAGATTAATTATTCAGAAAAAGCTCTATTTTAAAAGTTTCTCTCACAGATGTGTAGCCATTACGCAACCTGTTTCTTTTTTATCATGCATATGAGTTCATGGAGAGTTTCCCTGCCTGGCAAGTCTGCGTGCTTTTCTGTACAATGATGCCAATTCCTAATTCCTGGACAAAAAATAGGAACCGCTAAGCCCATAACCATCAAGTACCAAGCAGGTTTTTTCTGTAGCGATCAGTTACCCACATGAAATCTCTTAGGGTTACACTCTTTACTCCAGGGACTTGTCCATGCAAACGTGGTTTTATCAGTCAAGTGGAACTTCCTAAAACGGTTCTCCGGGAGCAGACTGTTTCTCCTTAGCTCAGTGACTTCACGCCTGGTCTTTCGGATGCCTGTGACCCAGATTACTAGGACCATTACTACAAACAACAAGTGCCACCTCAGAATGCAATTTCTGCCCAGTGATCTTGGGTAAAGAATTATCTCTGGACATTGGCTGTTTTTTCTGTAAAATAAGTGACTAAAGATAGCCTGGAAGCCCCTAGAGCCAAGTGGCCAGTAATCAGGAATGCAGGTAAATATTGGATTTAGGAAAGAGGCATGCGCCTCTGTGTCGTACTTTTCCAGCACTCTTTCTCCTTGAGACTGTTTCTCATTTCTCTGCCAACAACCATCTCACAGCTTCTTGTTCCTGTATTTGGGAACTGAAATTTCCACCCCATTTGCCCTTCCGCTCTCAAGGCCTGTCCAACCTCAGGCTCTCTGCCTAGCATAAGCTAAGACTGCAGGCTGGAAATCACCACCCTTGTGATTTAATTGCCTTTATCTCATCTGTCCCCTTGGCCCTCAGGACTCCCCAACTGCCGCTTTGCAGAGCAAATTTGACAGCCTCCAATCTCTAGCTTTTAATCTAAACAAAACGCCAATGACTCAGACAGACATTTGAAAGGACACTGTGATAATCAAGGGAGAGGATAATTCTGCAAGAACAATAGCAAAAAACAAACAAACAAAACCCATGTTTACATTTTATGTTAACTCCGGGCTCCATTAGAAATGGTGATGCTGTGTTTGGCAAATATTTCTGATTCTTTAAACAATTATGCTGGTACTTATTGGGTGCTTACTACAGCCTAGGCACTGTGCTACACACGTTGCATATGTTATTTTATTTAAACCACCCAGTAATCCTAGAAGGTAGGTGCCGCGCCTACCCGTTTGTTTTATAGATACAAAAACACAAAGGCTTAGAAAGGTTAAGTAACTTGCCTAACTTCACACAGTGAGTGGCAGGGCTGGATCAAACCAGGCCAACCCGAGAATCAGTGGTCTAGCCACCATGCTAGAATATTCAATGATATGTTCAAATGCAGGTCCTCACTCCAGAAAAGGTAATACTGAGTTACTCCTTTAAATTGAGAAACCTCTGAAAGGCTTAAATGATGGATTACTGCATCTAAATAATTTACTCCACTTCCCCCCCCCAACGCTTATCATCTTTGTTTTTCTTCTATTGAGGTCCTTAGGTTTAATTTTTTTTTTTTTAAAGCCATCTGTTCTCTGTTCCTTGCAGTAGGAAACATAAGGCTTCAAGAGGGCCACACAACTGTACGTTTGAAATTCCTTGTCAGCATAACATGCTGAATTCATCCAAGAGTATATTTTGACCTCAAGGACTCTGGTGGATGGAATTTTTCTTTTTTAACCAAAATAGTAAGAACATTTGAATACTTTTCTGTGAAGGTGTCCTTGTAAACTAAGAATTAGGAATGCTCTCTATCCAAGTAGGAAATCAATAGTCCCGCTTGTAGAATTTATTGCCTATGTAAAAAAAATATCAGGAATCACTTAGGAGATTTTATGTGGGTTAGTTATATAACAGGTGTCTCCAGAGTGGGTCCAGAAGATAATCCATCCCTTGGGAAGGTTCTATTTCTTCTATCAGAATTTCTACTTTTATTCTCTCTTTTTTGTTTTTTATTTTTGTATATACTTTATAATGTATATATTTTATAATATATAATATACAATTAATATGAAATCATATATTATGTACATTATAATATATTATATATTCTCATATATATATATTTTTATTATACATATATATGTGTGTGTATGTGTGCGAATGTGTTTGTGTATGTGTGTGTATGTATATGTGTGTGTGTGTATATGTGTATATATATGTGTGTATATATATATATGATACATGCTCAAAATGTTTTATCAATGAAGGGTGCCTGGATGGCATCACTAAATCATTAAGCATCTTCCTTCAGCTCAGGTCATGATACAGGGTCCTGGGATAGAGCCCAGCATTGAGCTCCCTGCTCAGCAGGAAGCCTGCTTCTCCCTCTCCCACTCCCCCTGCTTGTGTTCCCTCTCTCGCTGTCTCTCTCTCTGTCAAATAAATAAAATCTTTAAAAATAATGTTTTATCAATTAAATAAGTGATCAAAAACAGTCTGGAGAGCATGTTGTAAAAAAACTTTTGAAATTACAAAATATTAGGAATTCTCATGAGAGTTAAACTTCCAGCATTTCTAAAATATAATAAGCATTTATTTTTTGTAATCCAAAGAATCAAGACATTTTTAAAAGATACATTATTTTCATAAGAAAGAATTAAATCTTAATAAATATACTAGATGATGAAGTTAAAAGGCCACTTGTAGGATGTACTGGGTTCATCTACATTAAAGTATAATGAAGATTAAAAGCCATACTGACATCCTTGGGGCCCTGCAAAATTCTTAATTATTCTCTGGTCTAAATTGTCTCAATTCCTCTAGTCTAAAAGCAAAATTATACAGAGTGCCAGTCATTGGTAAATGATTTTTTTTCAAGTCATTTGCTCATATGTTCATTGGCCCCCTCTGTCCCTGATGTGACCCACAAGATCTAGCATCCCGATGGTACCCTATCCTACTTCATTGCTCTTCACTAGTCTCCTCCAAGTCTATGCTGCATTCACTTCTGTAACAATTGTCTTGCCTTTGGGCATTTGCAGAATCCATTCCTTATCTATCTATTTATTTATTTATTAACATATAATGTATTATTTGTTTCAGGGGTACAGGTCTGTGATTCATCAGTCTTACACAATTCACAGCGCTCACCATAGCACATAGCCTCCCCAATGTCCACAACCTAGCCACTCCATCCCTCTCCCCCAACCCCCAGCAACCCTCAGTTTGTTTCCTGAAATTAAGAGTCTCTTATGGTTTGTCTCCCTCTCTATGAAAGAAACACCCTTCCCTGCTCTTTGCCTGGCAAACCTCTTCTATCCTTTCAGTCTCAGCTAAAATATTCGTAGCCTCTTCTGTATGTTCCATGGTATCCTATACTCTCCTTGCCTTTAACATTGATTGCACTGCGTGTTTCATATCTATCTTCCAACCCTAAATTTGTGAGATTCTCCTTACACTTCTGGCAGATTAGATAATCTGGTCTTACTTCCCTGGACCCATTGTCTAGGTGGAGAAAAAATGGGGCATGTTGGAAGCCTTCATACTTGCACGATGCAGAAATTTCTCCCGCCCTTACATGGCCCTGCACACACTCCCTCATCAGCCGGTTTGTACTTTGTGGGTGCTTTATTAGGTCTTTGAGCTCATCACTTAATTATTTCCTATTTTTTTTTTCTTTTCTCCTTCTTGTCCTTTCTTCTTTCTTTAGTTTGTTAGACTGACAGATTGATCTGCTGATATTTCTGTTCATATACTTACAGTCTATAGGAAATTAACCGTAATCTTCTTGGTAGTGTCAGCAAAAACTTATGTGCTGATCCAGATAGTGGTCAGCTGGGAAATGCCACTAAACGGGGGCAAGAGGATGCATTAGGAGCATAGGGAAGGATCAGACTGATTTTAGATGAGACTAGATTTAGTATGCCATTTGACCCTTGTCCACAATCAGTCTTTTTTTTTTAAGATTTATTTATTTATTTGTGAGAGAGAGAGAGAGAGAGAACACAAAGCAGGCAGAGGCAGAGGGTGAAGCAGGCTCCCCGCTGAGCAAGGAGCCTGATGTGGGACTCGATTCCAGGACCCTGGGATCATGACCTGAGCCAAAGGCAGCTGCTTAACCAACTGAGCCACCCAGGCGTCCCCACAATCAGTCTTTTAATGCAATTAAGTCTTTTAATAAGTCTTTTATTTTTCCCTAGTAGGGGAAAAAAATTTATGTGATTTTTTCTCAGTTCCTAATTTTTTTTTATTAAATCAAGAAATGCATTTTCTTTATCGTTATATCTTGACTCTAGGACAAGGATGTTAGAAATTATGCTGTCAGCAAAACTGTATTTGATTATGAAGGCAAAAACATTACTGAATTATTTGATATTCTGTTTTGTTTATGTCCTAATTCAAATACGACCTTGACACTGTTTAATTGTAATAGACAGTGTATTATAACCATTCCTCAGCTGTTTTTCCGGATCACAGGTTCAGATTTATGTTATATGCCTGTTAGTTGATTTGAAAAGTATTTTACTTACGTTTTCATTGTGTTGAATATTTCTTTTGTGGATCTGAATTGCAGATTTGCTCAACTCCCCCTCTCTCCCAAGGCTAACTTAAGCAAAATAGACAGATGGTTCTCAAATAGGCCCCATTCTCAAGATTGATTTCTACAGTAATTTTTTGTTGCCTCTAGTGATATTGTTTACTTTAATATCTTCTCAAGATTGTGCCTTACAAAGAACAGCAAATCAATTTGGCAGTTTCTTAGTGTACAAAGCTTTCTTTTAGATCTTTAAAAATGGGGGAAATAATTTTAAGGGGCTAGAAGTTAAAGTGTGAATTCTTATTTCAGGATATTATTTGCCTTTTCATGGTTGAAGACATGATGAAGTAGGCTTCCTAAGGCTCACATTATTATAGTTATCACAGTGATTATCAACCATATACTCCAACTAAAAATACAAATGATTGATGAGGAGACCATGTATATTTACAAACATGATCTGTTACTAATCATAAACTAAGAACAGCCTGAACTGGATTTATATATTGGGTTTATCTTTTCAAAAATACAGTGACTTCGTTATCTGGTTTGTCTGAGGAGTGAGGTCACATAGTCATTTAAAAAAAAATAATTGAACTAGTTCCTTTTAAAAATATTATACTCTTCTGGGCTATGGACATTGGGGAGGGAATGTGCTCTGGTAAGTGCTATGAAATGTGTAAGCCTGATGATTCACAGACCTGTACCCTGGGGCAAATAATACATTATATGTTAATAAAAAAATTATACTCTTATTTATCTTTTTTTCTTAATGCAAGATGTAAAGCATCTAGAACATTCAAATAAAAAGAGCATAATCACCTGTAATGCTACTACCCAGAGACAACTATTGTTAATATTTTAATATTAATCCCTTTTGTCATTGTTTATTTTAATCTAAAACTTTGTATGTATAAACATAAGTGAAAATAATAGTGTAAAAATAGAATATAGTATATATAGAATATATTCTATATATATTTAGAATATATATAAATTCTATTTATAGAGTTCTATTCTAAATTCTATAAATTCTATAAATAGAATTTATAGAATATATTCTATATATTCTACAAAATATATAGAATATATTCTAGAATAGAATAATGGTGTAAAAATAGAATAGTGTATATTAAAAATATACACTATTTTTAATAGTGTAAAAATAGAAATATAGAACACCTATTTGTGAAGAATGATAGAAAAAGGTAGGCAAAGTTGTTGTTGCTTTTGTTTTTGTCTTTTGATAGAACACATCCTGATTTTAGGCATCTTATTAAAAAGTATATATTTCAATTCAACACCTCTTAGCCATTTTTTAATAGGTAAAAAATTATTTATGTCCACTAAACTTAATACAACATTTTGAACAAAATGATGCTTGGGAAAACCTCAAATAATAGTCCAGGCACAGTTGGTAGGTTACGAATCAAACGTACACTTTTTGGAGAGCTCATAGGTGTTATCAAAGGTCATCCACTTCCCTGAGGTTGGTGCTTGAAGATGCCCTATTGATCCATACAAAGCAAAACTTGGTTCATAATTCTATTAATTGATGATTAGGAAGCAATATTTTAAGCAATTTATATTTTTATATGACAGTTTGCTGCATATGTAAGCATTCTACTGTGGTTTATATGTGGTTTAAATGTGGTTTGGGAAATTGGAGGTTGGGGGTTGACATGACAATGTAATTTATGCACTAGGATGATGAAGATGTTTAGTATTTTCCTACATATTTTCAATACTGTGTTATTAATGTTAATAATATATTACAGGTGTTAACATTAATTATGCAGGCATGTGAGATGCCTACAGATGGCATTGTGAGTGCATAAATAATTTCTGGAGGCATATGCAAGAAATTATTATCATTGTTTGCTTCGTGGCTGGGGACAGGAGAGCCCATTTTGAGCCATGAGAATATGTTGGCTATCAAAAATGGAATTATAAAAACACGATCAAATCTAATGTGAAAAATATACTTGCATGTCTTTAAACGTGGCTAGCTTTATCTATTTATAGGAAAAGCAAGCATGATTTTATCTCGGTGATTCAAGGTCTCCTTCAGTATTAATTGTGTAATAATTTACTCAGAGGCTAGTGAGGTATGAGGAGCTGTTTACCTCTATGGTGGATTCCGACTGGTGGTTCTGGAGCTCTAGTCAGGAATCCAGCGGTCCCTTTAAGGAGCCATTGGGCAGGAGCTGGCATGCTATTTATTGGGTGTGTCCTTAGGGAGGACCTTGTGGGGAAGAGAGACAGAGAGAGAGACAAAGACAGACAGAAAGAGAAATAGAGAAGGAGGAGGAGGAGGAAAGGAAGAGGGGACAGAGAGGGAGAAAGAAAACAAAATGGCTCCCAGAGCTTCCGTATTTCTGCTGCTTTGTTGCTGGCTGTTTCTGATTCATAATCCATTGCCATCAGCTAGCTCTCCTCATCAGCTCCAGGCATTTCTTAATGACCTCTCAGATGTTGCTTGAGCTGCCAAATGAAATCCTGTCTCCAGAAGCAAAAATTGAACTTCTTTCCTGTTCGATGACTTTTGGAAGTGCCCCAGGTAACCCTAGTCCTGGCTTTGTCCCCCTCCAGCTCAGTGGAGGGCCGGGCTCTTACTTTGCTAAGGAAGGGTGGAAATTCACAGAGTCCCTCTCCATCTGTAGATTGTTGCAGGCATGTGTTCTAATTGCTCTGACTTATTTCAGAGAAGTCCAAAGTCAGGCTTCTATTCTCATGCGGGAAAAGAGTAATGAATAATAGGACTCCTGGCTGCCTTTCATCCTGTCCACTCTACCACTGCCAACCATCCATCCTCCAAACTTTTCCACCAATGCCTGTTTGAACGTTTTCCTTCTGCTTTAAAATACCCTCTTGAGGGGCACCTGAGTGGCTCAGAGGGTTAAGCCTCTGCCTTCAGCTCAGGTCATGATCCCAGCGTCCTGGGATCGAGCCCCATATCAGGCTCTCTGCTCAGGAGGGAGCCTGCTTTCCCCCTCTCTCTCTGCCTGCCTCTCTGCCTACTTGTGATCTCTCTCTCTCTCTCTGTGTCAAATAAATAAAATAAAAAATCTTTAAAAAAAAAAAATACCCTCTTGAGCTTTGGTAAGCAGCCACTCACCTTTTGCCACATGCCATCGGTACTGGCCTATTCCGGAAATCTAGTCCTAACTGAAATAGACTGTGTGCCTCGGTAGATGGGTTTGACCTAGTTTCATACTGGAAATTTATTTAGCTACCTGATCTACACATCTGTCACAGCCGTGAGAAGTTCTGATGACTGCTTTGTTTTAGCAAGGCTTGGCGTCCCTTCCTCTTGAGGACTCATGACAGTCTTCCAGATAATTCATTGCCAAGCCACCAACAGCTCTTTGAATGACAGCGATCGCAAGTCCTCCAACAGCCAGCCTGACCCTGCTCTGAAAGCTTTACCTGACTTTCTTAGCAACACTACCCCTTAAGCAATTCTCCACTTGAGAATTTTAAAGTGAGCCACTCACAGGCCGCACCAAAGCAGCTCGTCTCAGATTCTTTGTTGACATCAGCTGGAACATCGGTTTTTACTGAGAAGAGGTTCCATTCCTGCCATCACGTCAAGGAAGTACCAGACTCACGTGTTACAAGCGCAATGACACATGCCTCTCATCACTACAGAGGCACTCCCGATGCAACCTGAATTCCTAGGAATCATCCTTGCGAGGTCTGCTGGATTACCTTCCCCAACACAGTTCCTTTGGTCTGTTTCTGCCTGACATTGGTTTGCACATCTCTTGACTTCTCAATCAGGCTTTCTTTCTTTCTTTCTTTCTTTCTTTCTTTCTTTCTTTCTTTCTTTCTTTCTTTCTTTCTTTCTTTCTTTCTTTCTTTCTTTCTTTCTTTCAGCATGTTAGAGAAGTTCAGCTTTATTGACCATCATATGGGCGTTTTATTCTTTAACACTATGCAAAGCTCCACACTTGCAGACCATAACCCTTGCTCTTAAGGAATTTACATCTGGAAGGAGAGAAAAGACATATGCCTAAATTACCACGATGCAAATCAGCTGATAGTGTGCTGTATTAGGAATCCTAGCAGACCATGACTGTCATTCACAGGAATAAGTCTCTGAGTAGAGTAGAGGAAAGCTTCCTGGAGGAGGCAGCATTCTGAGCTAAGAGTTAAAGGCTGGCTAGGGTTTTGAACTGCAACTAGAAGGTGGAGTTGGCATTCCAGGTGGAAGAAATAGTCAAGCAAATGCAAGAAGGTCCGAAATTATATTGTTTAGGAAACAACCAGCGGTTCGGTTTTGACTGAAAAAGGGAAGACATGAAAAACAGTACATGTAAGTCAAGTCTGAAAAGACATTTTGGGGTCAAATTGTGGCATGCCCTGATTTTTCTAAAGTAAGGTATTTAATAAAACTAATTGTAGTAATTAATTGAAGTAAAATTACCTTTAAAAATAATAAAATTATAATTAAAGTACTAATTGAAGTAATAAAGGGGACATGTCAGGATTAGAGCTTTAGAAATCAACGTGACAGTGGAATGCAGAATTTATTGGTCAGGAAAGAGAAATAGAGTAAAAAGTTTACAGAAATAATAGTAAATCTCTGTTGCAGTGTTTTAGGTGGGGAGGTAAAATGAGTGAGTGTAAAAATAGAGAATAAATAAGTTCTATGAGGAATACTAAGAAAAAATATTTTAACGTAGGGCAATCAGCTAGATGTTAATAAACTTGATAGGGACTCAGAAAGAAAAGAAATGGTGTCTTACTCCTTTTTTGTACCCTGTGCGGCTTTTATCGTTTTGCTTTGCACATAGAAGGATTTGATGAATGTGGAATCAGGAGGCTCTAAATGATGGGCCAAGAGCTGTACCTTATAAAAAGTTCACAGGACTTTAGTCCCTGCACCTGTGAATATCTGATTTCACTATTTAGGATGTTTCCGGGTTAGCTAGACTCAACCTTGTTGCAGCTAATGGAAAATGCTGGATGTATAACTCCCGGAAATTGATCTGAACTGCAATGCTCTTGATACGTTATCATTGTGATTCTTCTGTACTTCATTCCACACTTACAGAATATCCATCATTACTTGTAATCTTTCCTTACAAAAGTAATGCTTACTTATAACAAATTCATAGACTCCAAGAGCATTTGGAATAAGGAAACAAATTCCAGTGGCCCTGGAATGCTGGCAGGTAACATCAGGAGTCAAGTTTGACACTGAGAGAGGGCACGTACCTTCTAAAAGGGACAGCATTCCTCAGCTTTAGCTGGTAGCTGCCACGCAGGAATACAAGGCCTGGGGTTTTAAATCTTCTTTCTTTAAAAAAAAGAAAAAAGAGATCAGGAAATCCAGGTTTTCTCAGGAATTCTTTTGATTTTTAAAACATTGATTTTCAATCTCTCTCAGTCTTTCTCTCTCTCTTTGTGTGTGTGTGTGTGTGTGTGTGTGTGTGTGTGTGTGTACAAAATATATCTGCTGGTTAAATCTTGGCTGATAGGCCACTAGTTTTTAATCTCTGATATGACATTAGAAAAATGAAAAATCTTTCTGCCCTCTAAGGTCATTTCCTAAAGATGTGCATGGCTGACAATAGGATCTATGTCTCAAGAAACACGTTACATCTATTCTGGAAATTGCTTTTTGAAGTTAACAATAGTTTGCATGAATAGCATATGCTAGCACATGTAGGTGTCCTTCTCCTGCATCTCTTCCTTCATCATCTTCTTCTTCAGGTTCAGAGTTTGTCATTGTTAAGATTACAACATCCAATTACCTATTCATCTCCTCTTAAGATAAATGTATATCATTTCCCCCTTTTCCCATTGCCATTGCCAACAAATGGATATTCTCACAGATGTATCTTTGTTCTCTTGTGCTAACATAAGTTTTATGACGCGATGTTGTTAGGCAAGTAAAAGGCATGGCATTTGAAGTTTTTAATAGATAATTCCAAATAGTATTCCAAAAAAGTATACTGTGTTAGTGCTGGATCTCTCATCTTTTTTTTTTTTTTTTTAAGATTTTATTTACTTATATGAGACAGAGAGAGAGAGAGATTGAGTTCAAGCAGGGGGAGTAGCAGGCAGAGGGAGAGAGAGAGAAGCAGAGTCCTCACTGAGCAGTGAGCCCAATGTGGGGCTCGATCCTAGGACCCTGGGATCATGACCTGAGCCAAAGGCAGACGCCTAACCTACTGAGCCACCCAGGCACCCCTAGATCTCTCATCTTTTTAAAATACTGGATATAATCGTGAATATTTTTCTCAGATTAAAAATATATTTACTTTTTTTTTTCTTGTGGGGGGTGGTGAGGTTGAGCATCTTTCCCTATGTTAGTTGGCCACTGTATTTATCAATAAATTGCCTACTCATGGTTTTTGGTCTTTTGCCTACTAGGTTGTTTTGTTATTGATTTGTAGGAGCTTAATATTTTCTCCATGCTGTTTGCTTTTGGCTATAGTTCATGTAGTCTACCTGTGTGCTGTCTTTTCACTGCATGAAAATTTTGATTTTTTTAGGTGTTCAGATTTGCAAATCACCAAACATTTCCTATGTGGCTTCTGAGTTCTGGGTCCCACTTGGAGAAACCATTTTCTCTTCAAGATTATAAAAGTACTCACCTATTTTTTTTCTGGTACAGTTTTATATAGAGAGCTATATAGATATTTAATCCATATGACATTTATTTTTCTAAATGATTGGGGTAGGGATCTACTTGTTTTTTCCTCCGGCAGTCCACTTGTCCAAATCAATGCTGTTTGGACACTTCAAAACTTCAAAAAAGTTTTGATGTGTCGTCTTTGCTATGTATGATAATCGGGATTGCAGGTGAGACCTCTTCTTATAACTCATTTTATTACATGGGTACAGTTGTCATATAGGAAAGCTATTATTATTTATACTATCTGTTTCATCTAACAATTATTTCTAAGCAGATGATTTCAGTTCCCTGTTGAGGAGGAAGTGAGCATCAGGCTGAGCGGCTACAGAAGGTTCCTGAGGTTTGGGCCGCCTCGTGTGTCTCTCTGAAAGTTTGCTCTGACAAGGCTGTGGTTTTGTGTGACCTAGTAATGCTTCACAAAAGGGAAATGAGATGGGTTCCCAATACTCTGGAACTCTCAGGACTAGGTAGTGTTGATAACTTACATTTTAAAGCAAATTAACTACTAATTGAAAATAAATTAGGATGTTGGCATGCATTCTCCAAGGGCCGGCAGAGCTCAATTTAAAGTTGCAAAGAAACAGCTATGAAGGGTTGTATTAGGAGGCATTGGTTTGAAATGTTTGTGATGATTCAGCACTTTGTTGAGATAGAGTTTCTAAAAATTGATTGACCACATATGTTTTTTTTTTTTAATATTTTATTTATTTGACAGAGAGAAACACAGTGAGAGAGGGAACACAAGCAGAGGGAATGGTAGCAGGAGAAGCAGGCTTCCTGCTGAGCAAGGAGCCCGATGCGGGGCTCCATCCCAGGACTCTGGGATCATGACCTGAGTCGAAGGCAGACACTTAACAACCAGGTGCCCCGACTGACCACATATGTTTTATATGTGGCAATGGGATTACCTTGAAGGGTGAAAAACATGGAGTCCTTGTATACCTGAACTGTAACAAATATCTCCTGTAGCAGTTGTAACCATTACAATTCTACAGAGCTGAATGGTTCCTATGTGGCTCAGAAGCCACATAGGAAGCCACATTGTTCCTTTATATATTAGAGGTCATTTAATCCTCATAAAAGCCTGTGATATGGAAAATGAGGCTCTGGTGTTATCTTTACTTTCCCAATGATGAAAGTGAGATTTAAGAAGGTTAAACGAGCTGTCCAAATTCGTATCTTTCCTAAGTGATAACGTCAGGGTTTAGATGCAGGTCCTCTGCGGCTTCTGCCAAAGTGCCCTGCAGTCCACACTGCTGTCTCCCAAAGGATCCAGCATATTGTAAAATGAGATGAAATACCCTGACCTTCTTATCTTGGATCCTTGGTTTCACAGTTGCGAGCCACTGTCTGCCATTAACGTGGCTCATGGACACGAACGTGCTCCACGTCGGAACACGGCCTTTCTGCTGTGGCCAGTGGAAGATTTCATTAAATTCCTCCAACGTATTTGGTTTATTTTTGATATCCATTGACATTATGCTAAACTATTTTGTGTCCTACATTATAATCAATTTGCAACATAATTCCAAAAGAGAAAGTTCAGTTATTCCTTCATTCAATGAACTCTACCCTGCCATTGATATGACTATTTGATGTTTTGTGAGTCTTAGAATCTAGAATATTTTAAAAAGCATTTCTGAACTTTTCATAATCATTTCTTTAAAAAATGAGGCTGTGGATCTCTTTGAATATTATCTTTCCTGTCCCAAATACCCTCTTTTCTGGTGGAGAGAGGTGAGGATAAAAAAGGGTAGATAATAATGGATTAAGTGTATCTAAAATAGTACTTTTTATTTTCCTCCCAAAAATCTCTAATGGAGGTACTACTGATGGCTGGGGAACATACTTAAAAAAAATTAGGTCAATCTTTTCTTCCAAATTCTTAAAATCTTCTGAGTAGGACAGTACTGTGTTTTCCTGTATGCATTTTATTTATTTAGTTAATTATATACTGAACCTTTCCAAAAATATCTGGGATCTTGGTATGATCCTCATTTCTAAAGCACTCGTTTCCTCCCTTCTTTTCCACTCTTATCCTACCCTGCTCTTGTCTTATCACTTCTTTCCCCAAATTTTTCACCAGATCCACAGAGCTAACTCATTTCTTCTAAGCCATCTCTACCCAGCCAAAGTGCTACATAATAGGTATGAGAGAAAAATTATAGCTAATCTTTCAAGTTGAGGAATAGCATAGATGATGAAAGAAGACCTCATAAGGATTCCCTTTAGGGTTCTGTTTTGGGCTGGCTGCTGTCAAGCTTCAGTAATCTGAACTGTGAATAAAGAGAGCATATGACCTAAAAATTAGTAATCAAGGTGTACTAAAAAAAATACCCTTTCTATGAAACTCTCAGAAAGTTCTACTTAAATAAGGAAAAGTCAAAATACCATACACTACATATATCTCCTTTTTTTAGACTACATGCCAGGGTTTGACACAGCCAGCTGTTGATCCAAATTATGAATGAAAAACCTCTGTCTAGACCAGCAACTATAGTAAAGACAAGGAATGAATGTCACACTGAAATGTTTTCTTTTAAATAAAGGAACCCCATGCATCGAGTCTCCTAACCAGGGCCATCTTTGTTTCAAGCTTACATCGAACTTCTTATAAAGTGGGGGTGCGTTTTCAGGGCATTACATCTCTAGCACCTCAAGGAAGATATTGTCTTAATGTACTAACCTTCCTATGCTGGAATATATGATACATCTACAACTCTTCTTATGCAATATTGTAGCATCTGTGTAATTTTTTTCTTATTTCTGTGAGTTGTTTACTATTTACTTAGTTAAAGAGCAAGATATTACCATAATGAGTCAGAATGTTGTTTTCCCTTGTTACCAAGAGAGAATCCTCTAAAGATTTTGGTTTCTTAGCATTACTTGTTGCCTGGTGATTAATGTTAGCAAGAATGCTGTGGGGTGCTTTAGGACGAGTGATGTTAGAAAAGTACCTTAACTGGCTTTAGTTAAACATTACTTTTGCTATGAACACATACCCCCTTTATTTCTCCACCAATAAAACACAGGAAGCAGTGTCTATATCAACTAGCATTGAATTACAAGATTGTCTTTACTTTAGAAAAGAGGAGGTTGCTCAAAATAATTATTCCTAAAATATGTTGGCACTTACTGTGTAGCAGGAACCATACTAAAAATCTAATGGGATAGAAAGTAGTTATTTACACTCATATTTCAGCTAAGAACCCTATAGTTGTGCAAGGTCACAAAACTAGTAAACAATGAGGACAGGATTCAGTCCAGGTCTATTTTAATCTAGAACTTGATGTTTAGCCAGGCATATAGCTACAGAGGAGCAGAGGGAATATTTGGCTTCCTCTGAACACATCCTTTAAAACATGCATCTTTTTAACAAGAAAATTAGCAGCAATGTGAAAATAATGTTTGAGCCTGGCAACAACCCTTTGTGTAATTACCACCCTGTTGTGCTTCTCAGGACCCTGAGTACTTCATCATGAAGACTTTCTGTTTGCTAGTCTATCTAATCATTATCTGGTGATTTGTTTATTACCTTGACATTGATTATTTATTACCCAGTTACCTGTTTTTCTTGTTTTAGAAATGTCACAGAAGTCAGACATTACTTTTTTTTTTTAATCATCTCACATTCAGAGAAGGAATATGTGGTCTTTCTAGAATCCTTGGAAGCACTAGCTATCTTTCTTCTTCCCCCAATAATCATCCTCTTCATACGAAGATAATATCAGGAGGTCACAGCATGGTATTACTTTTCCTACTAGCGGTGGTGACTGTATTAGACGTAGTCCTACTCTTACCCTAGTGACAGATATTTTGAGGTCACCTGGGAAGATTCAGTAGGTTAGAGATGCCGGCAAATGATGAGGGTTTTGAGTTACAGCTATAATGGAAAGAGTATGGATGTAGCCACAGAATCATCACTATTGGAAAAAGACTGCAGAGTGTTCCTCACACTTAGAATCTCATTCATCAGGTTATCAATAGCAAGGATTTTCTGCAAACAAGTAGATGATCCAGAGCTTGGTCAGGAATTACATACAACTCAGGACTTGACAAAAGCTTCCATGAGACATTGGACAAAGCTACAGTCCAATTCAATGAAAGGCCCCAGGTCTGAATTTGTGTTGGGGCAGCTCATTTGTAACTGAAAGATTTATCCCATATCATCTTGGTCTATTATGGGTTGAGTTGTGTCCCCCACAAATTCATATGTTGAAATTTTAATCTCTAATAACCTTAGAATGTGACCTTATTTGGAGATAGAGTTACTGCAAAAGTAATTTGTTAAGATGAGGTCTTACTGTAGTAAGGTGGGCTCTTAACCCAATATGATGGGTGTTTCTATAAAAAGGGGAACCTGGGCGCAGAGATATGTACACAGGGAGACCACCATGTGAACATAAAGGCAGAGGTGGAGGTAATGCATCCATAAACCAAGAAATGCCAGATTGCCAGCAAATCACCAGAAGGTAGGAGAGAAGCCTGGAGCAGATATCCCTCAGCCTTCAGAAGTAATCAATCCTGCTGACACCTTGATCTCAGACTTCTGACAATAAATTTCTGTTGTTTGAATAACCTAGTTTATGATAATTTATTATGGCAGCTCTAGCAACCTAATACATGGTCTTTCACTGGAAGATCTTCATTGATTTAGGACTAAATACATTTCTTTCGTTCTTCAGATTGATCTGAAAAATGTTCTGTTTATATAAATAATCCTTTATAGTTTATAAAGCTATTATTAAAGATGCCAAAATGCTACGATAAAGACCATTATAAGAAATTCCCGTGTGAGTTTAGTTGTGAGAAAAGTTTTGTCTCAGTAGCTAATATTTATGCTTTCCTTCTTAAAAGTGTATCTTAAGGTGCTTCTCTTTTTACTCTGGTACCCGGCAACCAAGGGCATCGCCCCAAATCTGTAACCCAAGTGTATAGTCCACAAGCTGAACTTGTGTACCTCAGAACATCTACTCTATTTGCTTCTCTTAGATGTTTTCTCTTGTATCTTTATTTGCATCATCTTGATTTAATGAATAAGTAGTTTAAAGCCTTTGAGAAGTGAAAGAAAAAGCCATTTCAGTGTTTAAACAAACAATCGTACATGCCCTCTAGAAATTAGTCATGATTTGTGATTTTTCCAGAGAAATCAGAATCATTAACTGCAGAACCTTGAATGCCGGACAGCTATTAATTCAGGGGGAAAAATGGAGGGAATCATGCCTTTGGGATCCAGGAAAACTCCCGGGCAAGCGCTAGGAAAAGACGTGAAAGACCTTAGATTTTTCCCATATGGTGTTTGGTCAGTTCACCAATAGTATTCCTATATATAATTGGCTCATGGTATCTATGCAAGGTTCAACTTTTTTGTGTGTTACTGTTGAAATGAGTGGAGAGGGTGGGAGCTTGAAGTCTCCAGGAGGAAACTTTGAGACTTTTGACTCCCAGAAGCAAGCAGTCCAGGAGGAGCAGTAATGTTTTCCAAAGCCTAAGCAGGGAAGCTCAGTGGTGATTGTGGTAGTGGTGCCGCCCATAAGCAAGCATTCTCAGGTCAAAATCACATGAGTCAACGAGTCCATACTGAGTATCAGTGAGGTCTTCAGTCTGGTGATACCAGCTGTAGTTCTTGCACCAAAGCCCATTAAGCCAGAGACAAAAGAATTCCAGAAATATAGAGCTGTGGTACTCACGCCATGGTGCATTTGTGCCAGGAGGATGGCATGGGATTCAAGAATGATGTGAACCTTAGCAGTTTTCCCAACGACCACTGGACCAAACACAGCAATGGACAGAGCACATCAGCCAGTACCTCCCAGCATCTGTCAGTGGCAGGGGAGGTCTCTCGCCACTGCCTACAGCTTCATGTCCTTACACTGCGCCAGAGTCTATCTCAGACCCCCTCTCCCTCAGTTATCACTGCACCTGCATTTAAGGCTATATGAACAGCCATGAGCTCCAGGCACTCAGATCATCTATAATCTCATGTAACCCTCATAATAACCCTATAAAATGCATCTTATTTAACCTTGCTTTAAAGGTAAGGAAACCGAGGCTCAGAAAAGTTAATTGCTTTGTCTAAGGTGAGTGGTAGAGCTGGAATTCAAACTTAGGTCTATTAGAATTTAAAGTATTCCCATCCAGGGGCACCTGGGAGGCTCAGTTTGGTTAAGTGTCTGCCTTCGCCTGGGGTCATGATCCTGGGGACCTGGGGCTCCGGCGTCCTGGGATAGAGCCCTCGCATCGTGTTCCCTCTTTAGCAGGGATCTTGATTTTCCCTCTCCCTACGCCACTCCCCTTGAGTGTGCTCTCTTGCTTGTGCTCTCTTGCATGCTCTCTCTCTGTCAAATAAATAGATAAAATCTTAAAAAAATAAAGTATTCCCATCCAGACCTTCCAAGGAAGAATCATTGCTATTCTTAATGCTAACTCAATCATCGTCATTACCCAGTTTGGAAAGGCCCAGATTCAATATTGCCTAATACATTTTTATTCTTCAGAGATAAAAGCTATTTACAGTTTCCAGAACATTTTCTGCCCCCCCTTTCCAGCCATCCTTGTCATTTCGTTAATGTTGCTTATTCTGTCTCTCCATACTACTGTTGACTGTAGGTTTGATCTGGGTACAAGGGCTTTTAGAAAGGCCAGATAATAATGTCTACTTGGAGTCAGCAATGAGTGTGCCTCCTGATTTCTACGCAGCATCTCAGGATGATTAGTTTTGTCTCCACTGTGACCTAGTTGTCTTGCCCTTTTGCAAAACTGGGGATCTGGAGTCACAGCTATTTCGGTCTGAATTTGTTTTATGCAGGAACTTCAACAACTCTAGGCTCACACAAAGGACAATGACAAGATGGGTCTTAGCATCCCAGGGTGTATGGATCTAGCCGCCACACTGTTCCTGCTTTCTTTTACTTTACATTATTACATTTAAGTCAACTATGTTGACACTCATGCTAGCAGCTCGATTAACGGCCAATTGTGTCCATGTCCTAATCTATGAATGTCACCTTGCATGGCAAAAGAGATTTTGTAGTTGTGATTAAATTAAAAATTTTGAGATGGAGAGCTTATCCTGGATTATCCGTTTGGGCCCAAAATATGGATTACAAATGTCTTTACAAGAGGAGGATATTTGATGGCAGAAGAAAGGTGATGTGACAGAAGTGGAGAGATTTGAAGATACTATGCTATTGGCTTTGAAGGTGGAGGAAGGGACCATGAGCCAAGGAATGCAGGGAATGAAGCTCTAGAAGCTGGAGAAGGTGAGGCAAGGGATTTTCCCTAAGAACCTCCAAGAGGGCTGCAGTCTTGCCAACACCTTAACATCAACCCAATACCAGACTTTTGACCCCCAGAATTGTAAGAAAATGAATGTGTGTTAAGTGCCAAGTTGTTGATAGCAGCCATAGGAAACAAATGCACTCATATTTTGATTTTTAAGTAGAAATGGCAGCACATATTTGAAACGTTACCATCTTTTTTTTATCAAGAACTTTTCAGAAAACAGAAACTCCTTTAGAACATTCTATTCAGTTTTGCCAATAAGAGGCTGGAAGCCCAGGAATGGAACTTAGAAATTTGAGATGCCCCTTTCCAGGAAATGTGTTAGTTAATGCGGGTCACAAACTGCTTTTTAATACTCTTTGCTCATTTGGCACCAGATAGCCTGCTTTTGTTTGGCTATGTTTACAAGAAATAGTAGGGAGGATTCCAGAGTATCCTTGACTCTATCCCCCCACTGATCTTTTAGTGATGAGGGTCCAGTTGCAAGATGCAAATTTATTCCTTTTGCACATTTCATCTTTTTCTCGTCAGTATATCATCCTGTACTAGCTGCTTATTTCTGGCATCTGTGTGGAATTACAGGTCTGGAAAAAGGTCACGTTGCCCTATGCAAAGGTAAAACAGATGAAAGGTTATCGAAGAATGCCAGATCCATATGGAGACTCACCATAGTCCTTTTTGTGTTTTCCATGTAAAACAGAACTTTACTGCTCTTTCCCCAGCGCCTTCTCTATAGTTTATGTTCAAAACCCCTTATTTCAATTAGACTTCACAAAAGACCTTTGGATTCAGCTACTTTCCACCCTCAAAAGAGTGCAGCTAATGATAGTGGATTGGCGTGGTGAATATTTGAGAGAGGTTCTTAGGCTCGTGACCCACTTCCGCTGCTGCTTAGATCTCTGCCAAAGCACCTTGAAGCCACTTCCCACTTAGCTGTGGTGATTTTAGGGCCCCGTGGCACTGGCTCATCTCAGCAAGTCTTGTAACTTACCAAAGAATATACTCAGGAAAAAGAAATGTGAAGATGATTTCTGGCTTTATTGAAAATGGCTTAGAAAAAGATGCCACTTTGTTCTCTGTGGTAAGTGTCCCTGGTTTAAAAAACACTGTTCAGGCAGCCTTCCAGTTTTGACCAAGAGCTGCAGCTTACAATTCAGAAATAAAGGATTGAGAAATCCTTTAAAGCTCTTTACTCAGTAAAGACTCAGGGAAGATTTGCTGTTATCTGAAAACTTCCTAACAGAAACGCTGAGTCAGATGGAATTTTGGTCATATTTAGAAATAAGGATGCTGTTTTATAGTTCTTATACACTTGGATGCTGTTTCTATTTTGCAAATTGAAAAACAATTACTGACCATAGACGGGAAGTTGCATCCCCTGTGTGGCCAGTGAGTCCTTTTCATAATTCATTGTACACACTTCAAATCTCACTGGAAATCTAAGATACACTACCTAATAAGGGGAAGATAAGAGGCTTGGAACAGTGGGCAGAGTTTGGAAAAACTTAGGTGACCAGGGGCACATGCTTGTGGTTTAGGGAAAAGCACAACTCAGAGAAGAAACTAAAAAAACAAAGGAAAGGGGATGGAAGCTCAAGGTCAGAAGAGGCATGAGGGCTCAAGAGAGGTTAAACTTGTGACCGAGGAGAGGGACTCATGGACTTAGAAGAGAAAAGGGATGGGTGAGAATAAGTGTTGGTTTGTTAAATTTAGGGGTGGGCATTGAGGGATGTCACAATGACTTCTGTGAGTAAGGTACAAGTGAGACCAGAGTTTGAAGGACAGAAACGCTCATAATAATATTTGTGAATATTGTGATAGAAAGTCAACTAAATGAGTGAAAACACTGTCGAGTAGGATGAGGGATGGGGTAGAGTTGCATGTCACAAGTCTAGAACAGAAGGATCAGCGAGGTTGTGCTTTCTGAGTTCAGGTATCCATACCTCTGGCTCCGTCAGCTGTGTGCCTGGGAGGCCCCCAGTGCAGGAACACAGCACGTCTTCCTCTAGTGTCAGTTTTACTCGAAACATTTGGAATGAAATTTTAATTGCTTCATGGACTATTTTGAAAATAATTTCAATATAGGTAGAGTGAAAATCAGGGTCCCTAGTTTTAAGGTAAATGAGAAATTACAAATCAATTAAATGCTTGTGGTAAGCAGTTCTTGATTGCAACTCCATCACACCTAGGACCCTGCGGGTGCCTGTTCCTTTTCTCCCACCATTAGAGCAATGTCTGCGGACAGGCTTGAGATGTGAGGGTGCTGATCTACCCGACGGTGTAGACAACATGAGCAGGGGCCAAGAAAGGAGAGGGTAGGTTTCTCCCTGGGATTGTCAAGGGCTGTGGGCTGACTAGGGGAGGGATTCCAGGTGGCTTTTCACTCTGGAAGATAAAGTGATACTCAAGGCCCTCTGGCCTAGATGTTCTATTATCCCTGTTGTAGAGATTTAGACACTGAACCTCAGAGCAGTAAATGATTTGCCTAATAAGACACACAATTGATCAGGAACAAGGGGAACTTGGAAAGGCTCTGATGGTCTACGAGACCAAGAGGCCCAGGAGGCACTGCAGGCCTTGAAGGCAAGGGCGAGGCCAGAAGGGGGCAGGCGACCGGCGACAGAAAGAAAGCAAAGGGAGGCACTGTGATTTATTGGTTCTGTGATACCCAGGTCACGGCTTAGAATAACAAGATTCTGTAAACACCATTCCCCAATGGCAAACTGGGCCCTAGACCTCCACCCAGCTGTTCATGGTGGCTTATCCTCTGTCTTGGCATTCTTCTCTCCCAGTGACAGAAGCCACGATGAGCCTGAGGCTCTTGTCCTTGTTGGCACACGGATCACAAATTCTACAGATTCAAGGAAGTAGAGGAATCTACTTTGAAATCGTTCTAAGGTGCTCAGTTTTCCCCCCACACTATCTATTTGGAGAAAAAAACACCCTCTAGTAAACCGTATCCTCCTGCTTCTCCTTAATAACACACATACAGCGTCCGAAGATCTGGGGGCTGATGAGAACTTCTGTTCCTTC
>CM053606.1:125030288-125043348 GCA_028646535.1 Procyon lotor | reverse complement strand
TGCTTCTCCTTAATAACACACATACAGCGTCCGAAGATCTGGGGGCTGATGAGAACTTCTGTTCCTTCCTGTTACACATCATTGAGCTCAGGCTTCTTTGCTACTTGAAAAGACATTTTCCATGTCAACGTTAAGAGCAAACTTTTCAGTCTCTCAGGGATCTATAATTATTGTTGTTGTTCATTTAATACCTATTTCTTGAGGTCAAACTACATTTTCAACATTGGGTTTTTTTTTTTTTTTTTTGAAAGGCACCAAGAGACTTATTTTCAACCCAGGGATCATCTTTAGCCACTATCTGATTTACCTATGATCATTCCTGAACCCATTTGTTTTCTGATAGAGAAGAATTCTAAAGGAGTTTTTTTTTTTTAAGATTTTATTTATTTATTTGACAGAGAGAGAGAGAGAGAGATCACAAATAGGCAGAGAGGCAGGCAGAGAGAGAGGAGGAAGCAGGCTCTCTGCTGAGCAGAGAGCCCGATGCGGGGCTTGATCTCACGACCCTGAGATCATGACCCGAGCTGAAGGCAGACGCTTTAACCCACTGAGCCACCCAGGCGCCCCCTGATAGAGGAGAATTCTAACTTGTTAAGGGCAAATGCAGGAGGAGTTTGCAGTAAGCATGGTTGGTAGAGTTTGGAACCTGGTGTTTTCAGAGAAGCATGATCTGGGTGAGTGTGGGAGTCCGGCAGAGGATTTGGGGCACAAAGTACAAGGTGAAATCATTGTGTGCAGCAGAGCTGGGAGGCCACAGGAAAACTCACAAATTAGGGAGGTCAAGGATATAATGGGCAGGGGGTAAAATACATTCATGGCTGTGTGCCAGACATAGAAATCAGCAAGGGCAGCTCCATCCTTACCCAGGATTCCCTTCCACAGTCCAACCCATCAGCAAGAGCAGCTATAGATTGAAAACGCCAGTCATAGCTCTGAGTTTCCTAATCCTACCCTCTTCTTCCCCAGCCCAAAGAGGCCACTGTGCCTATGTATTGAATGATTTTGTCAACAGTGTCCCCCTGCCGTGATGTAAGCCCAGTAAAGGGAGAAGCGAATGTTAGTTGGTAGAATTGTCTTTCGTGAGGTCAGTAAATTTCTTTACTAAGAACAAAGTGCAATCTTGGTGCTTTGTGTGGGAACAAATATTTCTAGATTCTTTTGACATATTTTGTCCAAACAGCAGAGGCTGATTAGAGTAATGATACTGATTTTCAGATAGGCAAGTTAATCGTTAACCTAATACAGAATTGACTCACCTAATCAATGTACATCTGAGTTAACCAAGAGAACTTTACCCCATACAAATCAGTTTCCAAATCAAAAGAATTTTTGATACCATATCATTTTGTTAAATGCACATGGACTAGCTTTTAATGGACAACCCTGAAAGCATAAATAAGGCTAAGACACATGAATAATCCATGACTGTATTTTGAATGTCAAGTTGGTAAAAATCTGAACATTATTTTGGCATTCAAAAGCAATAAAGCAGAAATGTCATGAAAAACATAAATGTTGAATTGATAAAGTACCATCTGACAGACATTTCAGGGGAATGATAGTACTATGATTTCAACAACAAAAGCAATAATAAAACCTACAGGGTCCTCCTGTCTTTTCCATTAGACATCTACTTGACAAGTATGAGAATGTCTTAACAGGGAATTTGGAGGTTTTATCAGAATGACTTTCTCCTTCACGGATTCTAAGGAATGAGACAGGTACAAGTGTGTGCCATTAAGGTAATTATTGAGATTAAATGTCCTCCATAAAGGTATGCAACATTTCAGCATATGAACTGGGTTTTAAGCTCTGGGCCAACTCTGAAAAATCTACTTATGTATTTTTTAATCATTAAATGGAAAGAAGGGGTATGGGGAGAAGCAGGGTGAAAATAGCAAGAAGAAGGAAATGCTGAGAATATAGTAGAATATTAAAAAGTTTCCTAATACCTGGGCAAATATAAGTATGTTTGGGAGAGGCAATTTAGAAATCCTGAGTATAACATGGCCTGGAAATTAGAAATCGGAATTTGCTTTTAAGGCTTTTAACATAGACATAAGTGGGATTTAATATTTGAACTCGTGTTCATACTTCTTACTAAGCAAAATCAAGAACGTCATGCTTTTATTAAAAGAGAAAAACACGGACAATGATCTTCACTCGTTGAGGGAGCCTTGTTTGAGTAATTACTTTCCTTATTCCCAGACTGTTTGAACAGGGGCTGTGTCACAGATGGTTTTATGCAAGGTAAATTCACAGGGCCCTGCTTTTCTCAGTTCTTTTTGGAGAGTACCACATGGTGGACTATTTAGGGAAAGCAACATTTGATTGAAAGGCAAAGGTAACCGAAAGTCAGGGGTAAGGGAAGTGTCACTGAGCCCTTGCAGACACCCCTGGATGACCTCCTGCAGCCTGGTGAAAACCGCAAGCACCAAGAATCCTGGCCACGGGGTATCTCTTAAATCAATCCCTCTTCAGCTCCTGCCCCACTTTAAAAGCAAAATGCAATGCATCCCTTGTCCTCACTGAGGAAATGACCTTTAATGTAACAATTTACTCTAAATTTAGACTTCTGCCAACTTTACACTGGAGACCAGAGTTTGTTATAATAGCAGCTATTTAACTTGTGTTAATCTCTGGCCATTCCAAAAGAGAGGTCACCTCCCTCGAGCAATTTGCCATCTGAAACCGAAAGGGGAAATTTAAATGGGAAGGGCATTTCAACATTTCTACTAAAAAATATTTTTAAATGAATAACATTAATTATGATGATGATGATAATGAGGAGGAGGAGGAGAAGGAAAAGAAGGAGGTGCCGACCCTGCCTTCTTGCTGTGAGCCAGGTGCTATACAAGGTACTTTCAGGGGTCATGATTTTTAGTCTTAAAATTAACCTTGGGGCACCTGGGTGGCTCAGTGGGTTAAAGCCTCTGCCTTCAGCTCAGGTCATGATCTCAGCGTCCTGGGATTGAGCCGCACATCGGGCTCTCTGCTCAGCCGGGAGCCTGCTTCCCCCTCTCTCTCTGCCTGCCTCTCTGCCTACCTGTGATCTCTCTCTATCAAATAAATTAAAAAAAAAAATTAACCTCATGAGGTTTGTCCTGCTGTCTTAACTTATGGATGGGGAACCTGAGATTTTGGATTCCATCCTTGCTTAAAGTCACACAACAAGGGTCAGGCTCAGGCCCGTGTGCACTCAACTGTAGATTTCACTGTTCCTGCTTTTCATTTTTGGGGGGCGAACAGAAAAAGGAAGCAAGGGCGTTGTTGTGATAAATATAGAAAAAATATCTAGAGACAGGAAAAACGTCAAAAGGTGACAGGAAGAAAGACAGACTGAGGAAAAAATAGAGTTCACAGAGGAACAAGTGGAGGGGTCTATTGCCAGAAGGGGAAACTGAGGCTGTAAGCCTTTGGACAGTTGTGTATATTCTAGGGTGCTGCTGGAACAATGGGGAAGGTCAGGTTCAGAGCCTAGTCCTTCTCTTACTGGTGTCTGCCAGAGGTTGTTTCCTCCTGGGCAGGGAGAGGGGTCTAATGGAGGAGGTGAGTGAGGCTTGGGTGGTCATTAGGGGCCACAAACACCACCTTTGTAGCAAGTTCTTTAACCTTCCTTACTTGTGCAGTTTTCTCATTCATAAGATGGGCATAAAATCAGTGCTTAGCTCACAAGGGCACATGTAAAATGCTCAGAACACACATGGTGTGTGCTCAATAAATACTCACATTATTATATGAGAAATTGGAACTTCATTAACACTGAGCATCACTTAGCAGGATTAGACACCAAGTATAGAGTATAAAGACTCAACCAACTATTGTCATTTCTATACTGATGTTTAAATCATTTCTTCCTCTGTCTCTCTTCCCTCCCTCCTTCTCTTCCTTTTCTCTCTTTCTCTCTCTTTTTTAAAGATTTTATTTATTTGACAGAGAGAGCACAAGCAGGGGGAGGGGCAGGCAGAGGGAGCAAGAGAAGCAGACTCCCCGCTGAGAAGGGAGCCTAACGTGGGACTTGATCCCAGGACCCTGGGATCAAGACTCGAGCCCAAGGCAGATGCTTAACCAACTGAGTCAGCCAGTGCCTTCCCTTTCTTCTCTCCTCTCCTCTCCTCTTTTTTCTTTTTCTTTTCCTTTCTTTCTTTTTCTTTTCTCTTTTCTTTTCCATTTTCTTTTGTTTTTTTTTCCTTACTTTGTTCTCTTCTCTTCTTTTCTCTTCTCTTCTCTCTCCTCTTCCTCCTTTATTTCTCTTTCTTCCCTCTCTCCTCTCTTCTCTTCTTTCCTGCTTTTTAGAGCTTTCTATTTCCAAACCTAAATCAACATTTGCAGACTTTCTGAGTTGAATGCTTTTAAGATCTGGCTCTACCAGTATTAATTCTCATCTCTGGACATGATTCTTCCCAAGACCCTTGCCCTCGGCAAACCAGTTTGACAGTTTAGCTTCAAAAATTCAGATCAACGCAACCAGCTTGTTCCTACCATAGAACAAATATTGAGGGAAATAGATTGAACATCTGAGCTGGTTTCTGTAAACCTGTGGTGAATTTACCCACATCTCACACTGGGATCTTTCATTTATATTTTATGTACATTATGTCATAGGATAGAAGAGGGCAACTGAGAGAACGAGATCCAACCAAAAGCAGGGAGAGAAGAGGAATCAGAGAGCTGTGAAATGGGTACACAAGCCAGGATAGGAGTAAATGGAAACAGAAGGAAATCAAAAAAGCTATCTTTTGTAAGTCTTACCAATGTGCATACTGGCCTGTGTGCCAGGCTTGGTTACAGCTGGGCGAGAGAAAACTGCCGTAATTTCTTATTTCCAAACGTCCAATGTTTGACTTGTAAGAACAAAGTGCCAAGATTTTTTCACTGAGTCATTGTTTCTCGAACAGCAAAGGTGAGAATACAAAGATTATTATAGAGAGTTGTTCTGCTTCTTGGTCAGCCATTGGCAATGGGCTATTCTAGTTGCTTCGCACGGAAGGCAGTTTATTACTATATTTGAGGAAGGTGTGGGGATTGAAATAGTATTAAGTACAATTTAGAATAAGCATTCTGGTTCTTCAGTCTTTTACAGACACTTTATTTACTAGGTCTAACAAAATGTGGGATCCTCGCATGAAGTCTGTATTATAAAAGTAAAAATATGCTGTGTGCATCTAGACTAAGTTAGGCAGAGGAAGAGGGTGGAGGACTAGAGTAATGAGCAGCTCTCTTTCCCTTTAAACCCATGAGCTACTCCTAGAATTTTCCAGATTCAGCTAAAATATCAAACTTATCTTTTTTAGTTAAAGGTCAGTTCTATGGTTAGAATAGGAAAACTAGAACTGTTTTATCTTTTATCTGACAAGACATTTCTTTTTATTAAAATGGAAAATGTTTAGCCTATTAAGATATCACTCTTAGAATCTAATGACTGAAGAAGTACCTGTCAAAAAATTTAAATCAATGCACGGTGTAGGTGTAGGGACAACACTGGGTTTCCAGGGGCCTACCTCAGTTGGAAGTTTTTATTTTAGGATTAAGTGAATAAGCAAATCCCTTAGGAGAATTCCCTATGTTCTGAATGCTTTTTAAAGTTACTTCATTCCTTTTTTCTCCTTAGCAGTAGTACTTGATATTTTCAATTTTGGAAGAACTAAAAGATAAATAAACTGTGTCATTTTTGTTTTTTGTTGTTGTTGTCGTTGTTAAAAAAAAAAAGTTACTTCATTCTTGATGTTAACTGTATTTCTGATATTTCTCGGGATAAGCATACAGATAGTCCAGGTAAGATAAACTGTAGTACTGATCATAACCACAGGATGGCAGGATGCTAACACTTTTGACTCAGTATTTCAGTAAACCTTGCTTTATCTTTGGAAGTTCTAGTCACAATCTTTTTTGGATGGGTTGGAAGAGTGTTTAAAACACTGGAGTTCTCTCCATCTCTCTCTCCCTCTCTCTCTCTTTCTCTGTGTGTGTGTATAATTTTACTTTATTTTATATATTTGTGTGTGGTAAGTGGATAAGTGTGATGTCGATCAAATATTTCATTTGCAAGAGTCAACATAAACAATAATCATATTTTTCATAAAATATTTATGCTTTTCTGGACCAAATAGACCCTCATTCTAAAACTCTAACTACTGGCTTATTGTAAATCATTAGTGTGTCAGTTAATTAGCGGAGGATATAACTCCATTTCTCAGGCAAGCTAGAAGAAACAATAAACCTATTTCTGGATCCTCAATTTTAGTGTTTCCCTAAGGAAGAGAGTCAGAATTTGCACTACTTTCATTTCCAAGAGGTGTACAGAAAAAATATGACTGATTCTATGCCCCTGAGTGATTGAGAATCACATTTGGATTTCAGATATAAGTATCTCAACTGGGCTTTTCGAAGTTCAGGATGAAAAAGCTTAGATAAACTTAAAGAGGACATTAGAATATCCTGAGTAAGACTAGCATTAAGTTGGATCAGTTTTTGGAAACATCTCTTTCATACTGAGTTAAGAGTTTTTGTATTTTTCTGGGTTTTTATACTTAGAACAATTAAATACTTTTGTAATCCTAATTATAATTAAGTACTTGAAAAAAGAAAGGCTAGTTTAGAAAAAAAAAAATGGATTGAAATGTTAGAGTGTAAAGATCTAAATTACCTGGACATGGTAACATTTTAAGTCTTTCTGTCATTAAATTTTTTTAAAGTGAACTTTGAAGTTTTATTTTGAATTTGATTGCTTCTGTTTAGTCGTCTTTCTTTACATAAAAAAATCTTAGCTTCTAGCTATTTAAATAATTTGCTTTCTTTCTGAAAGACATATTATCTAACTAACGTGAATCTAACGTTATTTATTTGTAGACTTTTAAGTCAGGGAAATTAAAGTGTATTGTTACATTTATAACTCTTCCCAAAAATACTGTCTAAAGCTACCAGAGACAAAAAAAAAAAAAAGAATCAGTTTATTAAATTCATGTGTGAATGAATGAAATCTTGAATTAGTTAACAGGTGTGTATTTTTACACTTAGTGTACATTTATATTTATGTAATTAGAGTAAATATATGATTTGATAGTGTTATATGTGTTTTATAATATATGTATTGAGTGTTGGAAATTTGTCATTTATAGTGAAACTGGAATTTTCTGGTTATGTCTTTGTTTGTTTGCTATATCTTTTCATATAACAAGGATAACATATATTTCACTCATTTATTCATTTAAAAAAGTAAATGTTTAAAGGGGAAAACTGACTTCTGGAAATGTTTATGTAGCATTTTAAAGACATTATTCTTTAAAAAATGAAATGCTCTTCCTTTTATAATAACTAATAACAAGTTTTGAACTATGGAGTGAGTTTCATTCTCTTACCCTTATACATGACTGGCGTTATGTATGATTTGCAATGATTTGAAAATATGAAAGGTTATATTTCCTATATTTCTTTCTCTTTAGTTATGAGTATTTTCTGTGTCTACCCAAGGATAGAGAACTACTTCATCAAAGTGGGGAAGAGTGACTATTTCTACCTGTTATTTACCCTCGGATACCCTACTACTGTTTCGTCAGTCACTCCATACTATGTTTTGTTTTGTTTTTTTAAAGATTTTATTTATTTATTTGATAGAGAGAGATCACAAGTAGGCAGAGAGGCAGGCAGAGAGAGAGAGGGAAGCAGGCTCCCCACTGAGCAGAGAGCCTGATGTGGGGCTCGATCCCAGGACCCTGAGATCATGACCTGGGCTGAAGGCAGAGGCTTTAACCCACTGAGCCACCCAGGTGCCCCAGTCACTCCACACTACGTGATAATAGTTTTGCCTGTGTGGTCCGTCTGTCTCCCTTACTTAATTGCAAGCTCCATGAGGCCAAGATACCATCTGTTTTGTTCACCATTATGTCCTCAGTGCCTAGAACAGTTCCTGGAACGTAATGAATGTCTTGGGGCTATTGGCTTGTGAACAATTAGTATTGCATGAGCCTGATGTAACACAGTCAGGACCCAGAGATCTAGGCAGTTCTCCCAGTCCTTTCACTATTTCACTGACTCCATTCAAAAATCTCTCCCAGGTACATCCCTCCATTAGAAGAATAAGATGGGTTATTGGTCTTTTCACTGGGCAAGAAAGTCCGGGAAATGAAAATCACTTGCTCAGTCCAACTCAGTGTCCATGGTTTGATAACAGCTTGAGGTGATCAGCCTGCTCTGGGACACTTTTCCTTGGAGGAGGCATAAGGGAAATGAGGAAAGCGGAAGGCGAAATAAGGAGAAGGTATATGCTTCGGCTTTCACCTTGTCTATTCTATGTCCCTTCTCAATGGACTCTCTGGACACTGCCCCTGGGAACGCCTGCCTGACTGTGGGCTCATCCTTGAGCTCTCTCTTTGTTTCACATCCCACATTTGATCCATCAGCACACTGTGGGCATCTCCATTGCTACAGTCCTGGTTGAAGCCACCATTGTCTCTCACTTAAATTACTGTAATGACCTCTTGATGGATCCTCCTGATTCTGTCATTGGTCTTTTCACTCTGTTCTCAACACACTGGTCAGAGTGATACTTTAAAACCAAAAGCAGATCATGTCAGTTCTCAGCTCAAAAACTTCCACTGGCTTCCCATTTTACACGAAAAGTCCAAATTGTTACTTCTGCCTATAAGATCTGATCCCCTGTTATTTCTTTGTCCTCATTGTCTATTGCTCTTCCTCTCAGATAATTCACTTCAGCCACACACACCTTCCCGCCATTCTTGAATCTACAAGACTCACTATTGTCTTAGGGCCTTTGTACTACTTAGACCTTCAGCCAGGAATGAAATTTTCTCCCAAGATATCCTCATTCCCTTACCTCCTCTAAGTCCTGGCCCAAATATTTCACTCTAGTGAGAACGTTTCTGAGCACCACCCTTAAAATCACCACCCTCCACTCCTCCTGCCCCCAACAGTCCCTATCTTCTTCTCATGCTTAATTTCTTCCTAAAGCAAGTAATACCATCTGATGCCTTGTTTATTTGTTCACTGTCTGCCCTGGAATCTTAACACATGAATCCACTCACCAACCAAGTGCTACAGGTGCTTGCCAAGGTCCCTGGGGTAAGAGATTTTGTTTGCCTGCATCACTGCCATTTCACCACTATCTATTAGAGTACATGGCACATGTCGGTACTTAGTAAACATTGTTGAATAAACTCCTCACTGAAGGACAAATTCAAATCCTCTGGTAAAGCTTCATGTATCACTGACTCTGCAGTCAGTGAAAGGAAGTAGGAAGACTTGAATTTCCACTGCGGTCAATGTTTTGAAGGTCAAAAGAAAGATGCTTGCTGCATGAACTTTACCCTCCCTTTGGTTCCAGAAGTGCATCCCTTGTCCTCCTAAAAAGCGGTGTGGGGTGGGGTGCTGTAGGTCATGAAGGCGGGGCATTAACAGGGACCTGGGAGTTTGTACCAGGATTTCCGAAGGGAGATTGGGGAGTCATGTGCTTTATGCCAAATGAAAAATAACAATATAAGATGGAATAAGTCTATACCTTGGGAACCAGAGGAGAGAGCGTTTCTGGCTGGTGTGGGAACATTAACTCGGGGTGAATGGGACAATTTTGTTAGTGGAGAACAGGAAAAGAGAGTTTTCACGAATGAATGTGTGTGCTAGGAGTGAATGGTGTGAGTCACAGGTTGAGTTAGAAAAGTGCACGGAATTTGAGGAGTAGAGAGCAAACTGTGGTCAAGTAACCCTAGGAGCATGGTACAGGGAAAAGGGTTCCAGTCCTAGTTTTGCTAAGTGTCCCAAGTAGCAGTATACTTGTGTTGAACCCTCAGAATTCTCACTTGGGAATCAGGAGAGGCAAGTGTGCGTTCTAGTCCTGAAGGAGACAGAAGACATCACGATCAGATCCTGGCGAATTTCTGACTCTTTCGAATGTTCAGGTTCACGTTCTTCTCCAAATTAGCTTGACTTGGAATCACAAGAAACGAACTCACTTGCTCACAAAATACTATAGATAAAAGTGATTCAGACAGGAAATCTAAGTGAGAAAGGTAAATAAGTAATCAAGGAATTGACCAGGCCTACAGTGACAATGCTGTCCTTCTCTAACAAGGTCACATAGGACGGGGATTAACAGAGAGCCCATGATGTCAGATGCCTGTGATCGGAAGATTTACCTCCAGGAGGAACACACCTATGTTTCTTGTTAAGATAGGAAGCATTACAGCTAGTTCAGGCCCAGGGAAATCCAAAGGGTATTCGAGAGGAAGGAAAAGGTGGCAACATCACCAACTGACCCTTCTAAACACTACCTATAGTTACCTATAGTTTGTCATGAGAAACAGCTGCATTCTTTCGTATTTGATTGAGGAGGATGGCCTAGAGAGCAAAGGAAAGCTCTGAACATCCAGGTGTGTGTGCAATGTGCAGAAGAGGGTAAAACTCCCAGTGACCAGGAAGGAAAAGACAAACTTAGGCAGATCATGACTTCAACACATTGGGTCCCATGGAATGTAACAGGGATTAGATCATCAGGTTCACACAGGCTTCATTAAGTTTTCATAGCTTCCTGGAGCACAGTCTGGAAGAAATAAAGATCTTAGCCATGTGGGTGGGAAAGAGCCTAGACCACCTGTAGTATCTGCCTGGGAGGAGGAGAGAGGGAAGGTTGATGCATTTGCCAACTCTTGGTGGAGCTTTGTTGTTACAAATGAATTTGAAGCCCAATTTGCAAAGTTGTTTTTGTTTGTTTGTTTGTTTTTTAAGTATTGTACACAGACAACTTATTTTTTTCCTCAGAGATCTCAGTGCTCATTGCGCATGAAATCCTAAAGTCTTGGCAAAGCAAATACAACATACTTGCTTTTGCCCTCTGAATTGAAAAGGTCAAAGAAGTAGGAAACCCTACAAAACCGTCCTGGGTGAAAGAGGGGGTTTTATGCATAGAGCTGAGTGAGAGTGAGGTAATGAATGCATTTTTCTTCCAGCACACAAGGGAAACCCACTATTTGGTGGGAACTGCGGTGAGCATATGCCCGAAAGCTATGATGCGCCAATGGGTCGACACAGGTTAGAACCTTCAGCACCAGCCGTGGACATGCTGATCCTCTCCTTTCACTGTGAAGGTCCCTGTATGGAGTCTTCTCTCAATTCCTCCTGTTCTAGTTACGAAATTTCTGCTCAGGCCACACTCTCCTTGGGGTATTGCCCCTTCACTTCCTCACTCCAGACTCCAGTCACCAGTGCTCTCATGGGACCTCTCAGTTACCTCAATGTACCCAATATTCGCTCACCTGCCTCTTTGCTTCCCCAGCGTGCCTTGTCCAATCCGCTCCCTTTCTTGTCAGTACCCTCTTTCTGAACTACACACAAAAAGAGACCTCTGATACACATATTCCCTCCAAGGCATTAATAACTGAAAACAACTTACAGTGATATCCCTTCATCCTAACAGGTAAACCAAGAGTTAGACAGTGCCTGGCCCAATATCAAGTGATGGAAAGAGGGATATTTGGGTTGAGAGTTTGCTGACAAGGCCTCTATTGACGCATAAAACCAGCCCTTCCTACAGTTTGTACTGATGGTTTGGGATCATAAGTTCTTACAGCCAAACGGTGATCAAAATGTTCTGGTTTTTTTGGTTTTCTTAGAATGATCTGTCAATATAAGTTGGAAGCAGAAACAAAACTTCTTTAATGTTTTTTTATTTTCCTTTTTTATATTTTCCTTTGCGGTACAGCAGGAAACTTTTGTAAACTATTGGAACATAAATTTTAAAGCTTTCCCTTATGTCTTGGTTCCCTCACTACAGAAAAATCTTCAAAACCTTTTAGAAAAAAGGCAAGTTGCCTGTGAAGAAAGAATTTAAAAAACTAAAGAACTATAAAGAAACCATCTTTGAAGGATGAGAAGAGAATACCAGTGGAAGAAATGTGAAGATTTGACTTGGAAAGCAAAGCAAAAAATAGATGCAAACAACTAGAAAATATAAGAATAAGGAAGTTGAACATTAAGGTACTTCTTTTGTAGAGCTGAAATAAAGTACAAATCTGGATATTGAGAAAAGAAGTGAAAGGAAGAAAAGAAAGAAAAGGAAGTTAGAAAAGTCTTAAGGGAAAAAGACATCAAAATAAAAGTAAGCTATGAATATTCTGAATTTTTATTTTCTCTAAAATTTATTTTTTAATATATGATGTCATACTGAGACTTGACCGGGCTTATTATATTGCATCATTTAAAATCTCTGTTCAAAATTCAAGCCAGTACCTGCTTAAAACACCCTTCATGAATAGAAAGTAGCCCTAGGAGAGATGATGACTAGAAGGGAGACAAAGAGAAAACAAGGGCAATGAAAAAAAGGATAAAAGATCACAATACTAAAGTTACAAAGGTTGGTTTACAAACTCTGAGAGGAAGCACAGGGTAGTGGCTAGCCTGTTTGTAGTTACATCAATCCGGGCTTAAATTCTGACTCTGGGACTTTGATGGCAGTGTGGACAGACCTCAGCCAGTTTTCTTAACCTTGTCTGTCTAATTCAGCTCTAACCCTTGCGCCTGCAACAGGGGCTGGCACACAGAAGGAATACACTTGGTGTCTGTTGAATGAATGGTTGAAAGAGTCCTCCAACATGAATAATTCTTATGTAATGGGGTTGCGGCAAGATTCAAGTTAGATTGTATCTATTAGCTTATTATTAGAATATTGTCCGTACTGAGAGTGGACTGTGTTTTGGGTAATGTGGAATTACACGTGCAATGGCCAGCTTTTCACAAGCTCTTGACACATCATTTAGGATCCAAATTTGTGCTTAGGTATCTCTGGTCCCAGAGCTTCTGCTGTGTCATCACGTTAGAGATGGCTCGTCGGAGTCCACAGCCTCTACTATCCCTGTGCTATACATTATCATATACTTGCCCCATCAGAGAGTATATAGATAAAGAGTATGTAGTTCTACACACAGTGTGTGTATTAGGTCAACATATTAGGTATTTGGTAAATGATTCCTAAATGAATGAATGAGAGGAAGTTGGCAGACAGTGTAAGAGAGCTGTTAGGCACCATTGCCAAGAATCCCCTTGCAACTCATAC
>CM053606.1:124972368-125029788 GCA_028646535.1 Procyon lotor | reverse complement strand
TCCTTAGTTAAATTAATTTCTATGTATTTTATTGTTTTTAATGCTATTGCAAATGGAATAGATTATTTCTTTTTCAGAAAATTCTTTGTGCACAGACATGCTACTGATTTTTGAATGTTGATTTTGTATCCTGCAGCTTCATTGAATTCACTGATTAGCTCTAACAGTATCTTTTTCTTTTTTTTTGAACTCATGACCCTGACACAGCGTTTGAACTCATGACCCTGAGGTCAAGAACTAAGCTGAGGCGTGTCTGGGTGGCTCAGGGGGTTAAGCATCCTACTCTTGGTTTCTGCTCAGGTCATGATCTCTTAGGTCCTGGGATCAAGCCCTGTATCAGGCCCTACATTCAGCATGGAGTCTGTTTGAAAGATTGTCTCCTTCTACCTCTCCCCCTACTTGCGTGTGCTCTCTCTCTCTCTTTCTCTTAAATAAATAAATACATCTTTTGTAAAAAAGAACTGAGCTGAGATCAAGTCTGACACTTAACCAACTGAGCCACCCAGGTATGCCCGTAACAGTATTTTTTAAATTAAGATTTTATTTTTAAGCAATATTTATACCCAGTGTGGGACTCACACCCACAACTCTGAGACCAAAAGTTGCACACTTCACTGACGGAGCCAGCCAGGTGCCCCAGATCTAACAGTTTTTTGAGTGAGTCCTTAGGATTCACTCAACATAAAATCATGTTGTTTGTAAAATAAAGACAATGTTACTTCTTCAGTTTCAGTTCTGATACGTTTTGTTTTTCTTGACTGCTCTAGTTAGGACTTCTAGTACGATGTTGATAAAAGTGGTGAGAGTGAACACCCTTGTTTTGTTCCTGATCTTAGAGGAAAAGCTTTCATCCTTTCACTGTTGAGTATGATATGAGCTGTGGGTTTGTCATATATGGTCTTTACTATTTTGGGATGTATTTTTCCATGTCTAATTTTTTAAGTTTTTATCATGGATGGATGTTAATTAAATTTTACCAAATGCTTTTTCTGCATCTATTGAGATGATCATATAATTCTTTTCTTTCATTGTATAATTGTGATGTATCACATCACTTGATTTGTATTTGTTGAACCATCCTTGCTTTGCAGAGATAAATCCCACTGCATCATGGTGAATAATCATTTTAATCTGCTACTGAATTTGTTTTGCTAGTATTTTACTGAGAATTTTGGCTTCTATATTTATTAGAGAAATTGGCCTGCAGTTTTCTTTTCTAGTAGCTTCCTTTTCTGGTTTTGGCATCAGGATAATGCTGGCCTTGTAAAATGATTTGGGGAGTGTGTTCCTATCTTTTTGATTTTTTGTAAGAGTTTGAGAGGGACTGGTGTTAATTATTTTTCAGGTGTTTCCTAAAATTTACTTATGAAGCCATTTGGTCTTGGGCTTTTCTTTGTTGGGAGATTTTTGATTACTGATTCAGTCTCCTTACTAGCAACTGGTCTGTTCAGATTTTCTATTTTTTCCTGATTCAGTCTTAGTCAGTTGTATGTTTCTAAGAATTGTTGCATTTCTTCTAGGTTGGCCAGGTTATTAGTGTATAGCTGTTCTAAATAGTATCTAATGATGCTTTAAATTTTTGTAGTAACTGTTATAATGTCTCCTTTTTCAATTATAATTTTATTGATTTATGTCCTTTCTCTTTTTCCTTGGTTAGTCTAGCTAGAGTTTTGTCAGTTTTGCGTATTTTTTTAAGAGCAAACTCTTAGTTTGGTTAATTTTTTTCTATTATTTTTCTGTTCTCTATTTTACTTATTTCTGGTTGAATATTTATTATTTCCTTTATTCTGCTAACTTTGGGCTTAGCTTGTGCTTTTTCTCGTTCCTTAAGGCATAGAGTTAAATTGTATGTTTGTGAGTTTTACTTCTTTTTTTTTCTTTTTTGAGTTTTCTTACTTCTTAATGTAGTATTTATTGTTGTAAACTCCCTACCCTGAGAACTTCTTTTGCTAAATCTCACAAGTTCTGATATATTGTGTTTCCATTTTAGTTTGTCTCAAGAAATTTTTAAATTTCCCCTTAATTTCTTCTTTGATCCATTGGTTATTTAGGAGAGTGTTAATATTCCATATGTGAATTTTCCAGTTTTCCTCTTGTTATTAATTTCTAGTTTCATGTCATTGTTGTCAGAGAAGACACTCAGTATGATTTTAGTTCTCTTGAATTTGATAATACTTGTTTTGTGGCCTAATATATGGTCTATCCTAGAAAACATTTCATGTGTGCTTGAGAAGAATGTGTATTTTGTGGTCTTGGACAGAACATTCTGGATAGGTCTGTTAGGTCTATTTGATCCATAGTGTTGTTTAAACATGCTGTTTCCTTGGGTGAGTCTCCTATCCATTGTGGGGAATGGGGCATTAAAGTCTCCAACCATAATTATATTACTATTTATTTCTCCTTTTACCTCTATTAGTTTTTGCTATATATACTTAGGTGCTCCAATGTTGGGTGTATAAATATTTATAGCTATAATATCTTCCTGATGTATCTATTTAACCCTTTTTTTATATAGTAACCTTCTTTGTCTTTTTTTTTTTTTACCATTTTAGTTTAAAGCCTATTTTGTCTGATAAAATTATAGCTTCCCTTTCTTTTTTGTTGTTGTTGTTACCATTTGTTTGAAATGTCTTTTTCCACACATCACTCTCAGTCTATGTGTCTTTAAGGCTAAAGTGTCTTGTAGGCAGCATGTTGTTGGATCTTGTTTTTTGTTTCTTTAATCCGCTCAGCCATTATATGTCTCCTAATTGGAGAATTTAATCTGTTTACATTTAAAGTAATTATTGAGGGGCGCCTGGGTGGCTCAGTGGGTTAAAGCCTCTGCCTTTGGCTCAGGTCATGATCTCAGGGTCCTGGGATTGAGCCCCACATCGGGCTCTCTGCTCAGCAGGGGTCCTGCTTCCCTGTCTCTGCCTGCCTCACTACCTACTTATGATCTCTCTCTCTCTCTCAAATAAAATAAATAAAAAATCTTTTTTTTAATAAAAAAATCTTTAAAAAAATAATTATTGAAACATAAGGACTTAGTATTGCTATTTTGTTAATTGTTTTGTTAACTGATTCTTTTGTGGATCCACTGGTCCTTATTTCTCATTCTACTTTGTGTGTGTGTGTGTATGTGTGTTTGGCATACCATACATACCAGTATGCTTTGACTTCTTTATCTTGTTCTTTAATTTCATTACTACAGGATTTTCCCTTGCGGTTATTTTGAGGCTTACATAAAATATCTTAAACACTGTATTTTAAAATGATAACAACCTAACTTCAATAGAATTCATATACTTTAGAGTTTTACTTCTTCTCCTCATATTTTAAGTTATTATTAGATAAGGTTATCATTAAGGTGAGCGGGTTGACATACAACAAGTCCAGAGTCCCTTCCTCTTAGAAACTTCTTGGACTCTTCAAGATGGAATGCTGTTAGCAGAAATATCATGATTATGTGGGCACAGACTCTGTGCCCTGGAGACTGATGGTCACAGAAGAAAATTTCCAGTTTGGGGGCATTACTATATAACAGTGTATTATAGAGAAGAGGAGAAATGCATACTAGGATAGGTAATAATAAAAGCTAATACTCATTTAGTGTTTTCTATCAGTTGTTGCGCTAAATTCTTAAATATATTCATTCATTTGTGTGTCACAACAACCCGTGAGGTAGTTGCTATTACTATCCACTTTATTTTCAGAAACTCGAGGCTTAGAGAGATTAAATTTTTAAGACAGTAAGTGGGGGAGCAGGCCTTTCATCTATAGTTTATTTATTTTGTAATATGAGCACTGAATCATTATATATTCTCATGTAGTAGGCAAAATGATTTTTAATAGCTCATACATCCAGTGTTTTATGTAGTAGGGCTGTAAGTACATCCACTCTTTTTTTTTTTTTTTTAAAGATTTTATTTATTTGACAGAGAGAAACACAGTGAGAGAGAGAACACAAGCAGAGGGAATGGTAGCAGGAGAAGCAGGCTTCCTGCTGAGCAGGGAGCCCGATGCGGGGCTCGATCCCAGGACACTGGGATCATGACCTGAGCTGAAGGCAGACGCCTAATGACTGAGCCACCCAGGCGCCCCAGTACATCCACTCTTAGGGAGAACTAAACAGAGGTGCATTGGTAGTTTTATCAGACAGGGCATGTTAGGGTAGCCATGTAAGTGTTCAAGTTCCAGACTTCAAAATTTCAGGTGCTGAACCAACAGTAATGGAACCAACCACAGGTTCCATTAAAATTAAAAGGTTTTTACACACAGGTTATAGAACTGGAGATTTAATTCAATGTGGTAGTACTCCTAAGCCCTAACTCTGGAGAGTATCTACCTATCTATCTAAAATTCTCACCCTCTTACTTACAACATTGTTTATAAGAAGAGATTAAATCATGGATTGGCATTATGTACCTGGAGAGATCTTCAAAAAAGCACTAAAGATTGAGCATAAGTAATTTTGCAAGTATTTGTAGTTTATGAAAAAGGATTAAGTGTATGACTCTATTTGCAGCCTCATAGTGGCTGCCAAATGTTAACTAACGGCTGCTAGTCAGTTAGTAGAAAGTTACTGTATCAGAGTCCTGGAGGAAAGAAATGGCACTCTCCAACAAGAAACTTCAGTAAAGGGGACTTTTCAATGGTTAATGGACTATTTACTGGGTTAAAGGAAACCAATGAAACACTATAAGGCTAATAACTGCAGGAAACCAACATCCATCCTAGGAGAAGGAACAATTAACGGAAACTTGCAAGAGTAACTCTACCTCAGGAGGTCAACATACAGGACCTTTGGCCTTGTGTAAAGATCCTCTGTTTACTTATGGTAATTTGTATAGAGGGAGCCAGAGGATAAATGCACTGAACTCCCTCCCTCCCACCCTCTGATTCACTGCTCATGCCATGCATGACAAAAATCTAGTTAGAAGAAGACAGGAAACTTGTTGATACAGTCAAGAAAGGTCTGCTCCCAGAACAGGATGGAGGGAGTAGGTGATAGACCTATAGAGGCAAATGGAAATACTATAGAAATATATATTTTATGTAGTCACAAGTTCACTTTCATCTTTCTGTGCCCATCACATCCCATAAGATTGTGGAGGAAAATGGGAAAGGACTTGGCATTCTCTCCCTCATATAAGTCGCTGAGCTTCTCTCATGCTAATAAGCCAAACGAGGGACAGATTATTATATACTATATACTTATATAATGGTGCACACCAGATTTCCACTGTAAGAGGATAACTTTGCCTTGTGCTGCTACTAGGTAGTTGATAAGTTGCACTAGGTGAGTCCTAATTAAGGCCATAAGACCTCTGTACTCACAGTTATATGATCCTAAGGGCTGTCCAAAGGCAAAAACAATAAAAGTCAGGATTTATCTTCTGTGACTGTACTTACCTATTAATCTGGTATCGCTTGGGCCTCATTCACATGTCCTTGTGCTATCCCTGACCCCCAGAGTGTGCAGAGTCTAGGTCTGCACTTATAAAATAGTCCATGATCTAGATACATTTTTATATTTTTTAGCCTTTAGTGTTTCAGCCTTTACTAAAACTCACTTCTCCTGGGTTCTTTTCTGATGGAGCCTGCATAGGATTTGGATTCACAAACTGAGAAAACAACTCAAGAAGAAATATGCTTAATGGTAAATAAATTTTTAATATACCACCTCACTTATAATAGGAAAGGGATCTTCAATGGCTCATTACACAGAATTTCTAAAGTAGGGGATTCTTTGCTTACCTATCAAATCTTAATGGGAACCATCTTGACTACTCAGTGGTACAAAGTTAATGTTGTTTATTGTCTTTAAGCTGTCATTCATTTATTCAGACATGCATTAACTCAATATCTGCTATGTGCTGGGCATCAAGTTAGTGCTGGGAATGTTGAGAATAAAGCACTCTGGTCACCTGTAAGATGCTCACAACTAAGATGGTCTGAAACATGTCAAAGAGAGATAGTGAGATGAGTTCTACAAGTGCATGATCTCAGGGACTGCTGGATCAGAGAGTGGAAGAAACTATTATAAACTGAGAAGCAGAAGGTAACGGGAGGACAGGATAGGCTTTCAAGAGGCTTTCTTGAGCCAAGCTCTGAGAAACTAGTAGGAAAGAGATAAATGAAGAATGGAAAATTTTCTAGACCCCCAAAATGGCATGACAGCATGAGACATTTGAGAAACAGTAAAATGGAAAAAGGTAATGTCTTAAGGAGTAGCAAGAGATATTGAGGAATGAGATAAGTTCTTATGGTTGTTATAGATCAAGCATAGGATTTGGACTTATGCATTATACAATGTACTTTATTTCATCACCCATAAAGGATGAAACCTAAGAGATTATATACAGTATATTTGTACTTTTTTGATGAGAGATGTGACAGAGACGATGTTATTCACTGTGCCATTTAATTTTTTTTCTAGGCACATTTTCCAGACTCCTGTCATCTATCTGGGGCCATAAGACTTGTTCTGATCAATGGAATATGTGCAAAAGTAATGTACACCATCACTCTAAAGGGTCCAGCGTCAAATACCCTGCATCATGTTCTGCATTGTCTCAATTCACTTGTCAAGTAATTAAATGTAGGTGATCTAGAAGAGGAGTCCAAGGAAGCCCTAGGAGGTAGTGGAGCTACATGACGGGAGGATCTTTTGTCATTGCTTGAAGAACCGTCCAGGAGAGCAGCCATTAGACTATGGCATGAGTAAGGAATAGACTTTGTTGAGGTAAGCTGTTGAAATTTGGTGTCTGTTTTTTAGAGTAGATTAACATGAATTACACTAATACAAGAGAGTCCATTGGATCCTCAGCAAGGGAGTAATGTAATTTAGTTTATATTTTAGTAATATTAGCAGTGTACAGAGGATAAACTAGAGATGGTATGGAGAACTTGGAAGTGGGGTTACCAATCCTATGACTGGTGCAATAATCCAAGCAGGAAGTGAAGATGTCTTGATTTACAGTGATGACAGCAAAAATGGCAAGAAGATACATTTACAGGATATTAACAGGCTACAATCACAGTACCCAGGAATTAGGCTCAGGGATCTTAGCCTTGCCTCCACCCTAGAATCACCTGAGGAGATTTTAACAAGGCTAATAACCATGCTGCACCTGAGATCAAGTAGGTCAGCATCAACAATATTCATAAACTCTTCAGGTTGTTCCATTGGCCAGTCAAGGATGAAAACCATGGTTTAGAACCATGGTCTCAGAATATTGTCCCTGGACAGGAGGTATCGGCGTCACCTGGGAACTTGTTAGGAATGCACATTCTCATGCCCTACCTAGGGTGACCAATTGCTTCTGTTTACCTGGGACGGAAGGGTTTACTGATAGAGGACTTTTAATGTTAAAACTTGAGAGACCCCTATATCAGACCTACTAAACTTAAATTCAAGGGGTGAGGCCCAGCAATTTGCATTTATATCATCGATCCATAGCATCCTATTTGTCATATAATAAACTATTGCCATTTTGTTGAATGAGTAAATGAACAAAGAATCTAAAATATCTTGCCTATACTCTTTGTACAAGGCCAGGCTCCTTTAGCTCAGATTACAGTGATCACACCGTTTGGAAGTACCCAGGTTAGCGCTTCAGTTTCAGAAGACTCAAAATTAATTCCTGTTATGAGCTAAATTAATTCTTTGTTTCTAATCAGCAATCTTTTTGGGGCATTGGTTTTGTCTTGTATTTTGCCTAGTGCTGATTTTTCTGGGCATTAGGCCCAGTTGGAACTAATTCGTGTTTGTTTTTCTTTCTACAATGCTTCCAATTTGATAGAGAAATGGTCAATTTACTTATTATTATTATTACTCACTTCATTTACTAGAATAAAGATGTCCAAGGTCTAGGCACAGGGTTAAAAGTCAGACCTCTGGGTTTTTCTTCTGCCTCTTACTGAATGACCCCAATGCATCTGGGTAAATAGCTAAGTAAACACAAACACGCCCTCTACAGCTAGAGGGGGATTTAGGGATTAGCCAGTGCAGCCTTGTTTTCACACATAAGGAGAAAAACCACACACCATGGTTTGTCAGGAAATATTGTCCTGGAATGATTATTACTGTTGCCCCCCTCCTTGTCTCTGTTTGGATAATTAATTATATGGCCACCCAACATATGAGGAATTTGAGAGTTGATATGACCTAAGACATGTAGTAGGTTAGTGACAGAACTGGATTATGGAAAAATATTTCACCTCTTCATACGTTAATCCACTCTTCCAACAGTTCAGGATGGAATGGTTTCTAGTTTCAAGTTTTATTATAAATATCACTGTAATAATTTGACAAAAATATACATGTCACCATGTCCAGTCTGGAGTCCTAGAGGAGCCCACTAGGATTAGTCCAGCATGGCACATTGAGTTTAAAACTTCTGATTATATTTTATTTTACTCCATTTTAATATTATCTATCTACCATCTATTATCTATCTATCTGTCATCTATCATTTATCATCTTTTTATCTATCATCTATCAATCATCTATTATCTACCTATCATCTATTACATATCTATCTATCTATCTATCTATCTATCTATCTATCTATCTATCTATCTATGTTTCTGACTTGAAAATCCATCTTACATAAAAAGATCCCCAGCAATCACGTGGTGGCTAAGCACACAAATGTGTAACCAGATGTGTGCCTGGATCCTAGATTCATCAATAGCCAGTTCTGGCCTTAATCTCTCCATCTCTCAGTTTCCTCGTTTGTAAAACAAGGATGATGACAGTAACAGTATTACACAACTCCTAGGGATTTTTAAGAACTAAATAATGAATCACGTGTCTATTATATATAAAGTGCTTAGACACTGCCTGGCACCTAGCAAGCATCATGCGTGTGTGAGTGATGATTATTGCTTTTATCATCATCCCATCTGCTACTAACCACCTTTCCCTCACTGGCACATCACAGTCTAGCAGTAATAAACCTTGGACTAGACTTCTGCGGCTTTATGAAACTGCATGTCCCTTAAAAGCGTGCGTGGCAAAGGCAAAAGCGAAAGCTTCCTGACTACTGCATTCCAAGTAACCAGTAAGGAAATGGCAATAAGATAGGCACTTAATACATGCTTCTCAAATAAATCAATGAAAGGATGAATAAAATAATGGAGCTATTTGTAGGACGGATGTCTCTGCTCCAACTTCCTCTTAGAATTTTATCTCTTGAAGCGAATACCCTTAAAATAAATTCCACAAAACCCTGAATCTTTTAGAGCATTCTTGATTCAGAATTGGAGGGAGAAATATTCTGAATGAAGAGGGAGGCATAGGTACCGATAATAGGGAGAGTATCCCAGAAGGAATTTTCCCGTTTTGGTGGTGGTCTGTTGCATACTCTGGACTTTTAAAATTTAATTTCCTACATTGCCTGTAATTCTATCATTTGGCAATAACTTAGATTCATAAATATCTTCTTTGAAGGAGTGGACATACCTATAGGGAAGGTATAGTGTTATTAGTAAAAGAAAAAAGATTCATGCATTTTAGCTCATTCCAATTTCATTTTTACTGACAGCAGTAAGGTCACTTCCACTGAATTTAATGGAGATCTTGACTGCAGAAGTGAGAAGATAAAAGGAGTAATAAATAACTTTGGAGCATGGAGTACTTCATGGAAAGAATGAGGCCTGAAGAATGCCTCAGAAAGGTTTAGAGCCTGGGGAGCAGGACAGCATGAGATAAGAAAGAGATATAAAAGGAGAAGAATATTAAAATAATGTTTTTCTGGTTTCTGGATTTTTTTTTTCAAATCCAGAGCAATGCCTAAACACAAGAAAGGTAAGAAAACTTCCCTTTTCTGTCTTCTTTTTTCTTGTAACTGTATGGACACTGCTCCCCTCAGAGAGTTTATGATAGATGTATAGCCTTCTATAATTAGAAACTAATTATAGGTATAGGTATAAAGGCAAGAATGGGTTATTTATTTAATTCATCTTGATATAATAAGAGAGAGACATATAATCTAAATGATATGATCAGCTTACCTGTAGTAATCAAAAGATTCAGAAGGATATCAAATTTTAAAATAATCAGTGAGCCAAATATTACGAGACCTTAAGCTTCTTGAGCACAGGGGCTGAGCCTTACTCACCACACGATCCCCGGAACCCAGTTCACAGACAACTGCATAGACTCAGTGGAGTGAAGGGATGGATGATTTCGAGTTAGAATCAAGTCAGGGACACATTTTTTCTCTCTTATTTGTTTTCTCTTCTCTTTTTGATCTTCCTCTCAGCCTGCCTCTGGGCCCTTTTCGACTTAGCTCTAATGTCTGAGGTAAGAATTCTTTAAAACCCTTCAAACTAGTTTTTGTCAAGGACACAGACTGCCTGGAATCCAAGAAGAGGGGAACAGACTGAACCCAGAAAAGGGTCTTCAGAGGCAGGATCCACTCTAGGGTTGTGCCATTAAAGACAGTTTCCTACTTTCCCAGCCTGGCCTTTCAGTTCAGATTTTTGAGAGACTTTTTTTGGCTCCCGCACAGTCAATCGTTTGCGTCATTGGATCAGTGGACTTGGACTGGTCTACTTCCTTGGCCCAAACAGTTATGGGCAGGAAGAACAGAATCAAGTCCCTTTGGGCTGATGGAAGAGAGTTTTATTAGTTTGCTGGGGCAGAAAGAGATTTTTTTTCACATTGCTGAAGGTGAGAAGTCTAAGGTCAAGGTGTCATCAGTATCGGTTCCTTCTGAGCCAGTACTCTCTCCCTGGCTTGTAGATGGCTCTTTTCTCTTTGTGATTCACACCGTCTGACTTTCGTGTGTGTGTGACCGTATCTAAATTTTCTCTTCTTATTAGAGCCCACTCTAATACTCTCATTTAACCTTATTTACCTCTGTGAAGATCCTATCTCTAAATACAATCACATTCTGAGATACTGAAGGATAAAACTTTAACCTACGAATTTTTTTGGTGGGGTGGGGACACAATACACCCCATGACAGGTATATGCTTTTAAACAGTAGCAAGAAAATGTGAGCGTTTCTTGTATTCCTGCTATTGAAAAGCTACTCTGATCCGTTATCTAGGGATAATAACTCCAGACGAATGTTCAGATAACGAAAAGTAGATAGGATCACGCATGATACTCCTATTATGTCCTATTGGACAAAATTACACCTCCTTTAAAAATAAAAATACTTATTTTCAAAATACCTAGAAAAAATACTTTTTTTTTTTTTTTTACCAAAAAAGGGCCATACAATTCTCTTTATTATCATTCTTGACGTTTATTAAGAAATCGAAATTACTTCTAACTTGATGTGAGAGGTCATCTATGTCCCAGTTCATTTTCAAGGCATGTGTTACATATGGGGTATAGTAATTATTCCTGACATGGAGCCTGGCCCTTGAGGTTTCAGAGCATACTAAACCAAATCAGCATAAAAAGCTTCTTATGGAGCATACCAAATTAAGCTCATGTTCGGTTTTCAATTATTCATCATCCCCAGGGTAGGGGGAGTTGATGCTCGAGTCAAAACAATGGAAACAAGGAGCCTAGATCAGGACTCAGAGGCATAGATCTGTGTACCAGGCAGCAGGGACAAAAGGGTATGACAGAATGAATGTGCACTTCCAGCAGTCACTGTTGCTGCTTTTAAATCCTACTGGGCGATCTCAGCCCCTGATCAGTGGAGTTACAGTCTTCATAAACTATGCATCTACATAGCAAATGGGGGAGAAATATGAAAACAGAATGGGGAAAGATAGATGCAAATGAACCCCTTTGGAATGCTGCCTATGTATGAAGGAAGGGTAGGGAAAGAACTTTACGGGAAGCTCACTATCACAGAAGAACCCAAAAGCTTATATACTTTCCTCTGTAACCTGATACCCTTATTTTTATTAGAAGCAAGAAACTAATTCCAAGGTAAAGTTTTATATACATATATATCTATATAAATATATAGATAGAGATATAGATACACACATGTATATGGGTATATGTGTGTCTGTACACACACACACACACACGGATTCACTATTTCTATTTCACACTAACTGCTATTTCATTGAATCCTAAATCAGGAAAAGAATGGTATCTCTGTAATAGAAAAGATCAGCTCAGGTGACGGTGCCAGCAGGTGATGGTACCTGTCATTACCCTTTTTTCAGGGCAACAGTGACACATCTGCACTCCCAGAGTTTGCCTTGCAAACTCCACTGCCTCACCTGGCAGGAAACACATAAACCTGTTGGTGATAAGACTGACCCACAAGGCCTTTCCGCTGAAAAATAAAAGGGCGGTACTTTTTTTTGCCCTAAGATTCGATAAACTATTTTTATTTCTATTGAATTTAGTAAAAGCATCGCTGTGGACTGAATTGCGTGCCCCCAAAATTCATATATTGAAGCCCTAACTCCCAATATGATAGTATTTGGGGATGGGGTTTTGGGAGATAATTAGATTTAGATGAGGTTATAGGGGTAAGGCCCTCGTGGTGGGATTAGTACCCTTATAAGAAGATAGGATGCTCTTTCTACATGCACACATACAAGCATGCACGTATGTGCATACACACGCATGCCCCCTCCAGGGAAAGCCGTGTGAGCACACAGTGAGAAGGAGGATGTCTGCAAGCCAGGAAGACAGCCCCCATCAGAACCTGATCATGCTGGCCCTCTGGCTTTGGGTTTCAGTCTCCCAAAACTGTAAGAAAATAAATTTCTGCTTAAGCTACTCAGTCTATGGTATTTGGTTAGGGTATGGTATTTGGCTGAACAGAATAAGACAAATGCACTAGGCATAGAGATTGGAGTTTGAAAATTCAGAATTTCAAAAGATCTTGGAATGGAATAGGCACTCTATGTTTTATCAATACACAGGTAATAATATTTCATTTCTTTTTTTTTTTTTAAGATTTATTTATTTATTTGACACAGAGAGAGAGAGAGATCACAAGTAGGCAGAGAGGCAGGCAGAGAGAGAGGGGGAAGCAGGCTCCCACCTGAGCAGAGAGCCTGATGTGGGGCTCGATCCCAGGACCCTGAGATCATGACCTGAGCCGAAGGCAGAGGCCTTAAGCCACTGAGCCACCCAGGCGCCCAATACTTCATTTCTCAATGAATTTGCAAAGGGAGAAAGGAGTTTATTACCTAAAAGTCTGAATGTGTTCCAGAAAAATGCCTTTCCCTATTAAATTCATAATTATTCTATGAAGTACATTATCTTTATAGAAGAATGTAAACACAGTTGGTTAAGTATGATAACTTAGTCCTGTTTTGCTTTTCCTTCATTTCATTTTTACATTGGAAAGATGGAATGCAAATATTCTCTCCCCATCCATGAAACATCTTCCACGTCCTGGGAGGGTTTATGGACCAAGTCCTTCTAGTCCTTAATGAAAAAGCAAATTTTTTGATATTGATTTTCCTTCTAATTAGGGTCAACTAGGAAACTAAAGAACAAGAAAAGAGTGGAGATATTTTCCTAAGAAGGAGAATGACTTGGAAGAAGAGAGAAGATTGAAACCCACTCATCCCTTGCTTCCCAGCCTATAAAGAAAGAGGGTCCCCTGGCTGGAGTGGGAGGGAGAGAGGTCTGAGGTACTGGAGCAGGGTGCTCAGAACACTGTTCCTTGGCAATGTCCCTGAGAAGCTGAGGGATCCCAGGGAAGTGTGGCTTGTTGACATGGCTAGGGGCAAGAATCCTATTTCCAAAAATTCTCCACATTGATTAAGATAACATTCCCCTCAGCTAGTCTTCACTTTAAATAGGTTTCTTCTTGACTATTGGCCTCTAACCTCCCTTTCTTGTAGTAGTTACTTTAGAAAACATACAATTTAAAACTCTCTCTGCCCCTTTGAGATGTAAATCATCTCCCAGCTTCTTGCCAATTTTATACTCAGGAATTTGTTTCTTAAAGACCTGCCAGCTACCTACTTGAAATGTAATCCTCAAGAAAGATAAGGCACCTATCTCCCAATCTTTGTGAGAGTGCAGGAGCCTTAGATAAGCACCAATTAGCAAACACAGAAATCCTAATCACATTGATAAAATCTCTAGGCTAAAAGCATTCTCCAGTACTTTTCCACTACCTCACCCCACACTTTAAAGCTCTGGTTTTTTTGTTTCAACTAAATTGAGTTCAATCTCTCTTTCCAACTGCAATAGTCCTGAATGAAGTATTCCTTGCTTGGTTAACTTCTTCTGGTGTAATTTTACTTTGAGAATATCCCAAGGCTAGAAGAAAAGAACAGAAAGGAAGGACAGTGTAGACATCAACATGAACACATCAGTGGTGACCTGTGTGGAGACATGACCAATAACCAGAGACAGTCTCTTCTAACTCTTTGACATCACATTTGAAGTACAGAGTGTGGAACAGATTGGGGGAAACTACGTGGTTAAGTTACCTACCAGTACAGCAGAATGGGAGCTCATGGTTAAGATATATAAGATAAATATATATCTTATTTTTTTTAAAGATTTTTATTGATTTATTTGACAGAGAGAACCAGCAAGAGAGAGAACACAAGCAGGGGGAGTGGGAGAGGGAGAAGCAGGCTTCCTGCTGAGCAGGGAGCCTGACGTGGGACTCGATCCCAGGACCCTGGTATTGTGACCTGAGCCGAAGGCAGATGCTTAACGGCCGAGCCACTCAGGTGCCCTCTCTTATATATTTTGGTTGTTGTTGTTGCTTTGGCCATGGTGCTTTGTCAGTGGAGAAATAAGAAAAGGAGGCTCAGATTCAGATAATGGATCAAGAGACATGAGGATAGGGTGGAGCCTAGGACATTTGAAAAGGAGATGCCAAGAGAAGTCATGAAGGTTAAGTGACAAGCTAGTTGATGAGAAGTAATAGCTTAGGAACATGGAGGAAGAGTTGATAAGAGATTGCGGGTAAAATAGATGATATACTAGGTCCGCTTGTATAGGGCATAGAACAATAGGACACAGGGAATCCTGCTTAATTCTTGGAAAATGGGATAGATTTGACCTAGAATTTTTTTTGATTAACATATAATGTATTATTTGCCCCAGGGGTACATGTCTGTGAATCATGAGGCTTATACATTTCACAGCACTCACCATAGCATATACCCTCCCCAATGTCCATAACCCAGCCACGCTATCCCTACCCCCCTGCTCCCCAGCAACCCTCAGTTTGTTTCGTGAGATTGAGAGTCTTATGGTTTGTCTCCCTCCCTATCCTATCTTGTTTCATACCCCCCACCCTCCACAATCCCTCACCCTGCCTCTCAAATTTGACCTAGAATTATTTTTAACATTACTCCCGTGCCACAGTATCATCATCTTAATAATGAAGCTAATATCTAACAATTACTCAAGACTTTCTATAGTCCATGCCAGTGATTTACACTCCGATTTTCAGAATATTAAGAAATTCAGACAACGTAAGACTTCGAGCATTCGTGAGACCACTATTCACTCAGTAGCTTTGAATCCTCTCTTTTCCTCACCTTCTCATCATATACTAATGAGTCCTGACAATCTCTAAAATAGTGGATTCCAGCCACTTTTTTCCATCTCTTACAACCATTATCACCTCCCAAGCCACCTTCATCTCTCCCCTAGACTATTGCAAATCTTCTTTCCAGCCTCCCTATTCCTACATTTATCTTTCTATGACCTATTCTTCAGGGAGGAACATGAATAATTCTTTTTATAAAAAATGTATATTAGATCATATTATCAACTGTTTAAAATCCTCCAGTGGCTTCCCATCACCCTTAGACTAAAATCACAATTCCTTACTGTGACGCAGTCTGCCTTCTGGCCATGTCTACGATCACATTTCAGGTCTCTACCTCAGGAGAGTCTCATTTGCCACGTCCTCTGCACAGAATGCATTTTCATGAGCCTTTTTTTGCCTCCTTACCATTCAGCCCTCAGCTTAAATGTCCTCTTGAGACCAGCCGTCCCTAACAATCCTAGCCAAAGAACCTAGTCACTCTTTATTTCATCGCTCTTTCATTAATACACTTCTGTCTGAAATTCTTATTATGTGTTTAATTATTTATATTCTCTCCTCCCTGCCTGGAGAACCCAATGAATACAGGAATTCTCTTTGTCTCTTGTTCACTGATATATATATATATCTCCAGTATCAGAGTGGAGCCCAAAGCACTCAACTGAGGCTATTCACTGAGAAAACAAAAGATATGGAAGTCAAGCAAGGTTTTGAATGACTGCCAAGTTTATGCTATTGAAATTATGCTTTAATCCTTTATAATAGATCCCTATTTTATATATTTCATTTCCAAATTTGTTAACATGGGACTTCAGGCTAACTCTGACCTTGCTCCTGCAGAGCTGTCTAGCTTCATTTCTCAACAATTGTCCCTTGTCTCTCTCCTGCTTCTATATGTCAGCCATATGCACACAGAACTTTTGTTTCCTCTAAAGTGCTGTGCACTTTCTGCTTAGGAGGCCCTCACACTTGGCTTGCCCCAAATACTATTTTTCCCTTTCTTTACCTCAATAAGTTTTATACATTTTACAACCTCATCTCAAGTGTAATTGCCAGGAAGCCTTTCCTCACTTCCGTTTTTCTTCTCCAGGTTAGCTGTGACTCTGACACTCCTGTAACTGATGTCCGTATGCCCTCAAAACTTCCCATTACAGGGAATATCAGCCCAACCTCCCTTTGTCAGAAGGCTTCTCCTGCTCTGCTTGCTCACACAGCAGGTAAAGAAGGCTGGGAAATTAATGGTCTAGACCCACTTGCCTGAGGTGTGTGATCCACACTGTCTCCCTGTGTTCCCTGACAGGCGTAATCCCAGTGGCTCACAGTGGCACCTCGCTTTATCTTTTGTCCTTCCTTTCTCACTTCCCCACTAGTGTTTCCTTCACCCCCGCCCAATAAATTATTTTTCCTTAAATAATTTTTTTTGAGGAAATCCTCAAATCCTCAAATCCTCATGTTAGGTTTGTTTTTTGGGGAAACAAGACTAGGAGAACATCGTAGAGTACTCATCACACTGTATTACAATTATTTGCTGGCTTTTAACTTTGCTAGAGTGCTTTTGAGAGCTGGGATAGCATTTCGTATCTGTATTCTCAGCACTTAGCAGAAAGTATGCACCTAGTAAGCATACAGTAAATGTTCACTAAATTAGTGAACGGTGCTTAATAGCTACCTGCTGAGCTGAACTAGAAAATAGGATTTCTTACTCTAGGAAGGAAGGAGACAGATATTTCTCACGTGGTTTGGTTTTGAGTATGCTTTTCAGTTTCTTGGAGTTTCTGCCATATAATTCTGTTAGTAGAGATTTACAGAATAATTTTTTCCCAACTCTGATTTTGTTCATTCCTTTGTAATGATTATTCATAATATAAAATTTAGCAGCTCTCAGTGTCCTGGGCTGCTCTTCAGAAATGAACAAATATGCTGAGATTAATGTCAGAAAGTCCATTTCCTAGAATGTACAGCACAGCCATTGCTTCAGGGCTGTGAATTTTGTATTTCTTTTTAATTCTGGGAAATCATGCCTCTCTTCTTTATTTTAATTTTGGCTATTGTAATCTAAATCAATTCAGAAAAAGTTTTACAGGGAAAAACCATGTTCTTATTTATGGTAGCAATTATAGACTTTATTCTTTTTAGATATTACCAGTTACTATGCACAGACATTATTGTCAGCATCAATATAGCATCCCTTAAAAAAAAAAACAAAACACCAAAAACCCGAAAACCTAAAATAAAATAAAAAATACAAGAAAATGGGGGTGCCTGGGTGGATCAGTTGGTTGAGAGTCCAACTCTTGATTTCAGCTCAGATCATGATCTAGAGGTCCTGGGATGCAGCCCAGCATTGGGCTCCCACTCCATGGGGAGTCTGCTTGTCTCTGCTCTCTCTGCTTGTGCATGTCTCTCTCTCCCTCTCTCAAGTAAATAAATAAATCTTAAAAAAATAAAAATCCAAGAAAATGGTAACCGCAATTGTCCATTGGAGCAGAAATATTTTTTAAATATACTATTTGTTCTCTTCTGGTGATAAACTCAAAATGCATTCTATAGGGATTAAAACTAGATCTGTGCTAGAAGAGATTAGCCTGTCTGATTCCTTCCGTGTTTCAACACTTACCTTCCCTTTCTCTGGTGCTTTGTTCTTTGATATTCCAGTATCTAACGATTACATATTTAAACTATTTTTTAAATTTCCGAATAAAATTTCTCTTCTATATTCCTAACTCCACTCTAGACTTTGCAACTGTTGTTTAGGAAATAACTTACTGTCCCCCTTGCCCAGCACAAAGAGTAAACATTCTCGTTCCATTGGTATTGGACTGGAATAATTGCCTTGCATGGGTATATTGGTGAATGTGATCCATCCCTTACCCAATCAGAGGCTTTGCATGGGCTCCAAGGTGTGGCTCACTCAGTCTCTTTAGCTGCTGTCTTTGTCCTGAGAAGGTGAGAAAGTGGTGCCCCAGGGGTTGCTGCCCTTTGACCTGGGATCTGGAATGGGAGACAAAGGAAGCCAACTTAGATATGTTCTTTAGTCTGAAGTGGAGCCACCATAGCCCATCCACAGATCTGTGAATGAGTTGTTAGTTTATGTTGGCAGCCATTGAAATATTTTGGGGATTGTTTATTATGCAGCATCATCACCCCAAAGTAGACAAATGCAGCAAATGTCCATGCAAATAAGTCAAACAGTTAAAATCTTAATACTCCAAGGTTGGTTTAATATTTAGCAAGTTTATTATCTACATTCACTATGAATCATAGAGTTCAAAAATTAATGTCATAAAACAACACTAATAAAACATAAAGGCAGCACTTGGAAAGATGCCAGTGAGTTTTCATTTTGTATTTCTTTCTTTCGAAGTCTGAGCTATTTTATTTGTCTATTTATGCATTCTCATACTTGCAAATGGAGCTAAATAATTTTCCCAAAAGTAGTACAACTTTTTAAAAAAATTAGCTCTTTGGTTATTTTTACCAGAGTGCTTATGACACTAATGTGGGCACTCAAGTCACTTAGACTACATGCTCTGGGAAGGACCAGAAAATTTACCTTTCTTTGCATTCATGTCTTTTGCACTGTGATGAACACACTGTAGGTGATGTGTAAGCATGTGATTAAATTTAACTACAATGCCTTGACACTATTCTACTTTGAATACTCCGTTAATCCCCGGGGTTGCAAAAACCCCGTGGTAGAACAACTTGACTATAGAGCTTTCAGATAACAGTTCTATGATTCAGCAGTGATTTCCTTTTAAAGCATCAGAAATTATTTAAGGCTTTCATTTATCCATAAAACAAATATTTCGATCATCAACCTAGCTTGGGTATCTTTGTCCCTAACCCCAAAGAGTTCATGGTCCAGTTGAATAGACAATATTAATGTGAATCAGGAGAAAGGTAAGAGATGTTTTGTTGCCTGTCATCGAGGACAGTGTGTTTTGTTTCCTTTCCATGCTAGGAGAGAGAATCAATGGCGTGGTAATTATGGTCATTATTGGGAAAAAAGAGTTTTCAACACACAGCTTGATTCTGCTCAAGCTAATTCTGATGATAATTTTTCTTGACCATTCATCACCATCTTAGCTTCTAGCAATGGTGCCAGTAATGTTATATCTGCTTGAAGAAAGGATATGAAAATGTTCTATTGAATTACGGAATATTAGCACATTTTCCCAAGAAATTCAGTTTTGGAATACAGGCCTGCATTGCTTATTTCTCATTGAAGGATATAGCATTTGGCTTATTTCAGGCCTTATTTCAATGGACTCGATCAGGGAAATAACACTTATAGCTAATTTGAGATCAAGTTTTATATTTTCCTGCTGACAAAAGGCCTTCAACGTTGAGTTTTAACATTCCTGAGACCCTGTTAATTCTAAGAGGGAGGTCCTTATGAGACTTATTACATTACATTACTTATTCTGTTCCATAGCAAACTATGATTTGCTGGCAAAATACACCTACCATAGGCGGCGGCTTCTTCTTTTTTTTTTTTTTTAGGTATAATTGACATATATCATTATATTTGTTCCAAATGTACAACGTAACGATTTGATACGTTGGAAAATGATCCATTTCCAACGTATATGTGGTGATCCATATTGGAAAATGATCACCACAGTAAATCTAGCTAACATCTGGCCGTTGTCTGTTTTTGTAAGTCAAGTTTTATTGGAACATGACTATGTTTATTAGTCTATGTATTGCCTACCACAGAAACAATATGGCCTGCAAACCTAAAATTTTTCTGTGTGGCTCATTATAGAAAAATATTCTGACTCCTCTGTAAGCTGTATCATGATCAGTGACAGGCTTATGATTTCTGTGTATTATTATCTGAAATCTAAGTTAGGCATATCCCCTATCCCCCACATCCTCTGATTTGGATCTGAATTACTAAGGCTTTAGAAGTAAAATAATACATTTATTTGAAAGGCCTTTGTTAAGAGATGAGAGGACTTCTGTAATGTTGTTTATTCATTCTTTCAGCAGGCCAGAAAGAGTCAGGTCTTTTATTTCCACTCTGGACATCTTTTTTGTTCATTTGCTTGTTTATTTGAAAGAGAGAAAGAGAGAGAGAGAGAGAGAGAGAGAGAGAGAGAGAGAGAGAATGAATGCAGAAGCAGGGGTGGGTAGCAAAGGGGCAGGGAGAGGGAGGAGAAAATAATCTCATGCAGACTCTTTGCTAAGCCTGGAGCCCCAAGATGGGCTCAATCTCACCACCCTGAGATTGTGACCTGAGCTGAAACCAAGAGTTGGGTGCTTAACTGGCCGAGCCCCCGGGATGTTCCTGCAGAAATCTTGATGGAAAATGTATGTTTATGTCTTAAAGAAAAATGTTAGTATACGTTGGGTGGTAGGAAGATGGAAAAAATTTTCAAATAACGGTGAGTCTCTTATATCACCTTTAAATATTTCCAGGACATCTTTCTTAAAAATATGGTAAATGTGGATAAACAAAGAAGAAACAAGAATACTGCATTAAAAAAAAAAACTACAACTTATTCTTTTACTCTTCCAAAATAGTTTTCCTGCACATTCTGATTTTAGTGGGTTTCTATAGTATCTACTGATGCTTTCTATCCCTGCATTAAAACACATATTATCTTCACAGGGACAATTAGTAATTGTCCAGATTATTTATGTTACTCATTCTGAAAAGAGAGTAAGAGTGATTTTTGACTTGCTGTTTGCTCATGTTCTTGTATTTATAAGATGCTGTCATGATTACTTGAAAAATACAGAAAGTGAATCACATCTGTTGGTTTTGAGCTGGCACAGCTGGAAGTTCCTTAGTTTATGTACCAAACTTTTCATACGGGCATGATTTTTAGTTGCCTATTCTGTCTGTATTTATGCAAATTACAGTGTTATTTATAAGTAAGTAAATAATCATTGCTAAGACAACATCTGCACTAGTGTCTGATTATTAAACACCTGCAAAGTCAGCTTGCTCTGAATTGAAGGCCATATACTGCTTGAATCAGACCACAGCTTGAAATAAATTCCAACCATTTATGTGCTTATTGATTTCAATCTTAAGTTGAGATATTTATTTATTGGTGATTGGTCTTAGATATGCCTTTTACATAAGAATATTTTCGGATCTTCCAAATATAAAAATCTGATGTGATGAGAACTAAAGAGAAAAATTTTAGTTCCCAACTCCCATGTCACTTATCAAGTATGTGACCTTGTGACCATGTGACTTAACTTCTTAGTTCCTCTTCCTTCATCTGTGAAGTAGGGATCACAGCACTTATCTTGCAAGGATTTTCTGAGGCTGAAGTAAGAAAATGTATGTAAGCATCACACACATGGCCTGATGCACAGTTAGGTATGCGATAATTAGTGCCTCTCTTTCTTTACATTGCTCTTATGCATTCTGAAACATAAGTGCCCTTTCCTCCAGCCCATCCCAAAATACCAGAAAATGGCTTATTTAGAGATAGCAAGAGGATGCTTGAGGAGGTTCTAAGCTATGCCTAGGACTACCAGAATTAACTATTATTCAAACTCATAATAGTTCTTTTAGGGAAACAATGAAAATCAGAAGGAAAATAAGATTGGAGGTAGAAGTCACACATTTCAATATTTGAATGTTTGGGAGGTAAAAGGATGGAGCTGTGAATAAATTATTTTGGAGCCTACTTACGCCACAAATATAATGCCATACAGTAACATACCATATATCTAAAGATTTTGTCAGACATTAAAACACAATTTAGAAATTACATTGGTTTTGGTTTTATCTCTAGCATTAACATTTCTGCCAACCAAATAAGTTGCAAACATGTTGATGACAGGAAATTGGATTAAAGTGAATTTATAATACATTAAGAGTTATTTCAGTTCAGTATCTGTAGAGTTTAATGAGATCGATCTTCCTTAATCCATCTCCTGTATTTACTTCTTGAGCAACCACTAGCCAATTACAGTGAAATCTTTACTGCTGTTTTTCTAACTCCTCTATTGATCATTCTTCTATCGGTGGTGCTACCACATCTATCTCATTTATTAATTTTTTTCCCCTCCAGTCAATGCTGACTTCTGTTCATTAGCAGCAATGTCTGTGGACTTGAAAGCAAAAAAGCTGGGTTCTCATCTTTTCTTTGCCACCAATTAGTCATACAGCTGGAGAAATCACTGATATTCTCCAAGCCTCCAATTCCCTCTTTTGTTGGGCCCTTAGGGAGTCAGAGAGCTGTGGATTAGTTGAAGAAATACTGGACCAAAAGTCAGCTGTTGTGAAATGTAGCTTTGTGTGACCTTAGGCAATCTAATTAATCCAGCTGGACTTCAGTTTTCTCATTTGCAAACTTTTGTGCGAGTATTTCACAGTTACTAGTGCCATCTACATTCCTAACAACTGAGTATCAGGTTTATAAATGATCCACGCCAGATCGGTGGACTGCCCTGACTGGTAGTTTCCTTTATTTAAAGGGTTATGCATCATTTGCTCTGCCTTGTCTGGGCATTTTTATCAACATCATACTTAAAACAATTTTTAAAATTTAAGCATACTTGACCCAATGTTACCTTAGTTTCAGGTGTACAACATACGTTATAGGATGCTGACCACAAGTGTAGCTACCTTCTGTCACCATATAATGCTATCACAATATCATTGACTGTAGTCCCTATTCTGTGCCTTTTATTCCATGACTTATACATTCTATAACTGAAGCCTGTATTACCCTTCACTCATATAAACATTTCCATATTTTTTCTAACACATATTATTTTTAAATTGTTCTATTAGTAAATACTATTGATTTTCCCTATTACCTAGTTCTATCATTTTATTTATTTATATTTATATAGGTATATAATATATATGTATATATATGGCAAGGAGAGAGAGAGAGGGAAAGAGAGAATTCCAGACGGGCTCCATGCCCAATGTGGAACCCAACATGGGGCTCCATCTCACAACCCTGAGATCATGACCTGAGCCAAAATCAAGAGTCAGACGCCTGAGTGAGCCACCCAGGCACCCCTCTACTGTTTTATTTTTTAATTTTCTTTTATTTAAATATAGTTGACACACACTGTTACATTAGTTCCAGGTATACAATGTAGTGATTGGAAAAGCTTCTACTTATGCTCTGCTCACAAGTGTAGGTCCCATCTGTCCCCATACAACACTGCTCAAGATCATTGACTATATTCCTTATGCTGTGCCTTTTATTCCCATGACTTCCTCATTCCATCACTGGAAGCCTGTGTCTCCCACACCCCTCCACCTATTTTGCCCAACCCCCACCTCCCTCTCCTCTGGCAACCACTTAGTTTATTCTATTTATAGGTCTGATTCTGCTTTTTGTTTATTTTTTTTTAAGATTCCACTTATGAATGAAATCATATAGTATGTGTCTCTCTTAGTCTGACTTATTTCACTTAGTGTAATACCCTCTAGGTCCATCCATGTTGTCACAAATGTCATGATCTCATCTTTCGTATGGCTGCCTCATATTCCGTTGTACATAAGTCATGTAATTTTAATAATGGCAAAATAAATAAAATTGACAATAATCTAACCACATTCTGAAATGAGAGTTATATGCACTTGCTATACAAGGAACAGAAAAACTTCGTATCGAAGCAAGTGATTACGAATACATTTAATGAGATTCTGTCATAAAATTCTTGACTTCCTCTCTAAGGAAGTGTGTTTGCTATTGGGCACGGAGCTGTCTTCTCCTGGCATCTTTATACACTGTATACATCTTTATATATATGTATACATCTTTATACACCTCTACCACACTACCCTTTCCCCATGCCAGTCCATGTTGCAGTGTTTCTTCCCATTGTACTAAATTTCCAACTATCACTTGTAGGGGAGTTCTTGGTTTCTATGTTGGCTATTGCTCAATGGTTAGGTTTTTATAAGAAATTGCTTGCCAAATGACTCATTAAAGATGCTTGCTTTTGCTTATATTCTGTACAAGATTTTATATTTCTGAAAATGCTGCTGACGTTTTCTGTTATGCCTTGTGTATCTCTACCAATTTATAGCAGGGTTTGGGAAGCACACCGTCACATCATCTATTTGGTTGCAAGAGAACTTAGAGATGAAAACCTATCTGCAATTATTCCTTCATTGGTAATGACCTCATGGTCATCCTTAGGAAATATCCTTCCCTGATTGTAGTGGCCTGAGGTTTTTTCTATTTACTCTCACATTATATCTGTTATTGTATGGGTGTAATTTAGTTTCCATAAATGCTGGTCAGTTCTACTTCTTGGGCAGAGATTAAGTCCACATCTCCAGCTAACTCCCATACTGGTCTCTTACACTCTGGGTCATTATACATCTGCCAACTTACAACTATAGCTATACATCTAGTTGCCCAGGAGTAAGTACCAGACAACCAGGGACAGCCCCTGTGCCCCAGAGCCTGCTGAAATTACCCAAATCAGCCAACCCAAAGCCTGATTATTCTGCCTCACTTGTTTTTTCTCACAGAAACCACAATAAAAGTGCTTGGATATGGTTCCCCTCTCTTCTTCTTCTGCCTCTTGGCCAAACTCCAGTAGTCTTGCATGGTGTGTTATGTTCTCCCCAGGGAACTGTGAGTGTAACAAAACTGTAAGACATTTTCTGGTTTCTCTCTCTTGAGCTGCATCCGGCCTCACCATACATCATCCAAGGTAATATCGTTAAAACAATAGGTCACACATGTTTCAAGTTTTCTCAAGGGTTATACTTCTTCTCAGTAACCCCAATAAGTACTGAGAAAGGGAAGAAAAACGAAATGATGCAATAGCAAGGAAATTTGCCATTTCTTAACAGATACTCAGAAGGTTCCAGGTAAATATCTGGAACACTTTTATGTAAATACAATTTGTGCTGGAGCAGACTATTAGAGCTGACATTGGATTCGCTGGACATTTTTCGAATGGTTTGTTTTTATTTCATCATTTCTAGCATTTGAAGATTCATTCTGTTGACATTATTTAAGGTCCCTAAACTTATTCACTACCAACTATTCTTTTGAAAAACCACACCGAGGTATAAAATATCTAAACCTTCATTAAGTTGTAGAGATGAGATGATTAGTTTTGGTTACTTTGAACTCACCCGGGTTCCCAGCTCAAAAGCCTGTGGCTGTATCTTGTAACTCATTTCAGACAGCTGGTGAATTCATTTCATCCCTGGTGTTTGTGTAGCTTTTCAAGGACCCGATCATTTCCTCTAGTGTTATTATTATAATCTGAAGTAGAATCGGGCACACTTTTTCTTTGAATATGTCATATGTACTAGCTGTTCTCTAAACTTAAGAACGAGGTGATGTTGGGAAAACTAAAAAGAGGAAAAAAAGGAGGCAAGAAATAGGAAGAAGGATTTCCTGTTTGTTGTAGTAAATTTTTAATAGTGAGAAATAGTGTCACCTGATTATATAATTCTGATTACATAAAAATGGCACTTAATTAGTCTTGAGCTGTATCTACACACATACTTGAAATAAAATTAAGAATTCAAATATATTCTTTGACTTATTTACCTCATTCTGTGTCCTCTCTCCTTAATTTTCTTCTAAGAGATTTGGTTCTATTCTTCATTTTCCTTCACTTATATATCTAGCAACAGCTACATAATTTTTAAACAAGTTAATGAGGGACAAATAGTGTCACTAAACTTACTACTGACCAAAATTTCAGGGTACAGTTAAAAAAAGTATCCCTCAGAGGAACAAGCACTACTCTAAAATCTGTGTAATACAATCGATAATTTAGAGCTACCATAAATAAAGCACTTTTGAATTTATTCAAAACAAATCTTGTCACTGTAGTCTATGAGCACCTGATGGGCCATTCATCAATAATTAATCCAAAAAAAAGCTTCCCAGTTGATGAATTCAAACTGAATTTTTTTCTCTAATTAGTGTACTGTAGAAATGGGTATTTCCTACTCTCATTGTATATTCTTGAATATGCATAAAGCGATACTAATGAAAATTGCTTAGATGGCTTAACAATACTGAATGGTGCTAATTGGACTAAATTTTACATGCCTGGATTCATTTAATAAAATATTTCCTGTGCATATAAAATAAGAATCAGTTTCCCAAGCCCATATCTACTGCATAACTCATACCTCAAGAATCTTATTTTAAATAGTGGGTCATGTTAGCAAGAGCAAAAAAGATCACTTAGTAGTCAACAGATTTTATGACTGGCTTTTTTACTCTCTTTGAATCTTACAGGTCCATCCAATGGACACTGTCTTGTGTTTCCCCTTGTAGGTCCATGGGTGGAGGCTGGGACAAGATCCTGGAGTAGTAGCTTGCTCTCATCTTCTGACTCTCAGTCACTGTTTCCATCTCCTAGCTGAGGGCTAGCCTTCTTTGCTTCACACCCACAATTGATGTGATTGCATGTCAAAAGTTCTGTCACACATATAGACCAACTTCTACAAGTTTGAATCTGATCCAGTTTTATTAAGTATCCACCTGCGGGCCAAACTACCATTTCTAAGGAGTTAGAGACATAGGGTGTCAACTTGCTGCTGGGTCATGTCCTGGGGTCTGGGTGGGGAGAAGTTCCCAGAGAAAGAAGTGCAAAGCAAATTGAATAGACAATTTAAAGTTGCCCACAATAAAATATCCATTTCTCACTTCCCAGTACTCTGCCGGTAGCATTTACTTCCAGCTGAAGAAGCAGGTAGTAGCTCTAAAGCAGATATTTCATTTTGAAATTATTATAAACATCAGATATTTTGTTCCAGAGCTGGTTTCTTTTGAGAGAAAGCAGCCTATCTACTTTTCTGTTGCACAAAGTACCAATTAAGCGGAGAATCATTTGATTACTGGCCATCTCTTTCCAAAACCAGTTCCTATATGACCAATAATGTTGGGTTGTCTGTAATTCCTTTTTTTTTTTTTTAGGATTTTATTTATTTATTTGACGGAGAGGAGAGAGATCACAAGTAGGCAGAGAGGCAGGCAGAGAGAGAGGAGGAAGCAGGCTCCCTGCTGAGCGGAGAGCCCAATGCAGGGCTGGATCCCAGGACCTTGAGATCATGAGCTGAGCTGAAGGCAGAGGCTTTAATCCATTGAGCCACCCAGGTGCCCCATGGGTTGTCTCTAATTTCTTAGCCTATTCCTGGGACAAGTGTTTATCTTAAAACTTGAAAACTGCAGAAAAGAAACTGACTGAATTGCACCTGGCTGGATCTTATCTTCTGATATTTTTTAAATATCAGGAGGAAAACATTTTGTTTTTAAAGTTTGTTGCACTTTATCTAGAGTTATCTAGAGTACAGACGAGTAAATGTAGTGATCATGTCATAAAATTTTTAGATACAGAGAAGGAATTTTTTGATTTTTCAGAGAATTTTGGAGTAAGTCAATAAGCACAGAGCTAGTGGTCAATTTTTTCCCAGAATGAATTGACTGAAGGTACCTAGAGTTAGCCTGTGAGTCTCACCTCAAAAGTTTAGGAAAATATAATAGGCCCCATAGCAGAGAGTTACTTAAATTCTTTTTTTTTTTTTTAAAGATTTTATTTATTTGATAGAGAGAAACACAGCAAGAGAGGGAACACAAGCAGAGGGAATGGTAGCGGGAGAAGCAGGCTTCCTGCCTGGCAGGGAGCCCGACATGGGGCTCGATCCCAGGCCCCTGGGATCTGACCTGGGCCCAAGGCAAACGCTTAACGACTGAGACACCCAGGCGCCCCTTAAATTCTTACTTAACATACAAAGAACCTAGGAATTTCTCTTTGTACCACTATCAGCACTCTGCACATGATGCAGGAAAGCACAGGTGCTCAGAGCTGGGACTTGGCCTCACGTAGACCTGAGCTGGAGTCCTGGATCCACGTCTTTCTGTTCATCATCAACACTCTTAATCCCTCCGTGGCCAGTCCCACGCTGGCCACTCACTTGGGCTCTTTGAACCTCAGTCTTCTCATTTATAAAATGTAAAAGGCTTATACTGTGGGTTATATTAATGTTGATAAAGGACTTATTATGGGATCTTGGGTTGGATTGAACTAACACTCAACTGGAAAGATTAGCATTTACTGAGTACTTATAATAGGCCAGACACCATTCTGTGAACCTTCCATACTCCTCTAATCCTCACAACAATCCTAGAAGGGAGTTGCCATTATTATCCCTTTTTTAAGATGAGGAAATTGAGGCACAGAGAGGTGCAGGATAACCTGGCTGGCAGTGACGAAGCCTGGATTTGAACCGAGGCAGACCGGCCAACATCTGTGATCTTAACGTAATGCCAATTCACTGAGAATAGTAATAGTAATAACAATAGTGCTGTTGCCTGGAAATCAGAGCACCAAGTGACATGCACTCACACACTAAAGCAGAGTTAGCTAATTTGAGAAAGAGGCAAACCAAGGACAACCAAGTTTGATATATCCAGAAAAAGGCATCTTATTATGTTAGCATATCTGTAAGGATATTTAATGTGAATATAGGCTGAACTTTCCTCTAGTCTTCATTCTGCTTTTAAAATCCCCTAGAGCGGCTCCTCTGTGGCTCAGTCAGTTCAGCGTGCAACTCTTGATTTTGGCTCAGGTCATGATCTCAGGATTATGAGATTGAGTCCCAAGCTGAGTGCAGAGTCTGCTTGAGATTCTCTCCCTTTTCCTCTGCCCTTCCCCCTGCTTACACACACATTCTCTCTAAAATAAATAAATGAAATCTCTAAAAAATGTCCGAGAACCTTCGGAACTGCCTTTGATTGTTCCAAGTGCCAATAATGGCTGTGCTGCTCAATTGCCTCTTCCTCCTTAATTACTTCTAATCTCTGTTCATCCTCAACACTCTTTTTTCTTTTCTTTTTCTTCCTTTCTTCCTTTTTTTTTTCTCCCTTTTTTTTTTTAAATTAATATATGATGTATTATTTGCCCCAGGGGTACAGGTCTGTGAATCATTAGGCTTACACATTTCATAGCACTCATCATAGCACATACCTTCCCCAATGTCCACAACCCAGCCACTCTATATCTGCCCCCCACCCCCAGCAACCCTCAGTTTGTTTCATGACATTAAGAGTCTCTTATGGTTAATCCCTTGGTGACATACAAATCAACCATAAGCTAGAATGAAAGATAGCTAGTTAATTAGTTAACCCACTAATGTAGATTACCTGATAGACTCCCAAAGAATTGACATTTTGAAATAAGAGCTCATAAGAGCATAAATGAGGTTCTAATCCACTGTGTTAAAGAGATGAATTTTGGGAAGTATAGAGGTTGGGGTAGGGAGGAGGGTTTGGGCAGGGGTTGGGGAGGAAATGATTTTCTAACAGTAAAAATCATGCTCCAGAGTTTTTTCTTTTTTTTTTTTTCCACGCTCCAGAGTTTTATCTTGCTATTAAGTTATCCTGATCATAAGGTTATTCCTGGATAATTAGATAGCCTCTGGACCATGAATTGTAATGCTCTTTAAACATTATTTTGAGTAGTCTTCATTTGACCAACTGATGGGATGCATTTGGCTTTTCTCATTGAGATCATAAGTTTCCAAGTTAGTGCTTTTCAGTGAGAATTAACACTGTAAACTCATATTAGGAGGAGGTGGTGAGGTATAGGAGTTAACCCCAACCTCTCAGTCCATGTCAGTTTATAGGAAACTGAATAATAACATAATCAGAGAGGAGCTTAATTAAACCAGAACTTAAACCTTGTTTCAGGCAAATGGGCAATTTTAATAATTGTGTATTTAAACAAGTAGTACTTAAAAATCTGTTTCCCAACTTAGCATTATGGCTTACAAGATGTATACTTGGGGACTTATATTAAATATAGATATACCTTTAGCAATAACTGATGCTAAGAACTGTGTTGGGTAATATTTACAAGATTTGTGAGATAAAGCATGCAGGCATTGATATTAAATCTATTTTTCAAAATGAGAAAAGTAAGGCTCAGAGACATGAGGTGCTCAAGTCATCTCACAAGAAAGGTGGAGCTCTCCTCATGATATCTTATGAAGTAGAGGCCAAATTGTCTTGGTATCTCCCATACTTCCTCACTTCTTCACTCATGTAGTAATTGCTCACCCTGTGTATATGTTTCAGATCATCACTTCATGTACATTTCCATTGTCCTTTCTTGATATATTCTTTCTGCCTCTTTGTTCTACAAGAGTACCACACTGTAATTCAAAGCACATATCATTTTTCTCTCCTCTAGGCTTTTGTTTGCAATATATTCCCCACTTGGAATATCTTCATAGGGTGGACAACCTGCCTTCTCCTCTCCCCTTTGGGATAGGTGGATTTTGGGATAGGTGGATGCTAGCCATCTTTTAAATACAACCTCAGTTGCCACCCCCTTCAGGAAATCTTACCTGATTTCCTGTGAATATGCTAAAAATAGTTATGCTTATTTATTTAATAAAATACATGTACTACTCTATTAATATATTGTATAACATCCACAATAATGGGAATTATAAAGGATGAAATAAATGAATAGAAATGAATTTCCTCTCTTTTCTTTCCATATGCTACTAAATTGTCATGTGTATTCCACTCTGAGATCCCTGGTGTAAAGGCATGGTTCTCAAGGAAGACTCACCAGGAGTTCTTGTGAAAATGCATTTTCACAGGTTCCCCTTCAGGAAATAAATTTGGTGGAGAGTAAATGGGTTCAGGAATCTGTCATCTTTATTTTATTATTATTTTTAAAAGATTTTATTTATTTGAAAGAGAGAGAGAGTGCACGGGTGTGTTCAAGCACACCAGCGGGGGTGGGTTGGTGGATGGTGGGTGTGGGAAGGTTGGAGAGAGAAGGAGAAGCAGACTCCAAGCTGAGCAGGGAGCTGGATGTGGGGCATGATCTCAGGACCCTGAGGTCATGACCTGAGCTGAAGGCAGAGGCTTAACCGACTGAGCCACCCAGGGTCCCCCAACAAGGATTCGTTTTTATGTAAACCATGAACAATATTTAACCAATTTCTTAGTAAGTTAAAATCTAATTTATAGCAATGACTGACAGTACTGTAAAAACAAATGTTTTCTAAAAATAACTGAAGACTATTATATGAATATTATACTCCTAGGTACCTCTGTTTCAAATAGACATACTATGGAGATGGGAAAAAATATGACTATGACATAGACCAGGAAAATCTTCCACTTCAGAGTTTGTTTATGGATTAAAGAAGTAAAAGGTAGATCATCTGCATTTTGGATTCTCCTCAACAGCAGCTCTTAGGTTTGCATAGCCCTCCAGAGGCCCCTATACCTGGGTCAGACAATATCAAACACCAAAGGCCAAAGAAGTGGTTTATGGCACTCTTGTGGGTACAGCTGGCCAAGGTGGGTACCTGGGTAGAGAAGTGGTAAGAGGAAATGAGAATCACGTGACAGAGGCTGGTAAGGATGTTGGAGCTGATAGTATATTTGTAGCAAACAGGGAAATAAAAGCTTTATGTTAGTCAAACATAAACGTCTTAGGATTTTTAAAATGTAAATTCTACCAAACAAAATCAAGTGATATTTGGATTATGGAGTAACATAAGGGAAATTTAAGTCATATTAACCAATGTAAGAAAGCATTGGAGTTTTCTTCCACATGTGTTGATTTCATCTAGAAAGTGGTTAATGTAAGTTTGAACCTCCATTTAATAAACCAACTGATACTCATATCATAAGTACCTCTATATGTAAAGTACTGATGATGATGAATACGATACTCAAATTTACAATATATTAAAAAGCTAACAGTTCAGTTACCCAAAGGCAAACCATCTCAATTCTTGCTTTTTAAATTATTTCTACTAACAGGGAAAGAGAATACATTAGAAATTGGTGGGAACAATTCATTTAATTTTGGCTCTGAATTTTCTACTTTGCATTTTACCTTTTTGCTCTTTTGGCTCATTTGAAGTCCAGAGTCACAGTGTTGTAAATCTCTATTTGTGGTCGAGGGTTAACAATACTTGTTAAGAGAAAGAAAGTTTTTTAATTTATTTTCATCAAACACATGTATTGAATCAGGTATCTAAACACTGAAAGTGTATCTATTCTAAAAGGTTATTTTTTTAGCTTTCCACATCTCCCTTCCATTTCACCAGTTTTTACTTAATAAAAACTAGTGAATTTTATTAAGTAAATTTTTTTATTTAAAAATATTAAAATTTAATTTAAAAATTAATTAAGAATTAAAATTAAATTTAAATTAAATTTAAAAATTAAAAATTTAAATTTAATCTAAAAATTTTTAAAAAATTAGTTTATTTTATTAAGTAAAACTGGTGAAATGGAGGTAAAAAGTATTTTGTACAAAATGAGAAACATCTTGGTCAATACCTAATTTATATGATCTGTATAGACAGCTGGACCAGAACATCTTGGCTCAGAGAAGGACTATTTCATCACTTTTAAGTGCTGGGAGCATGGACTCAAAGCTCAGTGTGATACTACAAAAATCATCCCAAAGTCAAGAAACAGGGCACATAAACACAAGATGAAGGGGTTATTGTTTCAGCTGATGGGCCTCAGTCAGGGGCTTCCTCAGACAGTTACCCATTTAGAGTACTCAGAGAGAACCCTCAGCCACAATCCAAAGGGTTTTCCCTTGGTGGATTCTGTCTCCCTTCATCCTTCAATCTCTGCCTTGGCCACTTCTCTTTGTTACTGAAATCAATTTGTCTAAGATCACCCAGATTATGAATGGGTACAAGGCATGTGTGTTCTAATGTTGCTGAGCATTGAGTCCACAACATACTCTGATGGCCAGGCATATTTTCAGATGCTGGGGATACAGCTGTGGAGCATTACAAAGTCCTTGCCCTCAAGTGGCTAACATTCTCTTGGGAGCGATGGATAATGTAGAATATGATAGATTGGTGAATGCTATACATAAAATAGAAACTAGAGTTAGGAGACAACAGAATGGTGGTTATTATTTTAGCTGGGTGGCTAGGAAGTATCTTTCTGAGGAAGCGATATTTTAGCATAATCTTGAATAAAATGAGGGAGCAAGTCATGTGTATAGTTAGGGGAAGAGAATTCCAGGCAAAGGGACCACTAAGGGCCTAGGCCTAGGTATGAGTTTGCTTGGATGGAGTAAAGAGTAGAGGCCAAGAATCAGATCATGTGGGGTCTTGTAGGGTGTGAGAAGGAATCTGGGTCTGAATCTAAATGTGAAAGGGAATGTGTGACAAGATCTGAGTTATATTTTAACTATTTCTCTTAAGATCCTCACTTTAGCTAATATTATAGCCACAATATATTGAAAAAGTATGTTGTGGGAGCCACTGCTTAGGCTTACATAATATTTCATTTAATCCTAACGCAGAAAACAAATAGGATTTTTTCCACCTTATAGATGGGGAAACGGAAGTGTTAAAGGTCTGATTAATGAATTGTCTGTGCTAATAACTATTGGATCTGGGATCCAAGCCCAGGACCGTCTGGTTCTAAAGTCCACACCCATCCCACCCTGTTGGTGCTTCTCCTTTTCCATAGGGAATCTTAAAGAGACCAAATAACTAAAACTAAAAGACACATGTTCAAAAAGTCAGGGATGATTTGGGTATTGATATGAGTATTCATGGCACAGGTTGGAAGGATTCCTTGTTCCAGAAACTTTGACCTCCCATACAGCCTTGAACATTTTGTTTCAAGAATGTTACATGGGAAATAATAACCGTCTACCTTATTTTAGGGTCTCTGTAATAGTGGCTAAGCCAGATTCTAGACAATAAAGAGTGTAAATACCTTGAGAACAAAGCTTCCATTTTGTATAACTCTCCTTTCCATCCATGTTCTCGTAATACTGCTCTTTACATTGTAGGTGTTAAGTATTTTCTTAAAATCTTTGAGCACATTTTAAAAATGTCTATTTCTATTTTTGTCAAAGCCATACACATACATAGATTTACTATCAAATAATATTGTAAGACTCATCATGAAAACAGTTGTCTTCTGTCTCCATCTTCTCACTGACCTGCTCCCATTTCCCAAAGGCAAACCCTTCTAAACTTTTCAACCTTTTCAATTTTCTCTGGGCTTTATCTCCATGTTTCTAAATAATATGTTTACACTTTGTTTTTTGGTTTTTCAGTTTTTGATAGTATTTACTGACTTCTAGCTTTGCAAGATAAGGATTAAGTTCTTGTATTTATTTATTTTAATTTATTTAATTTAATTTTTTGTAGTTTCAAGTTTTTCTTTAAATTCCAGTTGTTAACACACAGTGTGATTTTAGTTTCGGGGGTAGAATTTAGTAATTCATCACTTACATATAACACCCATTGCTCAGCACAGCAAGTGCCCTCTTAAATGCCCATCACTGATTTAATCCATCCTCTCTGCCCATCTCTCCTCTAGCATCTCTCAGTTTGCTCTCTATAGTTAAGAATCTATTTTTTGGTTTACCTCTCCCCCTCACCACGTTAATCTGTTTTGTTTCTTATATTCCACATAAGTGAAATCATATGATATTTTTCTTTCTCCTATTTATTTCACTTAGCTTAATACTCTGCAGTTCCATCCATGTTGTTGCAAACGTCAAGATTTCATTCTTTTTGATGGCTGAGTAATATTCTCTTGTAAATATATAAGCACCACATCTTCTTTATCCATTAATTAGTTGATGGACATTTGGGCTCTTTCCATAACTGGCTATCATTGATAATGCTGCTATCAACATCACGGTGCATGTATCCCTTTGAATCAGAATTTTTGTATCTGTTTGATAAATACCTAGTAGTGCAATTGCTAGATTGTAGGTTAGTTCTATTTTTTATTTTTTAAGGAGCCTCCATACTGTTTTCTAGAGTGGCTGTGCCAGTTTGCATTCCCACCAAGGAATACAGTGCATTAGATGGTTCCCCTTTCTCTGCATCCTTGCCAGTATCTGTTGTTTCCTGTGTTGTTAATATTAGCCATTCTGACATGTGTGAGGTGGTACCTAATTGCAGTTTTGATTTGTATTTCCCTGATGATGAGTGATGCTGAGTATCTTTTCATGTGTCTGTTTCTTATTTATATGTCTTCTTTGGAAAAATGTCTATTCATGTCTTCTGCCCATTGCTTAACTGGATTGTTTGTTTTTTGGATGTTGAGTCTGTTAAGTTCTTTATAGATTTTGGATACTAATCCTTTGTTAGATGTCATTTGCAAATGGCATCTCCCATTCTAAAGGTTGCCATATAGTTTTATTGATTGTTTCCTTCACTGTGCAGAAGCTTTTTATCTTGATAAAGTCTCAGGAGTTCATTTTTGCTTCTGTTTCCCTTGCCTTATGAGACATAACTAGATCATAGACATATGGCTGATGTCAGAGGTATTCCCCTCTAAGATTCTGATGGTTACCTGTTTACACATTTAGTTCTTTCATCCATTTGAACTTTTTTTTGTGTATGGTGTAAGAAAGTGGTCCACTTTCAATCGTTTGCATGTTGTTGTCCAGTTTTCCTAACACCATTTTTTGAAGAGACTTTTTTCCCCCCATTGGATATTCTTGACCATATAGTTGTGGGCCCATTTCTGGGTTCTCTCTTCTATTCCATTATTTATATGTCTGTTGTGCTGGTTCTTTTACATGCACATATAAACACACACACTTGCACATACACATATACACACATATGTCTTTCCCCTCATCACTTCACTATATTTACATGCTATTTTGGTTTAATTCAACATTCAGTGTTCAGATTATTTTATAAATTATATTTTCTATAGTCACAATAACACTGTCCATTCTATATACATTCAAAAATCTATCTACTTGTCATTATTTACATGGCTATAGCTCTGGCCCAAGACACCCTCACCTCTTGCTAAATTATTACAATAGCTTACTAAATAGTCTCCCTACTTCTGCCCTTGTCCGCCTACAGATAGTTTTCAATAGAGCTGTCAGAGTGAGCTTTAAAACCCTTAAATCAGATCCTGCAATCATCTGCTCAACAACCAATGGCTTGCCATCCATTTAAAGTAAAATCCAAAGCCCTTGAAATGATCTTTCAGATCCCAGGTAAAGAACTGGCCCCACCCACCTCTCTAATCTCATCATTTTCTGTCATTCTCCCCATTCTCTTCTAACCCCACTAGCCTGTGTGCCATTTCTCAAAAATGCCGAATGTACTCTGCCTTGAGTCTGTATACTTATTCCTTTCCTGGAAGACTCTTACTTCAGACACCACATGGCTAAATCCCTCAGTTTCTTCTAGTCTCAGTGCAAATGTTATGTCCTGTGTAAAATACACCCCATGGTGCTCCTCGTCCTTACTTAATTTTTCACAACCATGATATATTTACTTGATGTTTGTTCATTGTCTGTATGCATACATGCTTGTAATCTCTTTGAAGACAACACTATTGCCTATTTCATCCAATGTTCTATTTCCAGGCCCTAAAACAATGCCAGGCACATAATAGATTCTAATTACAGATTTGCTGAGTGAATGAATGAATTGTTCATATTTGAGCCAATATATTGCTGTTCATATAATTTCTTCTTATTTATTTATTTATTTGCCACGGAGAGAGGGGTAATGAGAGAGAGAGCACTAGCAGGGGGAGCAGCAGGCAGGCAGGCAGAGGGAGAGGGAGAAGCAGGCTCCCGCTTAGCAATGATCCCGATGTGGGGCTCAATCCCAGGACCCTGGGATCATGACCTGAGTAAAGGCAGACGCTTAACCTACTGAGCCACCCAGGTGCCCTTGTTCATTTCATTTCTTATGCAACTGTTTGTCTGCCCTGGCATTAATGCTGCTTTTCTTTGCTGGATTGTTTGGTTTCTGCATAGAAACCACTTAATCAACTTATGCTGAGATAAAAAAATCACCCCCAGGGGCGCCTAGGTGTCTCAGTGGGTTAAAGCCTCTGTCTTCAGCTCAGGTCATGATCCCAGTGTTCTGGGATTGAGCCTCGCATCAGGCTCCCTGCTCAGCGGGGAGCCTGCTTCCCCTACTTTCTCTGCCTGCTTCTCTGCCTACTTGTGATCTCTCTCTCTCTCTCTCTGTCAAGTAAACAAATAGAAAATCTTTATAAAAAAAATTCACCCCCAAATCCTTGCTGCTTAGGACAACAAAGATTTATTTCTTACTCTATTCTTTTCAACTTCAGAGGGCTATTAGTCTCCTCTAGGTTCCCTTTTTCTAGGTTCTGAGATGAAGAAACAGTCCTTATCTAGAACCTGCAAGGAGATAGGAAAGAGAATGGAATAACCACATGATGGCTCTTAAGACGTCCCCATGGAAGTGGCCATGCTACTTTTGCTCTCATTTCATTGGCCAGAGCAGGTCACATGGCCATCCCTGACATCAGTAATGCGGGAAATCTACTCCTCTCATAGAGAAAAGTGTCGGGGAAAAACAGCATATATTGTTGAGTAAATAATGCTATCTATTATGGTACCATTATTTCTTTCCCAAACTCCCTTGTAGAATGACAACACTCCTTTCAATATTATTAAACACGTCAGATAACTTTCTTTTGGAGGCATCTCCATGGAGCATCTTTCCTCCAATGTAGATTTCTCGTTCTCTTGTCCTGTTGGGATTCCTAACAGTTCACCATCACCTAGGAATTTTCTTTCTCCTCTTTCCTTAACTTAATCCCTAGTTCCTAGTTTTTCTCCCTCTTGGTGTCCTCATAATTTTGGTGAAACAAGATCTCCAGTTGTGTCCTCAACAGGAAGTTTTTGGCACCATTCACTTTTTGTTAGTCTTTGTTTTATGTTCATATTTGATTATCTGTATCTCTAGGTTATAAATCATTTCATCTAAGAATATTGTCTAAGAATTATATATTCTATGTTGTAAATGATTTTGCCTGAGCATTTTGAAGGCATTACTCTATCTACTTCTAATATCCAAGGTTGTTTATCTGAGGCCATTCTACTGTTTGGAATGCAGTTCTCTCATTCTAGCCCTACAAGCTTTTAGGATTTTTCTTTGTCCTTGTTGCTTGGAAATGCTATGATAGTATACTGTAGTTTCCTTCAGGAGTTAGAATCAAATATTCTATGTTTTATAGATGTTTCAAGTAGGAATAGGCTTAATACAGTGAGTTATAACTTTACACAACTAGGGAGTGAAGATGAGGATATGAGCGTCTCACAAGAGGGCAGCAGCTATTAATCTCAGTTTCTTGTAACACCAAAGTGGGTGGTTCTGAAGAGGAATCCCAAACTGTGGGAGAAACTCCCCAACTGCCAACATCGGTTGCCTGTCTACAGCTGGTACCCATCAATAATGGCTTTTCCTTTTCTTCTGCCTTTCAAAGCTCTTGTGAGTGCTTTTCACTGGTAAACTTAACAGAAATCCTGAGGTAAGGGAGCATGGGAAATAGCTTCCAGGTTTTATGCTAGGGATGAACTTAGAAGGTAAAGATTGTCCTGTATACACAAAGCTGCCTTGGCGTGGGTCTTTATCCTTCTGGCACTTGGTGGGCTTTTCCATAAAATAGGGATTGGTCCATGTGAAACCCATCTGGATTTGTTAGCTGGCACTAATCAAAGTTAGGCCCCTACCTTTCCACAGAGTCTGGAAAAAGGGACCTATCTTCAGGTATTGGCTGGAACAAATAGTAAATTCTTTTCATAGCTTTGACTTTTCTCAGGAACACACTTTAAGTAGGGATAGGGTCATTCTAGGGATAATGCCTTGAACTGTTAGAAACCATTTGAGCATTTTGTTTGCTTCTTTATAGACCAGGGTTAAGTCTACTGGAAAATAAGGCTCAGGGAAGCCTAGCTAGAGATTAATCAAGGAGAGAATCTCTGTCAGGAGTGTTGAGAGGACTATGAGTTGAATATTGAATATGTTGAATTTGAGGAACTTTTGAGATACCCGACAGAAATATCAAATAGGGGTTCAATAGTCTAGAGATCAGAAAAAAGATCTTGTTTGGACATGTAAATCTGTATTCTGTCAGCACATGGAAGATAATGAAAGTCACATAGTAGTTGAACTTACTAGGATGTGTTATTTTTCCCACGCCTATGAAACTCTGTGGGCCCACTCTTTTACACCCCTATGATGAAGATTCAGGTAGATTCCAGAGCTTTTCTGTCAGTTATGAATAATAGAAAGTCACTCACAAGTTTTAAGAAACAAATCAAGGGCAATGATTAAAACTCCAAACCGCCAGAGCAAAGAATATGGTTGATTTTTCCCCTCAGCCCACTTTCTGTTAGTGGCTATTGCTTTGATTCTTCCTGATGAGAACTGAGAAGATTAGTGAGAAAAAACACACCATTGAAGTAGCTGACATAGTTGGAATGTGGCATCCGTACCTGCAATCGAAACCTCTATCTCTTACTGACAACTCAATAACTCCATTAAGTGTCGAGTAAACACTTCAAACTTAATGTCTAATATCAAAGTTGATTTTCCCTCACTCTCAAAACCTGATCTTCCCAGAGTCTTCCCACATAAGCAAATGGCAACTCTCTCCTGTCAGTTGTCTGGGTCAAATATCTTAGAGCCCTTCTTTTCTCTCATAATCCATTTTCAAATCATTAGCATATCCTGTCACTATCTTCAAAATACAACCAATTCTCATTATGCATAGTAGTTATGTTCTGTAAAGTCACTTCAAACATCAAATTAGCTAATCCTAAATCATTGTTCCTTGGGAAAAAACAGGGTTATATTCCTGAGTAAATTTTGGTCACATTGTCATCAACCAATCAACATAAAACCTTGTTTTATGTGTGTTTCTGTTTAAACATAAGGGAGAGAAATAGAGAGCCATGGGTGTGTGTTGGGGGGCGGGGGGAACAATCCAAGCAGAATCCATGCTGAGTGCCGAGGCTGATGCAGGCTAGATCCTATGACCCTGAGATCATGACCTGAGCGGAAAAGCTTAACTGACTGAGCTATTCAGGTGGCCCACCCCTGAAAAATTACAGTGTTAAACTCTCTCTTTTCAGTTTTCTCATTCACATAGTGGGGAAGATCATAAGGACCAGCACACATTGTGTGTGTAGAAAAAAAGATTTCTATTGAAATCTTTCTCTGAGCTCCTTCACATATATTACCTAACTTGATTTAAATGGATATGGTGGGAATTTAATAAGCAATACTAACGAAGTGCAATGAAATTCATATCTGTGTAAATTAAATAAAAGTTAACATAGCTTAATTAATTGTTAGAGGCTTAATCCAAAATTATGTTCTCATCTCTAATCCTGATGGTTCATCGGTCAAGACGTACTATTTTAAGAAATTCATTTAAAATCAGGCTGAGAGTAAAGAACTCTGATCATGCTAGAAAGGCCTGGAATGCGGCAGAAAGTTGTCAGACTATAATACTCAGTGTAATCTTTTCTTTGATGGTAAGTTTATACACTTTACAGATAATCCTCCGATATTGTCCTCTAAGAGATTTATTTCAAAACTCCATGTTTTTTCCTTAATATGTGTCGTTGAGGAAGAAACACATGATCCCAAAGCTCTGTGAAATGTACCGCTCTTCTCTGCACATATTGCAACCATGGTAACGGGAATGAGAGGCAGTAATGTTGTATTTCAAGTACTTGACCTATGGTCCTCTTTCTGTTTGGATGTGTGCTTGTGCTATCCATACCAAAAATGTCTACTGGAAGGAATGAGAAGGACTCCTATCCTCTTGCACAACAAAATAAGTAGAGTAAATATTGCTAATGCAAACAGAGCATTGACTGCTTTAAGTACGCTTACAAGAGGAAATCAAAATGATCAGTGTAAAACAGTGGCTATCAAATGTGGTCTTCAGAGCAGTAGTATCGGGATCACCTGGGAACTTGCTAAAAACGGAAAGTCATGGCTGAACCCCTGACCTACTGAATCAGAAGCTATAGGGGTGGGGGCCAGCACTGTAATTTGACAAGCCTTCCACCAAGCTGATGCGAATGCATGGTAAAGTTGGAGACCTGTGCTATTATGACAAACAGAAAAATAACAGTCATGCAGAGATCACAATATATTCAAATTATTTTTGAGCAGTATTCTATAGTAAAAATTATAAAATAATTGAGCCTGGATGGAATTCAAGAATACATTTGGTCCCAGACTTTGTGTGAAGTCAGGTGATACCTAAACAAAAGAGAACATTTCCATTCTCTTATTAAGGTACCGGAATGGAGAGACCTCTGTTGCTCTCATTTCCACTTTATACTATTAGATATTGTGAAGATTAGAAAAATCTGGTAGGATCCAAATATAGCTCAAAGAATGGTATGCATGAGATAAAAATCAAAGGGGAGACAACAAAGGTGCTAATTATGAACTGTGTTTTATGAAAGGAGACTCAGTAACTTCCCCTTCATGTCTGACTACAGTCTTTATTCTCAGCAAGAACAGTCAGTGGTCTCATTTTGGAAATGACCAAAATGGATATAGATCGATTGTCCTTATTTTAATGATTGGCAAAGTGAAAAAGTGGTGCTCCCAAACTAAATTTTCAGAGAGCTAATGCAAACTACACATCATATTAGACTTACTAAAGTCTAAACTGCTAGTCATTTCCACTATTTTCCAAAAACTGGAATTATTAGGCCCAAGACCATGAATATTTTAAAGCGGTTGATACTTTTTGCCAGTTTCCTCCAACAGTGTTGTATTAATTTTCTCTACCCACCAGACGATCCTGAGATCCGTCTCATTTCACCTTCACCAACAAGGTTTCCATTTTGTTTTAATTATAAGTAAAACATGTTATTTCTTTGTTACATTAATTTGCATTTATTTCATTACAAATTAAGTAGAACATATATTCCAATGTTCATTCACTATTTCTATCGGCTCTTTCAAGAATTCCTTGCTCCTTCTCTCTGTCCTGTTAGGGACTCACTGCTTTTCTTACTGATTTTATGAACTTTTTCATGGATTTTTTTCTATTAAGAGTATTGAGATTTAAACCTACATTAAATAAAATGTTAAATAATAAAAAATGGGAGCAAATAGAACCCTGGGGAAAATTTATCATAAAGGCTTGTTTATAATAATCTTCCCCAGAGTGCTCAGTGGACAACCCACTCAGCCTTTTGTGCTCAGCTTGAAACATCTGGTTGCCTACAAGGCCCCATCTCTTATAACCTCTTAACATCATCCTGGATCTACCAATTGCACTTCTCTCTAGTCTAAGACATCGTCAGCCAACACCTGGATTATTGCAAGCATTTCCTGATTCCTGGAATTATATCTGGCTCCAACTTTTTTTTTTATTTTTAAATCTGGCACCAATTTATGGTCTGATTTTGTCCCCTCCCCACTGCTCAGGCTTAAAAACCTTGAGGTAGACTCAGCACCTATGTATGGGTTGGCTTGGTGTCTACCTACTGTCTTCAGTACATGGCCTGTGTCTTGCTTCTTAAGCTTCACACAGCAGCACCAGATTTCCCCTTCCTCTCTGTGCTCCACCCACACAGTTTGAGTTTGAGTTTCTTTGAGTTCCTATAAGTCACCATGCTTCTTCAACTGCAGTATTTTTGCCCTTGCTCTTTCTTCTTTCAGGAACATTCATTCACACCTCCCCTTCCACCTCACCCTTTACCTAGTTAACTTGTGGTCTTTCACAGCTTTGACGTCTCAGCTCAAATTTTTTATTACAATTCCCCACAATGCTCTACCCCCAACCATCTAGATTAGGTTCCTTTGATAGGTACTTTCGGATATCTGTGATCCACTCCATTGTAGGACTTTTCTTATTGTAATTATACATTAATTGCTATGAATTTGATTTATGCCTGTCTTCGTCACTATAGGGGTCAACTTTTTGTCTTCCTGCCAAGAGGTGGTTTTCTAATTTGGAGCTAGGTGACAACTAAAGTGAAACCCCTACCCTCCCAAAGACTGGGAGACAGGGGTGCTGTCTTCCTTGATAATTACATTTCAAAGGGATGCCTTTTTGAGAAAGACATTTCTGTCTTGCAAAATTGGCAAGAGGCTTTTAAAAGATTTACATCTCAAAGGGACAGAGAAAGAATTCGCAAGTCTTCTAAAGTAAATACTGGAAGACAAGAGAGGTCAGAGGTGTAGTCAAGAAGTCTGTCTAAATTTATAGTGGCTGAGGGGAGCATTAAGGCTGTTTGGTGACTCCCCATGTGCAAGTTCTCTACCTTCTGCTCTGCTCAGGTGCTTGCAGGAGACCATGGCTGCTGAAAGGGATACTCTTCACTTTTATCTTTTCAACTGCACATGACTTATAGCTCATGACCAGTGTATCATAGCACCAGGACTACTGAAGGGCTTAATAAACATTTGGTGACTTATTCTTCTCTAAGTGTCTTCCAATTTCTCCATTATCATCTAGAGCAGAAAACACAACCTGAGTATTGTAATATCTTTTCTTTTTAATTAATAAAAGGATTAGTTCCTGGTTCTCATGTTTCACAAGTCCAATGTATCACTCTCTCTAATCTCCTGGGAGGCCAGGGATGGGTTTATTCTGTCTCTTCATCCTTCTTAACTCAATCTAAACATACTCTTCTTTCTCCTCCCCTAATTGTTTTTTGTTATTGTTCTTCCTCTTTCTCCTCTTCATTTCCCACCCCCCCAACCAGTTCCCTTAAACTTTCATGTTAAGCTTCATCTAGTGACACCTCTGGAGCTTCTCATCAGAGTTAAGATCAGCCCAGGAAGTCCCAGTGGACTTTAAGAAAAGTCCAAAGACGAGAGAGAAGAGAGAAGGAGAGAGTGAGAGATGATGATGAGAGAGAGAGAGAGAGACAGAGGACAGATTATTGCATACAATTTAAACCATTGTCATAAATAATTGAGAAGCAATTGATGCCCTTTGTGCTGGAGATAATGCTGGCAACAAAACAAAAATATAATTTTCCCCTGTGAACTATTCGCATATAGAGAAATGTCTTCCATACCCCAGTCCTGATTCATTTCCAAAAGAAACCACTGCTAACGATCTTTTTAGGCAGACATACACAGAAAGGGCTTTAGTTTCCAATATGACAGAGGCCAGTTTGGAGTATTTATTTTTTTCTTAACAGACAGTATTTTCTTTACAAAAATACTGTTGCCTGAAAATACTTTTGCCTGTTGCTCCCCTCCTATGGCATTTTCAGTCACTGCCTAAACCACTAGCAGCGAGGCCATTCCTGGTAGATCAGGGTGATGCTCACAGTTTCCTGGCATGACTGTACCATGCAAAAACACAGAGTAAAATGAGTTGGACAGGATATCAAAGAGGTAGATTAGAGGAGGGTTTCCTTACCTCAGCATCAAATGATACTTTGGGCCAGATAATTCTGCATCAGGGAGGCTTTCCTATGAATTGTAGGATATTAGCAGCGTCCTTGGCCTTTACTCACTAGATGCCAATAACATTCCCAGTTGTAATAACCAGAAATTTCTCTAGATATTGGCAAGTATCCCTTGGGAGCAGACTCACCCTTGGCTGAGAACTACCTACCAGAGTAGTGTTATCATTGCCTAACACAACTCAAAATGTGTGAAGTCACATGCCTCTTACCTTTCGGAAATGCAAGGGGTTGTTTATGATCTGGTTCTTGACTATAACTATAACCATATAGAGAGATAAGGAAAATATATATATATATATATTCTATTTAATTATTATATGTTACATATATTATACATTATTTACGTATATAAAATCTCAGATAGCAAGTGAATAATAGTAAAGATTTATAGTGATAGCAGTGAAATTACAATGATTAATTTTTGAAGGACTCATTTGCAAATTTTAGTACTTTAACTGTTACTGCAATGCTTCAATATTGGCTATGAATCACCACTGTGTTGTGACATCTAGTTTGAAAACCATTAATCTAAAAGAGGTAGAAGTTGTCTTCATACAGCCCTTATTACTAGAAATAGAATAAACAGCTACAATGATATAGAAGCCAAAGTTGCTGGAAAACAATAAAAGCTGATTTTATTCAGTAAAACCTGACTATCACCTAAGGGAAAATGTGTCTCTGTATTGAAAGAGTGAAGTTGGATGAACATAATTATTTCTTACATTTTTTTCTAATAGTCTTGCGATGCTATGTTTAAATTCAGAATGATGTCAGATAAGATATTTCTTTTTATGACCTATACATTTATCTTATATTTTTTTCTATATTTGACAAAAATCACAATGAGAGCAAGAAGAGTTGAACTGAAAATATTACTAGTCATAGGACGACTTCCAAACTATAGATATATGACTCTCAGAAAAAAAGAGCTGGGACAAAGCAAAAATTCTTATCTCAACTTCTTTTTTTTATTTTTTAAATTTTATTTTTTTATTTGACAGAGAGAAAGAGAGAGATCACAAGTAGGCAAAGAGGCAGGTAGAGAGAGGGCAAAGCAAGCTCCCCGCTGAGCAGAGAGCCCGATGTGGGGCTCGATCCCAGGACCTTGAGATCATGACCTGAGCCGAAGGCCAGGGCTTTAAACCACTGAGCCACCCAGGTGCCCCTCAACTTCTTTTCTTTGAAGCAGGTGTGTTGTTTTAGACACCAGAAATTAACAACATATTCTTAACAGATATCAAACAATTAAAAAGTAGGATTCATAAATTTAGTTAACACTGTAGTTTAAGCAACTTTTATCCAATGCGAAAAATATAAAACAAAAAATATTTTTTAAAGGTGGCATAAAGGAGGATTTCCAATTTCAATCAATAAAAAGGATATATGTGAATTTTACCACGTTTTAACTTTTATTTAGAAAAGTTTAGTTTTGCAAAGTGGTTTTTTTTTAAATTCTATTTTATATTAGATTTAGTGGATTTCATGGCTTCCTATATGATGTGAGTTCTGCTACCTCAGGAACATTAATATTAGAATTACGTTAATTTTTAAAAAATATTTTATTTCTAAGCAATCTTTACACCCAACACAGGGCTCAAACTCACAGCCCTGAAATCAAGAGTGGCATGGCCCACCAACTGAGCCAGCCAGGCGCCCCAGAATTATGTTGATTTTTGAGGTTGCCCTTTTAGTACGTTTCTTTTAAAATTAAAGCATGCTGATACTGCTTCTGCAGCCGTATCTCCTTAATGATGCCCACAATGTCTGTAGTAATAGGCAAGCTTGCTATCAGAAAGAAAATGATTCTAATAACGCGTGATAACATGTATGAAATTCAGAAGATGGAGGAATATACTGCATTTTCTGTCATGTTCCCTTTCTGTCCGAATCAGTTGAGATTGTCCGTTGTAAGCAACAGAAACCAACCCTAGCTATTTTGAGCACAAAGAAGTCTGTTGGTTTAGCTCTGAAAACGGCAGGAATGCTAGAGCATCTGGGTCAGAAAATGAGCAGAAGGTGGGAGTGAACTGGTAGCAGGAACTACAGTCAAAATCATGCTTCAGGAGGATCTGGTTAGGAGATGTTGCTGCCATCACCACTGTCACTGTAGATACCACTGCCCTAGACTAGGAATTTTCATTTGTACGTTGTCTCTGCCAATAGACAAAATCCTGGGGTAGGGAAGCATTCATTGGGTTGATACTAGTCCAGTAGCTTCTGTTTTATCTTTTAAGAGATAAAAGATATGAGGATCTGCTCCCTTTTGTCACAGATTGGGTATTTTCTACTCAAAATTATATGTGTATACAACATAATCCTTGTATGCTTCACTTTGGTGGTTCTCTAGGATTTCCTGCTCCTTTTCTCTGAATCCCCTTCTCATTTCTCTCCCCTCACCATGCTCTCAAATGTTTTTTCTACCCCCTGACTTGTTCTAGGGTACTGGCTACATTAGGAGGAGCACCCATATCCTGCGTCTCTGAGCAGTGACTTGTTCTCTACTCTGAAGACCAGTGTAGAGATCTAGTGATTGTATATTCAAGGAAAAAGGCCTAGGTTTTCTCTAGCCCCCAAAGTGGAGCATGTATAAGACCATTTTTCTCCTGCCAATATTGATTTCTTTTTTTTTTTTTTGCCAATATTGATTTCAATGTAATGAATAGGGTATCTTCAATGAGTTATTGTATAATATATACATATATATATATATATTTTTTAAAAGTAGTCATATTAAGTATTCTCTCCTCATCCAGAGGGAAGGGTTTGAGGGAATGCCAAGGAAAGAAAAAAGAAGGGGAAGAAGGGATAAGAAAACACACACACACACACTTTGGGTAAAAAAGTAAGTAATTCTCATTTTAGAAAAGAAAGATAAGCTTCATGATCATCAACTCTGGGAAATGTATTTGACACATATCTCAATCATCACCAAGGAAAATCTATAATAAAGAACAAAAGCATGCTAGAATAAGAGTTCAGATTCCCTTATATCAAGGTTCCCTTCCAAAAGCTGAATATTAATATGATAAATGTTTTGTTAAAAGGGAAAAATTCCCTTTATGTTAAATTCATTGTGGCTTATAATTAGACACTGAAGTTAGTTTTTTAGCTAAAATGCATCAACTACTACAAAAGTACCTACTGTGTTCTGACCCTATGCTAGGCACTGGTCTTATGAAAAAGTAGTCTCTGCTCTTAGAATCTAGGATCATAACATAGACGTAATCACACATGAAATTCTGACAATTCCATGACTGACAGATTAAGGGTATAGTTGGGGCACAAAAGATGATTGGGAGGAGAGATTAGATTTCTAGTCTTCCTAGTGAAGGTATTATTTGAGTTGGTTCTTGAAACAGAATTTTAAAAATAACTTTATTGTGGTATAATTTACCTACAACAAAAATCCACTCCTTTTTAAGGGTTCAATTCAACAATTTCTAGCAAAATTTCTCAGTAGTTCCACCATCATGACAATCCCTTATCATCAGGACAATCCCTGTGCCCATTTAGAGTTACTTCCCTTTCCCAGGCTCACTCCATGGCCACTAGTAATCTACTCTTTGTGTTTAAAGATTTCCTTCTTCTGGAGAATCCATACAAATTGAATTAAAAAACGTATAGTCTTTGGTGTCTGTCACTGAGCACAATGTTTTTTAGGTTACTTCATGTTGCAGCATGTATCAGGATACTGTTCCTTTTCCCTGATGAAAAGTACTCTATCATATGGATGTACTGTTTTTGTTTATTCTTTCACCAATTGATTGGCATTGGGATTGTTTTAGGGTTTTGGCTATTGTGAACAACACTGCTTTGAACATTCATGAAAAAAAAATCTATGTGCTGATATACTGCAGTAGAGTTAGGTCAATCATAAAATTTAAAGGGAATATGATCCTCCACAAGATGGCCTCCTTTGCCTTATACTTCCTGTGAGTCAGGAAAATCTTCACAGAAGAAAATGTGTTCAAAGGAAAAAGATAAGGCATTAATTACTAAATAACTATGTCCTATTTCTTCTTTGTTTTGGATTTAAAAACAAACTAATTCCACTTTTATCTAGACAATCTCTATATACTTTGGAAGAAAATGTTTAGTCTTACCACAGAACAGAAAAGACTGGAGTAAAATATAGTATAGTTGTATGGAATGGGTTTAAAGTTTAATAGGATATGAAATTTTAGAGAATCTCATTTTATATATTATGGTAAACAAAGTAGGTAACACCTTCTGTGGTTCAATAAATCTATAAAGCGAGCTGAATATATCAGTGTTTTGGCTGTAGAACACTCTCAGGCCTCCAGGGGATCATTCAGTGGGATGAGGTTAAAATGAAAGAGTATTCTATCATAGTGATGTTACCTTAATGCGATTAGTCCAGAGTAAACCTATTCTTATGGTAGGTACATTTACCAGCGGGCTTACAGATCCACAGGAGTAGTGCATTTTTCTAAAGCATATTTTATACTAAAACTAAGTTGCATAGATCATGAGTCAGAATGCCCAAACCCCACACATTCTTAAGATAAAGCATGAAGCTCTAAAGACAATTCATAAATGCAATGGAAACTTTTAGGACTATGTTTCTAAGTTTGGGGGATACATATTTATTCCCCTCTGTTGCTGTTCTTAAGGTCCAAAAATTTTGAGAAGCTCTTTCCTATATGTCTCTGTTTACGTTTTGCCCATACCTTCACTAAGTGAGGACAGTGGCCTTTCTTCCTCCTCTTAGGTAAACAAAGCACAACTGTTGCAGCACAAAAGAGCAGCTCTTTGTGACCTGACTGATTTAAGACAACTTTTTCTAACTCCAAAAAATTAAACTTTGGGCAAAGAAGTTCACTATTTTCACTAGGATTAAGGATTTCATTCACACCTGGGAACATGCTCTTTCTGCACAGTGAGGATGGCCAGGCCTCCTTTCATTGCCTTCCTAAATACACCAAAAAGTACTTCAGATGCTACCCACAACCAGGTTCAGCTTTGCAGCATAGAAAGAAAGAAAGAGAGAGAGAGAGAGAGAGAGAGAGAGAGAAAGAAAGAAAGAAAGAAAGGAAGGAAGAAAGGAAGGAAGGAAAGAAAAAGAGAAAGAGAAAGAAAAGAAAGAAAAAGAAAGAAAGAAAGAAAGAAAGAAAGAAAGAAAGAAAGAAAGAAAGAAAGAAAGAAAGAAAGAAAGAAAGAAAGAAAGACAATAACCTCATAGCCTATGAGGAGATGTGTGGGAGAGCCAAAGAGTATACCAAATAAATCACCACAGGTCCCTCTTACTTGTTCCATAAACCTTCCTAAGAGTTCATTCCTTTGTTAGAATGAAATGGAGTGAACACTTTGAAATGCATGTGTGTTCATCATATTCATCTCTTGTAATGCTGAAATTCTAATATTTTGCATTCATTATTTGATTATGACAGATTTATTGAGTGCATTATATATGCCAAGCACTATGCTCAGCCCTGGAAATGCACAATTATCTTTCCATTCAAGTAAGGACTGAAAGGATCATTTGATTTGGATATTGAAAGTTGCTTGTTGTCCTTAAAAAGGAGAGCACCAGTGGAGTGGCGAGAAGCTGGATTGTAGTAGGTTGGAGCAGATGGGAGATTATGCCCAGTATTTTCAGAAAGTTAATTGAGAAGGAAAGGTAAGAGATTCAACAGTAGCTAGAGGTTGGCCTTAGAAAAAGGGTGAGAGTTTGTAATTCCTTCAACACCAAGATTAGAGAGACCGAGGCTTAAGTGTAGTGTTTAGAGTAAGAAGAAATAAGAGTAAGAATAACAGAAAATATGGGGAAAGAATAGAAATAAGGTAAGAAATGTAGGGATTGGGTTTGAAATAAACCTCTGGATGGGTATGGAGGACAATGCTTTTGTATATTGGCAATGGTCTTCTTCTGGATGATGTGGGTAGATAGGGTAGAGACATAAGTCTTAATGTATGAAAAACTCTAAGATTCAGAAAAGTGATTTCTGTTCTCTGTTTTATGTTAGCTGTACAAAGGCTTTGTGGAAGAGGTGAAAATCCAAAGAAAATCAAACAGATGAATAAACAAACAAATATGTGACATAGACATATCATTTAAATTACCTGGGCTTTAATTTTCTCATCTATAAAATTAGAGGCCAGATTAATTTCTAAGATCCCTTATAATTCCAGAATTCTAGTCAATGGGAATTTTAGAAGATGTCAATAAATCATATCCACCTGTGAATTTGGAGTAGCTTTCCTGCCAAAGAAGGCTGATATAAAGACCAAACAATACTACATGTATATGGCCCAAGGACTTGATAAATATGAAGCTCTGACATTATTACATCTTATGTTGGGTTATTCTTATTACAATTTTTCCTGTTCAATAAATTTCCATATTCAGATTACAAATGAGTTGGTAGAGTTAATGTGTTTTAATAGCCTCATGTAAAATCCCCATGCAAATAATACATAATTATTAATACAATTAGGAATTACAATGCTATTTCTAGATGAGTTACCCAAGTTTATAAGCACCTCTTCCAGGAAATTATAAACACATTATTTAATGGCAATTAACCTTGACAGATAGATCTGGCCTATATTGTTCCCACAATGATGAGGAAATTGCCTCAACATGTTAATATTTAATAACTCTTCACACTGATAAAGCTAGTTCAAAAGTCTATTCAATTTGGTGAGACTACCTAGAACAAAAGAATAAAACAAAATGTCTCTTTTTTTAGCTGGGGAGAAAAAAGTGATTAGCGAAGCCATGAAAGAAAACAGAAACAATTAATATTTTCTTTATCCTTGTGTTTACCCAAATGGTAGCCCACGATAGAGGCACTCAGCACAGCCTATACCTCCAAACCCAGGCTTTCCCACCATTCCCCCTACTTGACCCATCCTTTCTTACTTTCCAGATCTATTTGCTTCTTTTCCCTTAATTTCTCAGAGCTCCTTTCCACATACATCTATTCATTGACCGCAAACTTCCCTATTCTCTCCTCTTGTCCCACAGCTCCGAGTTACTTATAGTCCCATCATATACAGAGAACAATATGCTGTCTCCTAGAGCCAGGTCTAAATTCGTGGGCCAGAGAATCTGTTTGTCCCAACACAGGATAGGAATCCACTGGTTCTGTCATTACAACTATCTTAAGGGCAAGATCACCCAGTTCATAGGCAGTTGCCAGATTTTGACCTCCAAGGACTTACTTGGTGAGGAACATTAGGGGAAAAACTTAGGGGGACATAATGATAAGGACCTCTTAGAAAGGCATCATTCATATCAAATCCAACAAAAAAAAAGTAAAATAAAAAGAATATAAGAGTTCACTGTAAATTGTCAAATGCTATTTAGAAGAAAGAACACCATTGCTCTAAATGAAGACATGACAAGAATAGCTATACTTTTAGGTCCCTGTCAATTGCATTTCCAAAGATGGTAAGAGATTCTTTTTATAAAATGTTACTGTCAGAACAGTTCTTTATTGCTTTTGCAGGAAAATAGGTATGTTCTTTTTTATATATATCAAGCTCTGTGTTAGATAGATGGGAACTAATAACATCAAATCTACCCTTAGGGAATGTATGATCTGATTAGAAATAACTACAGGTTATGATGTACTCAGGAAAGGGTGGTCATATAGTCAACAAATATTTATTATGCAAAATTTATCACCATCTGACATATATGTGGTTTTTATTTTTAATCTCCTAGCATGTGAGCTTCATAAAGGCAGAGCTTTTGTCTATATTGTTCACTTTTACATCATTAGGGCTTAGAAAAGTGCTTGGCACAATTAGACACTCAGAAATTTTTGGTAAGTCAATAGATAAATGAGTTTTCTTTGAGCTTGGCATAGTCCTTGTGCTAGAGCTACCATTAGGAACAAAAGAGACAGAATTTCTGCCTTCAGGAGCTTGAAATATACTAAGGTAAAGAGACGTTATAACAATAGCTTTACAGATACATGACTGAAGCAGAGTGGCAGGAAGTAATGTACAGTTTTAGCTGAATTTGGAGGGCAGCAGACTAGGAAAAGATAGAGAAGAGATGCAGCGTGAGCTGTCTTGAAAGATGACCAAGAATTGCCCAGGCGAAGATTTGGGGAAGTGCTTTTAACATAGAGAAGAAACAGCATGTACGGAGGCTTACAGTTCTAAATATTCTGGTCTGTTCAGGAAACCATGAGAAGTTTGACTGGTGGGACATGAGCAAAGGCACATAGAATGAAATGGCTCAGTGCTGGAGAAACTGGCAGAGGTTCAGGGAGGTTGGGATGGAAGAGGCTGGATGAGCAAGACCAGCCAAGTCCAGCTTTGAGTCTCATGGTAATGAGTTTGGACTTCTCCCAAAGGCAATGGAACCCTAAGGAAAAGTTTTAAACTAAAGTGTGTTTTAGAAAGAGCACTTCATTTATATGTATATGTAAAATACAAAAAGAGGAGAGCAATATAAGCCAGATAAGAAAAGTCTTACTCTGAAAGTAGAGGAAGAACAACAATTATATTGGTTGGAAGGAAGGAAGGAAGGAAGGAAGGAAGGAAGGAAGGAAGGAAGGAAGGGAAGAAGGAAGGAAGGAAGGAAGGAAGGAAGGAAGGAAGGAAGGAAGGAAGGAAGGAAGGAAAGAAGGAAGGAAGGAAGGAGGGACAAGCAAGGAAAACAAGGGGTTGAGATTATGCAAAGAGGAAAATTTAAAAAGCCTACACAGTAAAGAAACAATTATAGAATTTTAACAATTCAATTTGGCCCCTTACATCAAGTATATTATAAAATATATTGACCTATCTAGAATATAATTTTTTTCTCTATTTTAAAGCTAAAGCTGCATTTTTGAGACAACAATCCCTACGGCTTAAAGAAGTATAATTGCATGGATTTGGCAAATAATTTTTACTTTTGACATCTATGTTTTTACTTTAGAGGAGTTAATTCATGTTAGGTGTGGCATAGTTCCCGAGAGCATGTGGGTTATGAATGGCTGGAGGAGATCAACTCAGCTTTGGGAAGCTGTTCCCAAGAAAGGGCAGAAGTTCAACTAGACATATAGTTACCCTTGAATAACATGGGTTGAACTATGCAGGCCCACTTGCCACATATTTTTTAAAAAAATAAATACAGTAAAGGACTGCAAACTTTCTCTTCTTTGTGATTTTCTTAAGTTTCTTCTCTTTAGCTTGCTTTATGGTAAGAGTGCAGTATATAATACTTAAATAAAATACGCGTTAATTGATTGCTGTTATCAGCAAGGCTTTCAGTTAACAGTAGGCTATTGGTAAAGTTTTTGGGGAATTGAAATTTACATATGCATTTCAACTGCATTTCAACTGCATGGGGCTCTGAACCTCTAACTCCTACACTGTTCAAGGGTCAACTGTATATTTTTGAAAACAGAAAAAGGGGAAATCAGGAGTTCTTTGGGGGCATACTCTGGAATCTCATAAACATCACCCGAGGATGGATTCTAGAAACAGGGCTACCCAGGCCTAATTCTGAGTCTGATTAAACTATACCTAAGTGCAGACTGTGTTTGTGTATTTTTTGAAAGCTTGCCAGGTAATGCTGACCTGCAGCCAAGGTTGAGAGCTTTGGACCTGGAGGTCCTGCTGCCCAGCTCACTCAGACTCGTACTCGGGGTCTCAAGCATGAAATGACATTTGGGACTGCCTACTCCTTACAGAGGATGCTGCCCCAGGAGTTACAAAATGAGAGGACTAGAACAATGCTTGTCTGCTAGGAAATAAAGAGGTTATCTTGACAAGACTAGGTCTTAAAGCCATTCGAGTTGTTTAATAAGACTTTTTCTCTATTTTTGTCTGGTATGTATGCAACATAAATTTACTCGGGACTCTTTTTTTTTAAGATTTCACTTTTTTTTTTTAAAGATTTTATTTATTTGACAGAGAGAAACACAGTGAGAGAGGGAACACAAGCAGAGGGAATGGTAGCGGGAGAAGCAGGCTTCCTGCCGAGCAGGGAGCCCGATGCGGGGCTCGATCCCAGGACCCTGGGATCATGACCTGAGCCGAAGGCAGACGCTTTACGACTGAGCCACCCAGGCGCCCCTTAAGATTTCATTTATTGATTTGTCAGAAAGAGAGAGAGGAGAGAGGGAGAGAGAGAGAGAGCAAGCACAAGCAGGGGGAGCGGCAGGCAGAGGGAGAAGCAGACTCCCGGCTGAGCAGGGAGACCCATACGGGACTGGGTCCCAAGACCCTGGGGGCAGGACCTGAGCTGAAGCCAGATGCTTAACTGACTGAGCGCCCCGGGTGCCCCTACTCTAGGACTCCTAAGGAGTGTTTGATAATGGTGGTTTTCAAATTCTGTTCTGTAGAATTCTGTGATCCCTGGTGGCATCTCAGAAGTCACTTCTGGGAATGGGTGCAGTAAGTGGAGGCCAGCAGAAAGTCTGTGAACCTCTTTCCCTTCAACAGGAGCACTCAGTTCTACTTTGCTGTATTAGGAGTGTGTGTGTGTGTGTGTGTGCGTGTGTGTGTGTGTGTATAATATACTTGCCTTTAGAAAAAAGGATGGATTTGCAACCCTCCAAAATATTTGAAAAGCATGGTTTCTGAATACCTGTAATAGGTCAGGAGAATCATACTCTTAAATAATTGGTATTTACCTCTCTCTGAAAAGGCTCAAATATTTACCATGTGAACTTCTGAGCTATTGGTAGAAAGAAAAAGAAAAAAGAGAAATTCTTCTTTGTTATGCCACTAGGTTTAATTAACTCTCCAAACCTTTTATTTGTTAGAAAGGTGATTACTACCATGTCCTTAGGAAAAAAATCTTTCTCTTTCAGAAACCCTCTGTCCTTCCACCCCCGTTTCTCCTTTCCTCTCACACAACTACCACACTGCCAACATTTCTGACCCCAGATGTTTGAGTTTTCATTATAAGCAATTCTGTGACACCAGCTGGTTGCCCGACAGTTTAACTCAATTCTAGCACTACCAAGTTGGAGAGAGCACAGGACCCCACAGCCTAAGGGCTTAGTCCCATGAGAATTCTCCTCACTTCAGATGCCAACTGAAAGTAGTATGTTAGCTTCTGTCAGACTTGGCTACCAATCTGAGGTTCCCAGGACCACCTTCTTGGGTTCGATTAATTTGCTAGAGTACCTAGTTTACCAGTTCATCAAGGGATTTCATAAGGGTTACACATGAACAACTAGAGGGAGAAACACAAAGGAAGAGCTCTGGGGTCCCAAATGCGGGAGTTTCTGTCCCTGTGTAATTGGGGTGTGTCATTCTCCCAGTATGTGGATGTGTTCGCCGACCACCAAGCTCTCCAGATCCCAGACTATTGGCATTTTATGTTGGGTCCTCACATAGACATGATCCCCTGGGAATTCCATTTCCAACCCCTTCCCTTTCTCTAAAAGATAAAATGTGAGGCTGAAAATTCCAAGCTTCTAATCATGGTTTGGTTTTTCTGTTGAGCGGCCACATCCAGGAGCCCACCCAGAGTCACCCTATTAGAACAAAAGATGCTCCTAGTGCTCCCAGAAGCTTACAAGGGTTTCAGGAGCTCTTTGTCAAGAACCAGGATTAAAGACCAAATATTAGAACAGAAGATGCCCCTAGTCCTCTTATCACTTAGGTAACTATGAAGGTTTTAGGAGATCTATGCCAGGAACTCAGAGTAGAGACAAATATATTTTCTATTTGCACACTGTCTATTTACGTAACCACACACACAAACATCAGAAAAATATTAAGCTTTTGATGTATATTTATAACGTTAAAAATATTAACAGTGGTTTGTGTGACAAAATACAAAGACATTCAATAAAATTCATTTAGAAATTATTAGCTATTCTGAGGAAAAACAGCAGTCAGTGGTCAAGAAAAAAACGTAGCATTGCTTAAATTTTCCCTGTGAAAAGAATGATGGCCACACAATATAAGAAAATGCAAAATCATTTGTCACAGGGCCCGCAGACTGAAGTAAAAAAGACTACAAGTAGCTGAAAGTTCTGGCAAATTCTTACATGAACACTTGGAGCAGTAGCTTCTCAGAGGCTGGTCAGAGGGGCGCTCGCCCTACACAGGGACCCTAAGGGGGTTTCTCTGTTCAGAGTAACAAAGAGAGGAGAGGGGAAGGGAAAAAAGGGAAAGGGTGGGTGGTAAGAGGTGCATTAAGAAAATACTAAATCGCTGAGCTAGTTAAACAGTAAAAGGGGCAGATAGAAGGTGTAGTTTAAGAGAGGAAATGGACTGAAATGCTGAAAATTGCTGCCACCTCCTGGGCATTGCTTTTGCAACCTCATGTTGCCATGGTCACTTTTATTCTATAAAACAGACATTTCCATTAAATAGAACAATGAAAAAGTAGGGCTGATTTGGCTCTGCTTGCTGACAATGCTGATGTTAAGGGAGAAGATGAATTTCTTCCAAGATCAGATAACAGATCTTTGCTATTTTCAGGGGAGTCTGTCAGAAAGTAACATAGTAAATGTTTGCTTAATTACTGAAGGAAAACAGAGCTTGTTTATAGGGAGGTTTAAAAAGCTGTCCAGCTAAGGATAGATTGAAAAGATAATGCAAATAATACTGAAATAAATACTATTGAGAAAAATACTTGAGACGTGATAGTGAGTAGGTGAAAAGGCTAATTGCTAAGAAAAGTTGTTGACTGAAAATTCAATGTGATTATGTCTTGAAATATTTTGAAACATTTTAGTGTAGAAAAAAGTAATAACCCCTACAAAAAAAGAACATACCTTTAAATGTTCATGTCATTGTTTATACTATTTTTTCCAAACCTGTCTATTAA
>CM053606.1:124955073-124971868 GCA_028646535.1 Procyon lotor | reverse complement strand
TGTTCATGCACCACACCCAGTGCTCCATGCAATACATTGAGGTGGTTTTTGTTTTTTTTCTAATTGGAGGCCTACGCTTCAACTAGGGAGAACATTCTGAAATAAGCAAGGCGAAATTTGCTCCAAGAAAACTCTTGCTGGCTGCATAGAAAAGGGCTGGGAGCTAGCCAGCAGACCACAAGGCAGGTTATTAGATGTGTGTGCTGACACTAATGCAAAAAGAACTCTGCTAGTTGCCACTAAAATATTGCTGATTTTTCAATGTCAGATATTAGGTATTCAAACACACACACACACACACACACATACAATTTTCCCCAACTCATTTGATTCCATCTATATACTACCTCATAGAAAGCATTAAATTTTCTTCAGTCAAAGGAAACATGAGTCACAAACTATTTTATTTTCTCTTTAAATTTTGTCCCTTTCCTTTTATTTAGGCACACCATTGCGAGCACAGACTCATGCCTGGCCACTTCTGTATCTTTTAGGGGAAATGTGCTCTCCTGAAGTAGAAAAGAAAGGAAGGCAATTTTCTTTACAAATTCTCATTTTTAAAAAATGGAGAAATCTTCAATAGGATGGTGGGAGGTACAGCTTCCTTAATTTTCACCTTATGCTCAGTGTTCTCTTGGTTTTATATCCTCCACCAATAAAAATAGTTTAAGGAAAATCTACTGATCACACTAGTCCCATCAAAGCAATCTATTTGCAAATATAGGAATGTTTAATTTGAATGCATCTGAGAGAAGATGAGCAGGAAGGAAATTTTGTCCCTGCTACGTTTTGTCATAAAGCCTATTTTTAAGATATCTGTTCATTCTTCATAATGACATAAAGATCATGACAGTAAATATCTATAATCCAACCAAATGGCTTAGAAATAAGTAACAGTATTATGCAAATAATTGTTGTGAAGAATTTTCTCATCTAATTTTTGCACCATCTGCATGATCCTACTTAAAGCTGTATTCTGAAGCCTGTATTGGAAAAGTAAGTTCTTAAATCAATGATCTTTGTACTTCCACCTCAAGAAACTAGAGGGAAAATGTACAAGGAAATCTCCATAACTTCTGCTCGATTATTTTTCTGTAACCTGAAAATGCTCTAAAAATTAAAGTCTACTAAAAAAAAACCAACAAATTAAATCTAAAGTAAGCATGAGGAAAGAATGAAAATCAGAGCAGGAATCAATGAAAGAAAAAAAGTAATATAGAGAAATCAAAAGGTGATTCTTCAAGATGAATACAATTTATAAGTCCAGCCAGAGTGATCAGGATAAGAAGATACAAAGTGCTAATAGCTGACTTTACAGATCACCTTCCCACAAAGAAAATTCCAGACCCTAAGGGCCACACTGTTAAATTTAACCAAACATTTAAGAAAACAAGAATAATATCAATTTTACATACCTCTTCCAGAATATGGGAAGCATCCCAACTCATTCTGTGAGGTCAGCATTACTCTGATTCCAAAATGAGACAAAGATGCTACAAAAACAACCAAACAACAGACTGATATCCCCATGAACACAAATTCTAAACAACATTTTTGCAAATCAAATATAAAAAGAAAGAATGAGAATGAAATATATATAAGATTTGTACCCAATCGGCTTTATAATATAAGCATGAAATGAAAGACCTAATTGTCTGCATGCTATGTTTCCTAGGAAATTTGGTCAAGACACAAAAACACAAAAACAATAAATTATGATGTGTTTCAATGGGGGAGGTCCCCACTGAAGAAGGCAATGAATTTTAGCATCAGGACAGCTGGTTGACTGGAAGGACAAATAGCCCCTTGCCTGGAGAACCCTGGACTTTCCTGGGGTATTTTTTTCCCCCCAAATATGTTTATTTATTTTTTCAGTGTTACAAGATTAATTGTTCATGCACCACACCCAGTGCTCCATGCAATACGTGCCCTCCTCAATACCCACCACCAGGCTCACTCCTCTCCCTCCAAACCCTCAGTTTGTTGCTCAGAGTCCACTGAGTCTCTCATGGCTCATCTCCCCCTCTGATTTCCCCCCATTCACCTTCCCTTCCTTCTCACAATGTCCTCCATGTTTTTCTTTACGCTCAGCACGTAAGTGAGACCATAAGGTAATTGGTTCTCTCTGCTTGACTTATTTCACTCCAAGTAATCTCTTCTAGTCTGGGGTATTTTTAATTGGCTATGAAACATTACTACTACTACAATGAGCTATGAAGACATAAGACTCTAGAAACATCCGTGCCCACTGATGGCAGGGCCTCCTAAATATGAGATATGGGCAGAAGGACAACAGTCAACACCAAGACTGTGCCCTCCAAGAGGTCAGTGTTACCAATATGGCAGAGAATTTTAGCGGTTAGACTAGAGTTTACAGTTGAAGGTCTTGTAGGCTGGGAGGTGGAATGTTATGAAGCTATTGCAATGCAGTAGTAATAGAAACCTCAACTGAACAGTGGCAGTGGAAACTGAAAAGAAAGAATGAATAAAATTAGAAAAGGCACTTGGTAGTCTGAACATTACTGAGGGCTGGGTTTAGTCCTCGGTTCTAAACTGTTTAAAACTCTACTGGAAAAAAAAAATAAAACCCTACTGGAAGAAAAAATAAAGAACCTTGTATTTAATAAATTAAAATAATGAGTTCATCTGGGAAATTTGACTAGAACCAGTCGCTTTACTATATTTTCTCCCCCTGATAACCTATACCCCAAATCTCCTTCTGCAACTCTTTCTTTGAAACCCTTTAATATTTTTCCATTACCAGCAAGATCCTTTGCGGCAAGGATACTAATCACAACAAATTGAAATGTGCTTTAAACAGGGAGATGAGAATGAGTTGAGTACTAGAAATTTATTTTCAATTTATTTTAGAGAAAGATTTGATTCTTAAGAATTAGAAAGAATGGTCCTCGCACTCAGATGTGATGAACAGCTGCCGATGGAACCAAGGCATTATTAACAGACTTGAGAGTCTAATCAGCAAGAGGCTTTTCATTCACCTCTTAATATGTGTGAAACATAATCCCATACTTAGAGGAGTCGGCTAGTAAATGAAACCATAAAAGACATAAAATCCCATTTCCACAGCTTGTCACCATCAAGAAAAGAACATACATCGAAGTACTGAAATCTATCTAACACAAGCTGAGCACAAAAAGTCAGTTAGGCAGAGAGCAGCCAGGATGGTCAAGGACCAGACCTTTTTCTGACTTTACCAAAGCTCAGAGAGGTGAAGCATACTCATTTGTTTCACTCTGTCTGTGTGCAGCACACAGTGGTAGAGCAGAAGACCAGAGAACAAGTCAATGCAGACAAAACAAGCTTCTTTCCCAAGGCTTTTCACCTCCTCCTACGAGGCCAATGCCAAGCTATTACTTCCTGCAGGAGAAGCACATAATAAAACCACTGGGCTCCAGACATGTTGCATGAAGTAGCACCGTAGTGAGAAAATGGATGATCAGAATCTGAAGGCGCAGATCCCTGTTTCTTTTCTCCCATGAGACCATTGGGTAACCTTGAGTCAATTCATGATCAGCGGTCATCTTCAAAATATTGACCAGCGGACAGAGATGAGGCTAATCAGCCCAGATGCCGGCTGCTGTGCTGTCATAGGGCCAAAAGATCGAATATCAGTTCTGCCGATGGGACTGGAAAAGGCTGAATTACTAGGGTTTCTCAGTCTCAGCACTGTCAACATTGAGGGGAGGATAATTCTTTGTAGAAGGGCTGTCCTGTGTGTGGTAGGACGTTCAGCGGCATGGCATCCTGCATCCTTCCTCTTTGGCCTCTACCTACTAGATGCCGGAGGCACTGCCCCACCCCCAGCTGTGACCACCAAAAATATCTCCAGGCCCTGCCAGATAGCCTCAGGGGGGGTGGGGAAAGTTCCCTCAGTTGAAAACTACTGACTTAGATTCATGTATTCAATGAATTAATTCATTGACTCCTTCCTCTTTTCCTTCCCCCTATAATCTTTCCCCATTCCATTAAATCTGAATATCTTTCTCCAACTTCAAAGTGGATCGTGATCTACTAAAAAAATTAATTGGTATTTTCTTGTATGGACTTAAAAAGTAACTAATTTAGGGATCTCTGAAAAGATAATGCTCTAATTTTTTAATTGTGTTATGTTAGTCACCATACAATACATCATTAGTTCTTGATGTAGTGTTCCATGATTCACTGTTCATGTGTAACACTCAGTGCTCCATGCAGTACATGCCCTCCTCAATACCTACCAACAGGCTCACCCTTCCCTCCACCCCCTCCCCTCTAAACCCCTCAGTAGTAGGTTTCAGTAACTAAGACCTTGAATAATATTTCTATTTACTAGGATAAGGATGTTAGAATACTTCTTTAATCAAAAAATTAAAACATTGTAAATACTGGATCTCATGGGGAGGATTGCACTTTGAAATCTAAAAAATAACTCTTTTCTGTTCAGTAAAAGATAATCATGAAGGCATGCCACATTGTCTTGTATATCTCTTATGTATTTTTAAACTAATTTACATATATGAAAAAAGTTGAGTTGTAAAGAAATTAATTAAAAATCTCTGTGGAATTATCCTAATGGCTAAGCAAGGAAGAATCCAAGAAAGCAAGCAGCTGTTGTTATGATAGAGATAAAACAATAACAGCTACCATTTATTGAGCCCTTATATTGTTCCATGCCCCTGACTAAGTAATTTACATTCTTTCATTTAATCTCCCAAAAACACATTCATCCAACAAATGTTTATTATGTGCTTAGTATGCTGTAGTTACTGTTCTAAATGCTGAGGATATGGCAGTAAAGAAAACAAATCCATACCCTTATTGGAGCTACAGAGAAGAATAAAGCTGGGTAAAGGGGATAGTACTCATGAGGGTGGATGGGGGTTTGCTGCTTTATACAAGGCAATGATGGAAAACATTCAAAACATTGACGTAGGAGCTGAAACCTGAAGATCTTGAAGGGGCATCTTTCAGGGAGGGAGCATTCCTGGTGGAGAATTAGCAGGTGTAAAGGTTTTGAAGAAAGCGCTTTCTTGGCCTGTTCGAAGACAAGCAGGGCAGCCAGTGTGGTGGGATTGGGCTGGCAAAGGAGAAAATGATAGAAAATGGGATAAGACAAAGGTCTACAGATCTTCCAGGACGTTTGAGGCTATTGTTAGGAATGGCTCTTACTCTGAACGCGATGAGAAGTCAGTGAAGGCATCTGAGCAGAGAAGAGACCATCTGATTAAATGATTAGAAGGAACTCTTTGTGGAGAATAGAATCATGGAGCATGACCAGGGACATCAGTGAGGTAAACATTAAAAGCACCTTAATTTTGATGGATGGTAGCCACACTTGTAAATATAACATGTATAAACTTGTTGAATTACTATGTTGTACATTTGAAATTAATGTAACATTGTGCATCATCACCTGTACTCAGATTTTTAAGATCCTCAAATTTATTGGTAAGTAACCAAGACTTACTAAATAACTTCCAGAAAGACATTTGGTAAATAAATGGTGGAATTGAGATTCACCTTCAGAGCCTATTTTTTCTCTTGGAAATGAAAAGGCATACAATCTAAGAGCCATGGACCATTAACATTTCAGTCAAAGAAGGGGAATGAAGGAGCCCTTTCACTAATACCACCAAGGGAAAAGAAAACATGGACAAGAATCCGTAATCATTAAGGATACACTTATAAGATTTTTGATGTACGTAGGATATAGTCTTCTTTTAATATTTGCATCTCAAGTGTCATGCACAAATATGCTTTTGGGGTCTATATAACTGACTATGTTAGTATAAAAGTTCTAACTGTAAAGAAAAGAGGAATCAGATGAAAAACATATTAATCTATGTATTTCCAAACAAGCAAATCTATAGTGAGTAGTTATTTAGCATGCAGGTCCTGATCCAGAATTCAATGGTAGTAGCATACTCTAAATTTAATTAATAGTGAATAAATAGTTTCTTATAAATTCAAACTTAAAAGACAGTGGCATATGGCATAATTACTTGAAATTTTTTATCCTAGAAATGTTTCACTTTTGCTTTGCAGAGACATTCAAAACAAAGGGTCCGTTATTTTAGCAGAAGATGTGTATCCCCAGAAAAGTTAATTCTCTTAAACCTAATTCTGTTTTGTGAATTATGGCATTTCAATGGGTTTCTTTCTTTCAGCCTTATAAGTCCATGATTCTGGGAAGGGTGTGTTGGTTAGAACATAAAGTCGATGAGGTCAGTACCTTTGATGCCTTTCTAGACTAATGAAATGTATTCAGCCTCATGATCACAGTCTCTGCACCCCCTGTATTAGCTAAGGAACACATGAAGCTCCTCTAACAGTTATTCAGCAGCTTAAATAGAATGGGGATTTATTTTTCTCTCTCTTTTTTAAGATTTTATTTATTTGACAGAAAGAGAGCACGAGCAGGCAGAGCGGCAGCCAGAGATAGAGGGAGAAGCAGACTCCCTGAGGAGCAAGGAGCCTGATGCAGGACTCGATCCCAGGACCCTAGGATCATGACCTGAGCTGAAGGCAGATGCTGAATGGACTGAGCCCCCAGGCGCCCCTATTACTCTCTCATAGATAGTTCTGAAGTGAGCAGTCCAAGGTCAGTGCACTAGGTCTTCCAACTTCAAAATACGGCTCTCAAGTTTTCTTCAGTTGTTGAAATTCCCCTGCTTAAGGGAAAGTCAGGCAAGGAGAGGCTGTATACATCACCACTCACAGTTTTTGGCTTAACTTTTTCATATGGCCACACCAAGCTGCCAGGGAGGTGGGGAAAAGCTATTTCTAGGTTGAGGAACCATGCTACCAGTAAAAACTCTGAGAAGTCTACTACTGGAAGGAAAGAAGAGAAATTGGATATTGGGGCATACTTAGTATTTTTTTTTTTTTTGAGCCACAATTCAAATTCAGGAAGCCATATCTCAAAAGCCATAGAATTCATGCTATGGGCAATAAAATGGCAATGAATCAATGGATCGGAGCAAGTAGCATATTGTTATTGTAGAGATATTTCAAAGCTCATCCCTTATGCAAGTAGTTTTGGCTTTATAAATGAAATACTACATGCTGTCACAATTCTAAAGTTAGGAAGAGTCCAGTCTCCCATCCCCTAGCCGTTTTCCCACAAGCTTAAAACAGGTGCTTAAGTTTTTTTAATATTCTACACATGTGAATAGTAGTCTTTCAGTGGTGCTTAAGAAGGGATATAGCACTCATAACAACACTGAACAAATCAGCAACGATGGTGGTGAAATCACTATTACAAAGTTACAGGGCCTTAAAGTGCCTCTAAAAGTATGGACAATTATGACACCAATTCCTGGGTTGAGCCTCCAGCACTGTTATATCGAATCTAATTATTTCCTGCCTGGCCCGTTCTTCCTTATAGGTTTCAGTATACTCTAGAGCTTGTTCTGGCCCTGACTTGACATTTTGCTCTTTCTCTTACCTCTCACAGCAAGTTTTGTCTCGTTGCTTGCAATATGCACTGGCGTCAACTTGATACAATGTTACTGAAGCAATTTGTAAACTCAGTGAAGGCAAAAATAAATGTTACATAATGAACTGAATTTGATGGCAAGCCCTTAAAGTGTTTATGACATTCAGAGTGTAGCTACACAGCTGTAAAGTGCCCTTAGCTTCTGCTCAGGCCACTCTGAATGGCTAACTGGAAAGGATTTTTCAGTGGTGTTCCCTTGAATGCCAGTGCTCCTTTGGAAAAGAAGAGATTTGTAACATTAACAAGTTGGATGGGTTGCTCTATATGTTGACTTAGAGTTCAAGCATAAAAGGTCACGCAGAAAGACATCAGCATTTTATGGGATGGACCTTTAAAGGTTAGCACTTCATGTATTTGGATTAAAGATACTATTAGTCTTTTAATCCCTCCCAGAAAAAAAAACGGATTTGGGGATCTAATAAAACCAAAAACAAGTTAAGACAGAAGAAAGGAAAGTACCAAGGTTCAAAGCGAGGGGCAATCCTTTTGCAAAGTCCCACTAAAATGGAATGCTTTTACCCTTGCATGTTAAATCAGAAAACTCATTCAGGACTTACAATAATGAGAAGATTGATTTTTAGTCATTCTTCGGGAAATTGAAATTCTTCACTGACTTGAAAGTAGGTCTCCAGACTAGCCCTGGCAATAACTAGCTGATAGTGAACTAGGAAATGATATTTTAAAGGCTCTACTTTATCACGTATGAGCTGTAGTAAATATCAAAAGAGCTAATTAACCTGTAAGTGTTTTATAAACTATGAAACACATGTCAATGTGAACTCTACTGAAGATAAAGATGAGGCTACTTACCGAAATGCATTTTAAATGAGCAAAATCTTCAGATAAGCTCATCACATACAAGTATTCTCTAGGTAAAACTTGTCTTCAATCTCACATCTTTGTGAGATTTGTGTTTTCTTTGGTATTGTATTTTTCCACTGTCCCGTAACCACTTAATTCTCAGTATCTAATGTCTCATTCTTGCTAAATTTTTAGCCTGGGGAGTTCAAGGGTGAGAACATTTGGTGTCTGCTGCTTACCTCTTCCTTGGAACCTCCACGGATGGCAGGTTCTTATAAGACCCATGTCACAAACTCTTAAGTGGATCCAGTGCAAAGGGAAAGTGAAGGATGGCTTATGGTTCTTACAAATAATATTAATTGAATAGCATCTTCATAGAAGCATTATTGCTTTAGGGATATGTGTACCTATATGAAAATAGGTATTAAAAAGTATGACAAATTTTCCTTGTCAAATTTTCAAATCCTGGCTAGGTAAGTGGCATAGAGAAAGAGATCTGAAAGAAAAATGTGCCACTAACCATTAAAAATGTTTATAATCTTCATTAAGTTTACTGCATGATCATGACATTCTTACTCTGCATTCAGTAATGCTGTTCCTGGATATGATTTTTTTGTTGTTCAGTACACATATTGTACCACTTAACTCAACAGACAATTTTCACCTGACTAATACTAGAAGACACTTGGCCATATAGTATAGGAAGTAAAATGTAAATTGCAGTTATTCAGTGACTTTAAAATGTTCCTCATATGCTAAGAATAAAAGCATGGAGAACACTAGGAGAAGGAAGGGAAAAATGAAGGGCAGGAAATCAGAGAGGGAGATGAACCATGAGAGACTATGGACTCCAGGAAACAAAGTAAGATTTCAGAGGGGAGGTGAGTGGAGGGATGGGTGAGCTCAGTGATGGGTATTAAGAAGGGCGCATATTGCATGGGGCACTGGGTATTATATGCAAACAATGAATCATGGAACACTACATCAAAAACTAAGGATGTACTGTATGGTGACTAACATAATAAAAAAAATTAAAAAAAGCAAAAAAAATAGTCATAATAAAAGGGAAGCTCTAATTCAAAGAAAGCAGTAAACTAAGTGCAATGCAAAGAGTAATTCTGGATGTAGAATTAATTTCTAAAATAACTGAAGAAAACTGTAAAGGTTTAAAGTAGAACTGAATCCTAAAATGTAAACCTCCACTAGGACACCAACACACGAACTAGATTTGAGGTTCATCTACATCATTTTTCTTGGCCTTGCCCCTAAACCAATTCATATATAGTTTTTAAATCAAAGCACTGCAGTTACTACAGAGAAGGCTTTATGAACTAATCCCAGCTCTAAAGGAATTTGACAGTTTGTTAATGAAATAATGTGAATAAAAGATTTAAATGCACATCAGGATCATGATAAGAGAGAGGTCCCAATACTGTGGATTATGAACTGCTGAATGTGTCCTTCAGCCTCTAACTAAGAAGTGCTCACCTCAGCTGGAGTGGCCAGAAAAGATATATGGAGGAGTTGCAATTAAAATTGGGACTGAAGTACGGAAAGGGTTTGCAGAGTTAGTTAGGAGGGAGGAGGGCATGGGCAGAAGGAATATTAAGGAAAAATAAAAAGGTGGACAAGGGGTAGGCTTGCCTGCTATGCTCTTTTCTACCCTCTTTACTTCTAACCGAACACATTGTATTCAACCCTCAAAATCACCTCCTCTGTGAAGGTTTCCTGAAATCCTTTTACTCTTGGGGCACCTGGGTGGCCCGGTGGGTTAAGCCTCTGCCTTAGGCTCAGGTCATGATCTCAGGGTCCTGGGATCAAGTCCCACATCAGGCTCTGCTCAGTGGGGAGCCTGCTTCCCCCTCTCTCTCTGCCTGCCTCTCTGCCTACTTGTGATCTCTGTCTCTGTCAAATAAATAAATAAAATCTTTTTTTTAATAAATAAAATCTTTAAAAAAAATCCTTTTACTCTTCAAATGCTCTATTCTAAACACATACATGGCATACACATGCCATTCTCACTTCTGGTTTATATCTGTCTGAGGTACAGTTATGAATTATTATACGTATAGTGTTGCATTATTACTGGTTATATTTGCTTCTTCTACTGTTCTGGGTATTCCTTGAAGGAAAAGATTCCTATTTATTCATTTTTATATCTCCATTTTCCACACACTGCTTGGCACCTTGAAGATAACTCTTCAAGGTAAAAGGTAATAACTCTTACCTTGAACTGAACCAACACAACTCTGTAGGAAATTAGGGGTGATAAGTATGGGATAGTAGATTGGAATGAGTTTGAGAAAGATCTTAAATGGACAAAAATAAGAATTTTGGATTTTATACTGTAGAGTATAAATCCATTTTATTTTTAAAAAATTGGATAGTAATCTCAAAAATCCTTTGTAAGTGTATTCTCTCGAGCATCACCAGCCTTTGGTTGCCATGCTTAGGTTCATATTAACAGCTGTTTTGTTTTTCATATATGGCCTCTGCCATCACTTCTTCAGGAATATCAAAACCACCACCCAAGTCTAGTGAATTCTGGAGGTCCCAGAGAATTAACTTTATATACTTCACAACAAAATTGTTCATACTCTACTTATTTTTTGTATAGGTCTCTTGTTCACAAGATCCTGGAGAGGGGCAGCCCTAGAGCCCTGGCACTGTGTGGGCCCACTGGGAGTCACTGCTCTGCTAAGTGCTCTGCTCTTCATGACTGTTGGGCCAGATTGCTTTTCTGATAATCTCTTTCCAAACCCACACTAAGCCTCCATGGACTGTTGGGGGAGGTTGGGTGCTGGCAATATTCCAAATGGAAATGTTCCACAGGAAAGAGGAAATCGAAGATGTGAACATCGAGAGGATGTCGAACTAGTTGTTTTTAGGTTTTTCAACAATTTTATAGATTTGTTTTGATGTTTGGAATGGGAATGAGATTCCCAAGATAGAGAATAGAGGAGAAGAGCAGAACATCCAGTCTGTACTGTGTTTTTAAAAGTACCAGCACTCTATCAACTCTAAGCCTTTAAAACCCTTGATATTTTTCTGTAAGCAAGGCATAGTGGTTTTAACCTGAGGACAAAGGTACCGAAGTATGAGAATAATGCCTGTTGTCATGCTGTTGTTACTTAATACAAAGATAGACAATTGTTACTTAAATCTCAGTTTGTAAATAAAAATATAAGATAAAAAAATAAAAATAAAAAATACAATCACGTCTAATGTGGTTCTTAGACAATGTGTGTCATAGAAAAATGATAATCCTATCTCCTTTTTATACCTCTCAGACACATATTTCTGATCCTTGTGGAATCATGTCACAAATACAGCAAATATTAATGCTTCCTGAATCTGCATAAATGAAACCATCTCACTTCCATATTCATAGCCAGCAAATTACCTCTGGATTCTCCAAATCTAGTAAGGTGTCTGGCAAACACTAAGTGCTCAATAAATATTTAGTGACTGCGTGAATGCATTAGAACAACATTCCATATAATTCCCAAGTGGGAAAATTCAAAAAAACATACAAAAAAGCTGTAAAGGAAATTTAGCATATGGTGATATTTAGAAAACATGATGGAGTTTTCACTTTGAAATTTTTTACAAACACTGTACCTTTAAAATAGATTTTTAAAGCTTTTCAAAACCCAAATAGCATATTTATTTCCAAAAATAAAACGGCAAACATCTGGCAGCAAGATATAAACTCTTGCCCTTGGAGAGTATTCCTTATTTTGAGATTTATCCTCTGGTGTTGCCATGACTACTGACCATGAACTGAAATTGCTACGTAATACATTCTATCTCCCATTGTTATTGAACCTAAAACCAGCAGTAAATTTCTAGTCATTAGAGGAGACAACCTCAAAGGTGGACTTGACAGAGACTTCAAACGTGTCTTAAAATCTTCTCCAGGGGTTTAGGCTACTGTTGTTGATTTAACTGCTGCATTAACATGCATAAGGTAATTAAGTATAGAGCTGGGAATTTGGCCAAGGAGAAATCTTTTTGCCACAGTCAAATATGTCCTGTCAAAAAGGAAAGAGAGAGAAAACCTAAGCCAACATTTAGTGGACATGCAAGAGAGTAAGTAATGGGTTTGGTAGGTAAATATCAGTCCTCTAAGAGCTCCTAAAATAGTTATTTCTGACCTAAGGCATACTAATTCTGAAAAAGGGGTGATACTCGTTGTTCTAAAAAGTAAAAGGATCTGCTTAGGGATGCTTATACATATAATAACTAATGATTTACTCTCTCATTAGTGCTAAGGCTATTTAAATTATTTTTACATAAGACAACGACAAGCCACCTGGGTGGCTCAGTTGGTTAAACATCTGACTCTTGCATTTGGCTCAGGTCATGATCTCAGGGTCACGAGATCGAGCCCCGCGTTGCACTCCGTGCTCAGCGAGGAGTCTGCTCCAGATTCTCTCTCTCCCCTTCTCTCTCGAATAAATAACGTTTTTAAAAAAAGAGAGAATAAAACTTGTGAGTCATGTAGGAGAAAGTTAATCATATTCTAATAGCATATAGTCTCTGCATTCTTCCTGAATGCAGATAGATGGCTACCTTTACCTGCTGTAATTTGGAGCAGAAAATAGGAAAGGCAAAATGAGATGCTGTTGAGATAGCATTCACGTCTGCTTTTGTCTTTCGTCTAGGGACAGAAATCATATATATATTATGATTATATATTCATAATATATATGATATATATTAAATAAATATAAATATATATATTTACTGGTGCTAAAACTCCCACATTCTCCAAGATCAGATCTGTCTTTTGTTTCCAGAAATACTGGATTCATATCCCCACTTTAACCTAAAGTAGGACTATGGGAATTATTCTAATCGAGCTTCTGTATCTAGTTAGATGATGCATACATTCCAGAGAACAAGAGAGAACAAGCCTCATCCTAATGTTGCTTCAATGGTAGTAGCAAATGAGGTAGATTCAGGAAGGAAGGAAGGAAGGAAGGAAGGAAGGAAGGAAGGAAGGAAGGAAGGAAGGAAGGAAAAGTGAGAGAAAGAGAAAGAAAAGAAAGAAAAAAGAAAGAAAAAGAAAGCAAGGGAGAGAGAAAGAGACAAAGAAAGAAAAAGAGAGAGAAAAGGAGAAAGAGAGAAAGGGGGGAGGAAAGGAAGGAAGGAAGGAAAACACAGAGAGAGAGAGAGAGAGAGAGAAGCGTGCTGGGTAATGGGTGGCAGGGGAAGGTGAGGAGGGACAGCTACCGTGGGTGGGGAAGTCAGGCAAAGCCCCTGTGAAGAGATGACATTTAAGAGGGATCTGAAGGGCCTAAATGCTAGGGGCAGTATATTGGCAAAACAAGGAGGAGGAATTTGGACTTTGAATTCTGTACTCTCATTTAATCACTTGTTAATTTGATAAATACCATATGGAATCTCTACTCTGTGTCAGTCCCTGTGTTATTGCTGGAGGACACCACGGAGAACAAAACACACATAGGCCTTCATTCATCATGCTCCCTCATTCATGCTTTCATTGTAGTGGAGGGGATGGCTGTTGACCAAGTAGCTTCCACTGTAATGTAACGTCATTGTAAAACTGGTTACATATTATCCATTTTCAAATAAAGTGTATCATATTAAAGGTAGAATTAAGAGTTCAGAGAGGTCAAATGGGTTCTTTGTGAGCCACCGGGCATATAAGCCTATAAAGTTCCTGGGAGATGTAAGAAGTAGGCACACCAAGGAAAGAGATTTATAACTTGCTGGATCTCATGAAGGGCTCTTTTTTGCATGGACTAAGAGTTATATTTTAGTTACCTGAATCAAAAGGAGGTCCAGAAGCCCCTTATCCTCTCCTCCGTTGCTCCCCAAACCTCCATCCCCTACATCTCCTATTTGATGTGTGTGAGGGGCAAGAAAAGCCTTTGTCCTACTTCTTTTGCAAACAAATATGAAGAGCTTTGCTTCTTAACTCCACTTCAGCTGCATACAAAAGAGAAAGCCTGAAGAAGGAGACAACGAGACATCCTACAGGCACTCTGAGTTTAATGGATTGACTTGCTCATTGGCATGAAAGCACCATCCCCAGTGCTGGAACTGAGTCAAAAGTCCTTGTTCTGGACTTTGACCTTTCCTTAGGGTATCTGTCAGTAAGTAGAGAAGCACAGGCTCTCCAGGTCAACAGTGATGATTGATCCTCTCTACGTAGATCAATCATCTATGGGATGATTGATCCTGATCTCCTCCTGATCTCTTCTAATCTACTAAGATTATTATCAAGAGCAACGTTCTTTGTGTCTCCTCTTTGAAGGATGTCCTCCCAGGGACTCAGCCACCCTAGAGTGTTGTAGGTCCCTCCAGACTATCTTGTATCTGTTAGAAAAACAGTCTCTTAGAGCCTGGTGGTGAGTATTGAGGAGGGCACGTATTGCGTGGAGCACTGGGTGTGGTGCATGAACAATTAATCTTGTAACACTGAAAAAATAAAATAAACATATTTGGGGGAAAAAAGAGTCTCTGTTCAATAATAAGACAGTAAGAGAAAAAATTGCTGCGGTTATATTGATCCCTGTATCAGTGATCAGTAAGAAAAGAAATATTTTTTATTGGCATAGTTAACCTGTAGCTTTCTAAAAGTGATATATTATCTAGTCAGTTTAACTCAGTGTTTTTGATAAGAGCAGAATTCTTATTTAGTTTGCAGAACCTAGGAGATTATGTTGTATAAGCCGAAAACACTAGCTTACCTTCCTCAGGGAAAGTGTGAACTAACAAGCTTAATGATAATTAAAGCTTTGCTTGAGCCAAGGCTTTTCATCAATTTGAATGGAGAAGCAATCCATTACCAGCACAGAATGGAGAAGAACAAAAGCATCATAAAATGTGACTCCCTCCCCTCTCCAGTTCTATGAATGGAAAGGTAGTTGGTGATATATAGAGGACAAAACAATTATATAATAAACCACAGAAAAACTCTTACACATTAAAATCTAATAAATGCAAGTAGAATTGACACTGTCAGTTTATGTGGTTCAAACTGCTCAAGAATGCCTTTTCCTTTCAAAAGACAAAAACAGAAACTAAATCACAGAACTCTAACCATTAGAGGACAGTTCAGTGCAATGAAGAATCATCAACCTCATTTCTGGTCTTCAAAGCTAAGGGAAGAAGAAAAATGGTTTGGATAACCCAACATAGCTCTCATTGCCTTATTGCTTTACCATTACGCTTATTTCCTATTTTCTATTCTTTGGGTAATATTTGTTTAAAAATAAGAAGGCAGTATTGAGTTGGAACAGCCATTCCTATAAAGATTTATAGCTCATAAGCACAAATATGCAATTACATATCACATAAAACTCTAACCCGAGAGTATGTAAAATGCTAAGGCTTGGAAATTATTTCTTCAGAGTTTCAGCATGTATAAAATAAATTATAACATGCTAAGAGTATCCTGATTATAAAATTGAAAATAATATTTAGGATGTAAGCTGTTTAAATGCAACTTAAAGAGAAGAATTAAAACTTCTGGAAATTAAAAAAAATAATTATTGCTATGCCAAATAGATGGCAGATATTATAAAATTATACCTGAGAAAAGTTATTTATTGTAGAGATCATAGGTAAAAACTATCAAAAGTCATTGTCAATCCAAAAACATTATGATTAACATTTACTTTTATAAAATTTTATCCTATATTTGAATAGGAGTAATATGTTCAGATATTCATCTTTTAAATATGTCATTAACATAATAAAATCCAAGTGATATATCTGTATTCTTTTTACTGTATTCCTGATCTCCTGATCTCCCTTTTACTACTTAAATCAGTGAAAAATTCTAGCCTAAAACAAAACTGTCTTTTATATTTTTATTGAATTAGAAACCATTATTTTGGCTTAAAAGGTATGCTCTTCTAATTCATCCCAGGGTATTAAAAAAATCCTGCTTTTATCAAGAAATAATAAATAAAGCAGAATAGATAACAATACTTGTGACCTATGGGAACTTGATGGTTAACTCTATTAGAAATGTGTAATATCAAATATTAAAAAGGGGAACGCAAATACAAAGCTAGTAGATGGTTGAATATAGAAAGAGCTTGCGTACTATAGAAAATATATCTTAGAATATTAAAGAGGAAGAAATTGAGGCTTTGACATGCTAAACAAAGCAATTAAGAAAAGAAGCTCATGGGGTGTCTGGGTGGCTCAGTGGGTTAAAGCTGCTGCCTTCGGCTCAGGTCATGATCTCAGGGTCCTGGGATCAAGCCCCTTATCTGGCTCTCTGCTCAGCAGGGAGCCTGCTTCCTCCTCTCTCTCTGCCTACTTGTGATCTCTGTCTGTCAAATAGATAAATAAATTCTTAAAAAAAAAAGAATCAGCTCAGTTTAGAAATGTAATAAACAAAAAATGGGTGGTAATCATTAAGTACTAAAGAACCAGCATAATTTTCTGAGTGAAGACTAATAGTCCTAGCATCCATTGGTGCAAATGTAATGTCATACCAAGATGAAAAAA
>CM053606.1:124918066-124954973 GCA_028646535.1 Procyon lotor | reverse complement strand
CTACACATAGTTACAACTTTTTTTTTTTTTTTTTTTTGGTAAGATCATTTAAGATCTACTCTCTCAGCAACCCATGAATCAACAATGGCATTTTTTCAGAAGAAGTACTGGGATCTTCCAGCAAAGTAAATTTCAATAGTTCAATAGAAAATAAGAAAATTTAAATACGTATTCAGAATTTCCAGATAAAGGTCTCAGGAAATTTACAGGTTTAAGACACAAAATTTTAATAAATCCTAGAACTTGAGTACTTTTTTAAAGATTTTACTTATTTATTTGACGGGGAGAGAGTGAGGAGAGCACAAGCAGGTGGAATGGCAGGCAGAGGGAGAAGCAGGCTCCCTACTGAGCGGGGAGCCGGATGTGGGAGTGGATCCCAGGACCTTGAGATCATGACCTGAGCCGAAGGCAGACGCTCAACCCACTGAGACACACAGGCATCCCAAAACTTGACTATCTTTTAACAGAAAAAAAATGATAGTACTTCCATAGACACGTCTGCCTCTGCACAAAATTCATAATTAAGACGATATTAAGGACAAAATGTTAAAAGGAACAATGTTTGAGTTAGTGAGAAGAGTACTGAACCAGGGATCGTGTGATTAAAATCTGTGGGGGGCTGTACCACTTCCAGCCACGTTATTTGCCTGTGACAACTACACATCCGCAGTCTCCTCTGTATGATGGAAAGATTAATGCCTGACCTATCTGCTCAATTTTTATTTATTTTTATTTTTTATTTTTATTTATTTATTTATTTTTAAAAAAGATTTTATTTATTTATTTGAGAGCGAGAGAGAGAGATCGATCACAAGTAGGCAGAGAGGCAGGGAGAGGGAGAGGAGGAAGCAGACTCCCTGCTGAGCAGAGAGCCCAATGCGGGGCTCGATCCCAGGACCCTGAGATCATGACCTGAGTTGAAAGCAGAGGCTTTAACCCACTGAGCCACCCAGGTGCCCTTCAATTTTTATTTTTGAGAGGTAAGAGTTGAGGGTTATTTGAAACACTGCGTGTAAAGATGCTTTGAAAGGAATTAGACATTTTAAAAATATAAGGTAATGTTACTATGTTTAGTGTTTTATTAAATATATGAAACGGGTTTTATGTAGCACAGAATAGGGGTATGGTAACCTAATTAAGATTTTAAAACTAGGCTGTCCTAAAATTAAAGAATGGTAGCAAGTTGGAGTTTGCCTCTAAAACTTGAAAATTTGACTCAGTAGTGTGAGAATAAGTAAAAATCAGTGGGTGAATTTTGAATCGTGAAGACTTAGGTTTAGTCTTCATTTCCTTCCACACGTCTGTTTACACTGAATGCTTGCTGCTCTGAAACTGGTCCAAGAGGAAAGAAAAGAAGTGAATTGTGAATTGGCTCTCTATGGGATTCCAAAAGGAGGTCAGTTCCTCCCTTAGCATATTTCAGATTATTCTGGGCAAAGGCCATGCTGAACTGTCAGAAGGCATTCTGAAGTGTGGTTTCGTCAGGTGCCACGTTCCTCTCACGGGTACCCAGCAGGCTGCCCACTGGGATCCCTGGACATCTTAGGAAGTAGTGGGTGCTGTCATTATTTTGAAGGGACGGATTTGCCGATTGATAATAAACTTGCTCCCCGGCTAAAGTCTCCCCTGGAGACTGGACCCAGCTCTGTTGGGACCAATCCTAGAAGCTTCTTATGAGCTGGGGTCAGCACTGGCTGAAACCTGTGCTCACAAGCACAGAGGCAAGAGCTCCTGATGTGCAACCTCACTCAGTTTGATGGCCATTGGAATCACGTATTTGGGCAACGGTGAACTTCCGGTCTGACTAGCTGCTGACTCTATTGCTCTTCTCCACAAAGAATTCAACAATAAAGATTCCAGCAGCATTTCTTTTAGGACTTCAAGGAGAAAATCTTATAAAACCCTATGATTATGTCCCAATTTAATGTATGAATTGAATTATAGTGATAACTCAATCCTGTCTGATTCAGGAATATGAGCTTAGCTTACTTTCTCCATGGCCCATCTGATGATGCTCTTTGTAAGAAATTTACTTATATTTCTCATTTTCTCCATGATGGCTCAATTGTTATCAAAATCTTAATTATCAGAATTTCCATCTCCTTTGACCTGATTTCTTAATGAGTGGCTTGGCCACTGAACTCAGGGTTCATAAGAAATGAACTTGCTCCATGTTCATATCCAGCTTTGTGGAAATAAAAGCTGTCTAAAATATTAGAATAACAAAATGAATGACAACAAATCAGGAGAACACAAACGAAAGGGGAATCACTTGAAAACGCCAGGTTACTTGAATAAACTTTTTCCAAGAAAATCATGAAAATATTTAACAATATTAAAGACAAACTAGCGGAAAAACTACTTTGTTTCCTGTGACGAGGGGACCTAGTGTGGTTGAAGTCCGAGTACTCCCAACAGGGAGTTGTAAAATCTGTTTGTCTGTATTAGAACTCTTAAACGGATACAAGATGATTGATTGACAAGGCTGAACTCCATATTACAAAACTCCTTAATTACCAATAAAAAAATTAAAGCCAGTTGTCCCTTATTTTAGACCTATTATTTAGAAGTATTATTACTTCTAAATTTTTACTTAGAAGTAAATTATTACTTCTAAATAATAATACTTTAGTATTATTACCAAATTATAGTATACTATACTAAATTTAGTATTATATACTAAATACTTTAGAAGTATTATTAAATTGGAGATGGCAAAGGGCTCCACATAAAAAAAGCATGTAATGAACTTCTCTTAATTTTTCCTTGCATATGTATTGCAATATATATATTTATATACTTATCATATATATTTATATACTTATCAAACCATATATATTTATATACTTATCATCTATCTATCTACCTACCTATCCATCTCTTTATCTATTGATCTCCATCTGTCTATGAAATCTATGAAAGCCTGGGGCCCTAAATGGTTTCACAGGATACGTTTCTTCAGGTGAATGGCTTTTATTGAACAAATTAGACATTATCGCTCCAGAATAACTGGAAAAGAAATTATTTTAATTGCTATGACAATAAGGACTTAACTGGCTAAGTTACAGGGAGAATACTATAAAATAGACAGAAAACCTGAGCTTTGAAGCCAGATTCTCCCCAGTCATGCTTGGGTAGTAGGCTGGGCATTTGGGAAACATCTCTTTTAGCATATAGGCATTGCTTATTTCATTTGTGATGTAGAAATAAATTATTACTACGGAAGACACCTTGCATTTACTCTCAGAGCACAACTCTTTTCTTTCACATTAACCTTTTCCACATTTTTAAACTGCTATTTTGAAAAGTATAAGAAATTCTGCACTGTATATAATAGTCCTATCAGTTGTCTCTCTTTGCAGAGAGCATTCCAGCATGAAGAAGAAAATGTAGCGTTTGCCTGGGCTTCACTAAATTTAGCCAAGAGAGGGGCTGCTTTCTTCCCTCCAGATGTAAGTACAAAGTGATGAAAGCTCATTATGAACCCAGAGCAAATAAAAGGGAAAGGATAGGTAAACTGACTTGAAGAGATGTTGATAGAATCCACTTTCCCCCAAACATAATTTTTTTTTCCATATTCAATTCTCAAAAGTGAGGAGTGTGGACTTTCTAATATTAGAATGTCTTATCTCTTTAGATTCCCTTTTGTATTCCCAATACAATTTTTTTCAGATAATTAGACAAAAGACCTCCAAGAATGCTTCAACCTAGTTAAGGGAAAATGTTTTGTTTGGTGCATAAAGTATAGTAATTGGATATTCACATAGTCATCCACATATCACCACTGGCCCCTTTACAGGAGAAACTTGATGTGAAATAAGTTTCATTATTTAGAAAATAAGAAAATTCTTATCAAAAGTAATTGAAAAAATACATGGCAAATATAGGTTTCTTACCATGGAAAGTTTACTTCTCCACAGACCAACTGATAAGTACAACTTCTGAGACTTAATGCCCTCACCATTTCCCTATAATTATTGTAAAAAAAAATCCCCTAATTTCTTCAATATCTCCCCCTGAGTTCTTTCCAACCTGTTCTCCACACTGAGGGATATTTTCTAACTTACACAGTTAGAAAGTTACACAGAATCTTACACAGTGTCCATGGAAATCTGATTGAATCACATCCTTGTATAAAATCCCTCAAAGGGAACCCCTAAAACTCCTCTGCCTGGTTTATGAGGTTTTTCATGGTCTGGAACCCACCTAATTCTCCAACCCCCTCTCTCAGCGCTGTCAGCCTCTTCTCTTCCTAGCAGCTTTGCTGAATTATTTTTCTTACCTTCATTTTCCAAGCTTATTACTTTAATGTCTTTGCAGATGCTTCTTCTACCCTTGAAACACCAACCCTTCTCCCCAGTTTGTCTCCTAACTCCTGTTTATCATTCACCCCTTTGTGTTGACAGAGTCTCATGCACTCCTAACTGCTTCTGTAAGATCTTCTTCTCACCATCCTCACAGTTTTTAACACACTCTCTTATAATTACGCGTTTAGTCCCATCTCTATCAAGAACATGTAATCTCCTCAAGAGCAGAGATGATGTATTTTCCATTTTCATTACTCATTTGTTAGGCTACATCAGAGGTAGTACTCACTGGTTGCTAAGTGCCAGACGCTGCAGCCAGAATGCCTACAAGGGGTTGAAATCCCATTGCTGCCACCTTTTAGCTGTGTGACCTCATGCAAGTTACCTTGCCTACCTGTGCCTCAGTGGCTTTGTCTCTAAAATGGGTACTTTCACACAGCACTGTGAGAAAGAATGGAATTAATATATGTAAACTGCTTAGAACATGCTTGCCACTTATGTTAGCATTAGTAAATGATTCCTATAACTTTGCTGCAAAAATTAATGGATGATAAAATATCAAATGAAATGATTTTTCAATTATCCCTTTTCATTGCCTTGTGTTCCACCCCTTATTGTCAATAATTGGCTCATTCATTCAACAGGCTCATTCATTCAACAAGTATTTATTTTGTTATGTACTCTAATGGAACTGAGAATTGTATTGAAAATACCCACTTCAGTTTGTAGAAGGCTCTGGAAAAAAAAAGCACCTGTCAGAAAAAATGATAGAATTGGTTAAAACCTCATTCTCCTTCTAGAGTGCTCATAATAATAGCCTCCAGTTAAGTTTAAACTGGTTGCTCTCTGGGGTCTTTCCAAAGATGAAGGAAATGATTACAACTTATGATTTTTTCTCATTTCCAATTTGTGTGAGCTTTTTAACTTCTTTCAGTACCTCACCTAACTCATGCAATCAAGATCAAAGGCAGTTTCTTAAAGAAAAAAAATTACTAAATCTACTGTGAGGCTGGTTATTTCATAAAACTACATCTTTTGAAAAACAAATTATATTAAAAAATCGACTAGGAGAAAAGATTCAAAACCTCACAAGAAGAGGCAAAACTTCTGTGAAATTAAACTTGTTTGAAAAAAATCCAATTAAAAGCAACAGGCATTAGCAAATGATCTACTCCCCATACTGTACTTTTAACCTTCTCTCAAAGGAATGGCTCAACCTAGCCTATCTTTTTCTAACTCGATCTCCTACTGCTTTCCACAATCCTTTTTCCTGTTCTGTATATTTTTTCTTCAATCTTGGCCCTGTCTTGGGGAAGTAAGGTCTGGGTAATATTGGGGCTGAATGATCTGTATTCTCCATATGCTCAGAGGGCATGGAGACCTTTCTGGAGACTAAGGAGTGAAGAACAGAGAGGTACATGTGCCCAATTCTAATTCTTTCTTTCTGTGGATCTCTTCTCTCCTGTATTCCTGGCCTCGCTTTTATTCCACAAATGTCAGACGTGCTACACCTGTAGTGGCGATGGGGCAGGTCCTATGTTGTCTGTCTGGTTAAGGAGATACAGCCCAGACTCTAGACACAGGCAAAGGAGCCCATTTCAGGCAGAGAATGGGAACAAACACTTTACTTTGAGCTCCACTGTAATGCTGGCCCACGGTGACGACCTGGCAACCAGTTTCTACTGAATGGGCACCTGTTACATACCAGCCACTGAGCCAGGCTGATGGGGGTTCAGAGATGAAGGACAGTGAGGGCCTGGCCCTTTCACAAACGAGTTTAGTGATTCTGGGTTAGTTACTCCACTCTCCAAGTCCAAATCTCCTCAGGTTAAAAGAGGAATGATGCCCACTTTATAAAGTTGTTGTAAGGATTAACTGAATGAAATCCTAGGATATTCTCTTGTATACCCGCAGGTGCTAAAGATAATAGCCATTATGTTTGCTGAGGAAGAGGAGGAGGAGGATGGGGTAAGGGTGAGGGGGGAGGAGGACGGAAAGTCATCCTAGTGTGGAAAAAGCCTAATACCTAATGAGATTTTATGAACACAGCCAGAGTTTCTCAAACCTTACTATTGTGCCTGAAATTTAAAAAGATAGTGCAGACTCTGATTAGTGTTTGGTTCTTTTTTTTTTTTTTTTTTTTTTTTACTCTCTAATTTAATATAATGGGCCCAGAAGTAAGCTGTAAAAGGATCTGAGATACCCCCTTTAAGAATGACAATTTTGATTCCTACAAACAAGCAATTTCTGATAACCGAGGACAGCACAAACCTCTGCTGGTAACGAGAATCCGGGAAGCAAAGGGGTGTCACTCTCAGAGAAGACACAAAACTGCCTCAATGTTGGTTACCCCTATATTAAAGAGAAAGGAGGCTGAGGATCTCAGAACTGAAGTCTGCTCACACAAACAAGAGGGACCTGCTTAAAGAGACTTCCATTTTGGGAAGAGAAAAAGCCCTTAAGAAGGGGCTGAGACTTCTTGTACAATTAACATAAACTGAAGGATTGGTAGAAAAGCCAAAAGCCATTCCATTTTTCATTCAGCAACATCTTTTAAGTGCTGATTAAATGCCAGGTAAAATGCTCAGGGTCTTAGAAGATGCTGGTGAACAAGAGTCCTCGTTCTGACTCTTGGAGAGCTCATGGTTCAGTGAGGGGCAGACAAATGAATACATTAAAAATGAGTAATCACAAACCATGACAAGTGTATGCGGGAATTGGTTTGCTTTATGTAGTGGAGACTGGGTGCCCCACACCATGACCCTGGTCCCCTCTGAATATGGGGGAGTGCCCAGTCCTGCTGAGGGCCTCCTACCCCATGCCCACCCCATGGGCTGGCTCTGCTTGGGAATGTAGGGAAGTAAGGTCCTCATAGGCAATCCTCAATGAAAAGGGAACCTAGCTGGTGGATGAATGCCCCAGCCTCTTGTTCTCCAGAAGGACAGTTCTGGAATGAATTCTACACAACTTCTCAAAGTCCTCAGCCGGAAGCAGCCTCTTTGCCCTCAGAGTTAATCATTATTGGCTTCATCCCCCTCCTGTTCTCATGCTCTCTTTTCCCTCACCATTACTTCCTGGAATCACTTCCCAGATAATCTACCTGCATCAAGCCTTCGTCCCAGGATCTGCTTTCGGGGAACTTAAACTAAGATCTATGGGAGACAATGGAATGTTGGGGGAGGAGAACCCAGACCTGAAGGACCAGGAGGCGCTAATCACAAAAAGAGGTCCTGGCACAGTGCACTGCGCACCCAGACATGGAAGTGGGAAAGCACCTAGTGAGACCGGAACAGGAAGCAAGTCAGGCAATGGGGAGCAGAGCCAGGGAGAGGAGGGATGGCTGCGAACGGCGCTGGGAAGGGAGGCAGGGCAAATCTGACCAGGACGCTGTTGTGGGAAAGGACTTCACCACTTGTTAGTGTCCTGTTGGTGGCAGTGGGTGACTTGGCAACTTGTAAAGACAAGCATCACGGACTTTATGCCAACTAGCACATGATCATTCTATCCCAGAAAGTTCGTCGTTCTTGCAGATAAGGTTTTTGGGTATATTCAGGGCACATCTTCTCTCTCCCTTGCCAAGAACCCTTCTGTTGCTTGCTTAATGCTCTTGGCGTTACAAAAAAATAATAGTTGCAATTCCTTTTTATGGTTTATAGGACCGGACTTGGATTTAAATCAGGCCTGCTGTTTATGACCTATGGCCCGTCTTGAACAGGCTGCTTAAACTTTCCTTGCCTCTTGTTCACCTGCTAAAAGAGATTATAACTACCCTACAGTGCTATTGTGGAAATGAGGTGAGCAAACAGATGCATTAAGCCCTCAAGTTGGCATTTGACCCATAGTAATAATTCAATAAATGATCAGTTTCAGCAACAAAAACAACAATGTATCTTTCAGTGAACCTTTATTGGGGGGGAAAAAACCTTCAAAGACTCAACTAAGAAACTGCTTTGCTATGTTCAAGCAGAAAAATCTAGGTGCCTCTCAGGGTCATAGGGTGCTGAATATGTGTAAATACAGCCCTGGGGCCACCTCAGTAAACTCATGAAATAACTTGTGAATTTCATATGAAAGTATAATTTATTGATTTTTTTTTTAAGGCTGTGGTTCAACTGTGTAGCCCTGAGTATAACTGTCCTGCTGTCTGGTGGGTAACAAAGCTCTCAGTTGTTAAACAATATTTTTGAGTAAATCTGACTGAAGCCTCACGGTATGAGAGTATGGTTGCTTCCAGCTCTGCTTTTACATTTTACATTTTGAGAAGAGCTTTCTAGAGAAGGGGCTTCCTTCTGGAGATGAATAATCAACAAAAGCTGCTCACTGTGAAATCTTCACTAAAGCACCTTGAATTCTGATTTTCCAATTTGCAAAGTACTCTCCATTTGATACAGTTATATCCCGAATTAAATTGGAATTACTGATGTTAAGCATTTGATTTTTTTTTTCCTATGGCTATGATGCACTTAGTAGGGTTAAGATATCTCTTTGAAATGGAAATTACTGCAATGAGAAAGTTTAGGTAAAACTATATGGATAAGCAATTCAGCCCTCTACAAATTCACTTGTCTTAAAAATCCATCATTTTTTTAAACGTCACATATTTTAAGCATCCTATAAGGAAGCACACTGGTGCTTGAGGAAGTTACAGTTGGAAAGGCTCTATTTTCATGATTCATATATAAAGAAATCCTGCAACATTATTTGAGAATATTTACCAACTGCTGCTCTTTCAAAGAAGAACTATTCACAGTTACTGCATATGACTTGTGAATAAGATGAAACATTAAAATTAGCATTTAAAATATCAGTATAGTAATAATATTCTTCCATACGATGTTTACAGTTAATTACTATCATGTACAAGGTTATTTGATTTTAAAATTGTACAAAGACTTTAGAAACACCCAGTAAATCATTGGTTGCCTTAGCAGCATTTAGCTATCCTGACCTAAAGCCAGGATACATTAAGCAAAGTTACTATTGCTATGTTATATAAATTTGGTCCAAATGATCAGGGTTTTTTTTTGTTATTGTTGTTGTTAACAGGAAGAATTTAAATTTCAATGCTGGCTAAAAATTGTAATTTAACAGTGAGTTAATGAAATAATTCCTTTCCTAGAGTCAAATCAGTTACTGAGTAATAATCAGCAATTAAAATTATGTCATGGGTTACTAGGCCACAAACTCAATCAAGTCTTTGCATAAATTCTGCCTTTACCTTTCTTTCAGACTCAATAAATGTCAACTATCTAGGTGGCAGATTACATAGTCCTTGACCCTCATTTCCTAGGTACAACGTCTGCACGAAGGCATTAGGAAAAATAAGAACTTACATTTATTGATAGTTACTGTGTGTCAGGCACTGCGCTTAACCCTCAAATGAACAATCATATTTAATTTTTACAATATGCTAATGAGGAAGATACTATTTTTAGCACCTCCATTTTAAAAAGGGGGGAACTGATGTGCAAAGCCTTAAAGGAGCATGCCAGATACGCAGAGCCCAGCTGTCTGCCTCCAAAGCCCAAAGCCTTAACTGGTGTGCTGTGCTGTGTCTACACCAAATTTTTCCTGACCTTTTTCACTGCCCGTAAAACCAATCCACTCCAGGAAAGAGCAGGCACTGATCAATGGCACCAGGAGGCAACCACTGACTCCCGTTTGCAGCAAATAAAACTCGTGAGCAGTATCTATCTGTACCTACTTTGTATCCATGCAACGGTGAATTCTATTTTGCTCCTTCTCTGTTTCCTCCAGAGCAGCCTCTTGACTATTTTCCTGACAAATTCTCTTCAGTGGTTACTATCCGTCCTTGCTGTTACTGATTCTCTTAGGTAGTCATTTTTGCTACAGGTGAACTTCATTGGCCTAGATGGCAATAACAATAAAAATACCAATTAAGTAATTATATAGTGCTTTGGCTGTTATGAATAATAATTGAATAGCTATCAAGAACAATGATAGCTACCATTTTTATTGAGCACTATGCTAAATGCTTTATATGTATTATTGTACTACTTTCACTTAATAAAATTTTCATAACTTCTCCGTGATCAGACTACCTGACCTAAAGCTGAAGTTTGCAACTACAACCCTAACTCACTGGGAGGAAGAAGAGATTGGGAAATGGCTCAGAGAACTTCCAGGATGTGCCAGCAAATGGTGAAATTCAAACTTGGCTTCCAGTTCTGGTTCAAAGGCCATAGCTTTTTCCAAAACACAACAATTAGTGGAGCATGTGCAATTTGGGAAACATAGCTGACTTACTTCCAGAGTCATTTAAATTTAGTCTTTGATAGTGGATTCATTTTAATACGTCAGAAATCATACACACTATAAATGCATGGGTATAAATTATACACTGTCTCTTTCACACTCTTAAAGGTAAAATCTAAACTGAAGAATTCATTGGTGAAAGAATTAAAACCAATCTATTTAACCAACATCTCAAGAAAAGTCAAATTACAAGTCAGACTTAGATTCTGATCTTTAACTTATAAGGAAATTCTGAATCTGTCAAATAGGAGTCAATTACAAAATAAACGAGAGGAAATAATTTCAAGCAGAAGAAAAATTAGGAAATTTCTTCTTCATTCAATCAGTGCTAGTCCAAAGAGCAGCAGAATATAAAGAAGTAGGTTGTAGGTCAAAGATGGACAGTTAATTCATTGATTTTTATAACTTTGTTGACATCTAGTAAACTAAAATTAGTTCTTAGGTTCCTCAGATGACAATATATAGTTTTTCCCCTTTAACATCCAGGAGGCATTGGATTTCACAGTATTTTTATTCTTAACAATATCAGTTTTTTCAGCAATCATTTAAAATACCTCAGAGAACTCATATATTTCATTGTGTTATTTTGTGTGTGTGTGTGTGTGTGTGTGTGTGTCTTTTTGGGTCATTTGCATAAAATAAACAGGTCTTAAGAGTACAATTTAATGAGTTTTTACATTTAGGCACCTGATGAAACTGCCATCAAGCAAAAATATAAAACAATTCCATCAATTCCCTGAAAGTTCTTCATAGACTTTTCAAGTCAGCATCCTGATTTCTCTTACCATAGATGACTGTCTATTCTGGAATGCTATGTAATTGGAATAATATAGAATATAATCTCTTATTTCTGTTTTTTTTTTAAGATTTTATTTATTTATTTGACAGAGAATGATCACAAGTAGGCTAAGAGGCAGGCAGAGAGAGAGGGGGAAGCAGGGTCCCCACGGAGCAGAGAGCCCAATGTGGGGCTCGATCCCAGGACCCTGAGATCATGACCTAAGCTGAAGGCTTATCAAGAGGCTTAACCCACTGAGCCACCCAGGCGCCCCTTATTTGTTTTTTAAATCTTGGCTCAACATAATTATTTTGAGATTCATTTATGTTACTGTGTGTCTCAGTAGTTTATTCTTCTTTACTAGTCAGTAATATACCATTGTATGAGTATACTATAATTTATCTTTGCATTTTCTTGTTGATGGCCATTTGAATTTTTTTCCATTTTGGGACCATTGTGAAAAAATGTTTTGAAGATTATTGTATAAGTTTTTATTTCTTGGTTGGCTTGTTTTTTGTGGACACATGCTTTCACATATTTTGGGTAAATCTTGTTAATACTTTCCCTAGTTACTGATTACTTTAAATAAACCATTTCTAGGAAGAAAAAATCAGTTTTAAAAAAGCCTGAAATATATCCATTAAAAATAGGAAATATATATTAATGATGTCAGGAACATTTAGTTAGAAAGAATTCACTAGCAAACTAACATTTCTTAAAATGCACATTTTGGTCGTCTATCTGAAATTCCAAGGTTGCAATGAGAAAACAGTATATTATCCTTCTCCTGGGGTAACTGAAAATCTATGTGACTTTTGCCAAAGTGCTGGGTTAGAACATTTGTTTATGACACAATTTTCTAATGTGGAAACTTTAAGATATCTTAAGAAGAAAGGAAAATAATTAGAAATCGGAAAGGAAGAAAGCATTGCTTTCATATGGCTTAGATATCTCTATGTAGCAGATATGTTATATACAGTCACATAATTTTTGTAATTGTAATTTTAAAGATTTTTGTTTATTTATTTGACAGAGAGAAAGAGATCACAAGCAGGCAGAGAGGCAGGCAGAGAGAGAGGGGGGAAGCAGGCTCCCTGGTGAGCAGAGAGTCCTATGAGGGGCTCGATCCCAGGACCCTGAGATCATGACCTGAGCGGAAGGCAGAGGCTTTAACCCACTGAGCCACCCAGGGTGCCCCTATAATTGTAATTTTAAAAAGCCATGGAGTATTGGGAACTTGTTTGGAGCCATATACTGTGCTTTGTTGACATTTTCTCATTAAATTCTCAGGATTCATGTGATTTGTCTGAGATCACGCAATTGGAGCAAATGCTCAAACTCAAATAGAGTGTTATCTGAAGTCTGAGTCCAGGCTCTTTGCCTTGTGCAATCCTCACTCCCACTTTATCACCTATTACTCTATCACCTATCACTTTATCACCTATTACACAGAAACCCTGCAAAGTAACTATTTTGAAACCCTTTTGCTGATAAAAAACAATGTAGCTTGAAGAGGTCACCCGATTTGTCCTACTGTTTCTTAGTGACCAAATAAGCAAATTCTGAGAACTGCCTCACTTATTTCTGATAGTTCTGACAGAAAAATATGAAGGCTTATATTTGTTTCTTTATGATGCAATTTTTAATGTAATTCATTAAAAAACCCTTTGCTATTTAATATGAAATGGTAGAAAGTGGGAAGGAAGGGTAAAAACAGAAAATGTCATTTTTTTTTTTAGAAAATGTCATCTTTGAAGGGTCTCTGGCAGTGTTAGAGTGACAGCATACACCCCACTGTCCTTTTCAGGGTGATGCCCCCCCCACCACCCCGAGAAAACACAGTGTGATGACGCATGCTTATTAAGCTGCATCCAGTGCCTCTTAGGCCAGTGTGATCCTATCTGGGATTAATAGACAGGAAGGCTTTTAAATATTATTACTCTTGCTCTTAAGAATTATTGCAAGAGAAAAGGTGCCTAACATGCTTGATGCAACAGACCCTATTCATGTCGGTCGTGGCCGTCAGATTACACAACAACAAAAGAACAATTCATCTCTTTCCGGAGAAGAATGCCAGTGAGGGATTCTGGAAATCCAGGAGGCATTTGATGTGACAGCTTCAGTGATTCCTGCTTACCGACAGTGTACTAAAGTGAAGCAAGGCAGTGATAGTGCCAATCACAAGAAGTAGCTCCCTAAACAGAATGCAATGTCCAGGATTCAGAAAATGTCAAATATTTGTGACTTAAAAGAAATCGTCGTCTGACCAAAGGCTAGCATAATGCATAAGCGGTTATAAAAGGTCAAATGCCAGTAATTTGTTCCTTCCTGATAAATACCTTGAATGGATGGTTTATAAAAATGAATGTTTAGGGGCGCCTGGGTGGCTCAGTCGTTAAGTGTCTGCCTTCAGCTCAGGCCATGATCCCAGCGTCCTGGGATCGAGCCCCGCATCGGGCTCCCTGCTCAGTGGGAAGCCTGCTTCTCCCGCTACCGTTCCCTCTGCTTGTGTTCCCTCTCTCGCTGTGTTTCTCTCTATCAAATAAATAAAATCTTTAAAAAAAAATAAATGAGTGTTTAGCCTTGACCGACATTTTGATTAACTAAAACCGATTGGTGGGCTTTTTAAAATGACATTGAGAATTCAATACCGCAGAACAGACACATAGATACCTGACCCACTGTAAGCTACTGTAATGGAATATCATTCAAGAAGCACAAAGCAGGGTCCTCTCTCTAGATCCCTGTTCCCTTGCTCTCCCTTCTTACCCCATCACACTACCTAATATGCACGTATGCACATATGCACATGTGTACAGCCTGCAGTAAATGATCCCGTAGGACAGTTTGGTTCTTAGAGCTTATAAGGGCTCCAGCCTAGAAGACACTGAGACCTGGCTGCAAGTGCAGATTGTTTCAATATCCAGGACTTATGTGCTACCCAAAGGAGAAACAGTTCACGGGAAAAACTCCAAATTACCTGTTTTTACACTTGAAAGGGTATCGTTCACCAGGAGCTAAGCTTATCTTATCAGCCAAGGCCCAGGAAGGAAATGAAGCTACGACAGAGAAATTAAAAGGGCTGTGTATCTTGGATACCTTTCTTTAGGTATGGCGAGACTAAAGAAAAAAATGTCTCTGCTGTCTGATTTTACTTGAGCATTGACTGCCCAACAGAAAATGTAAACACAATAAGAAAGATGATCACAGGGCATCTCCAAAGAATGTCCATTAGCTCAACAGGAGCTAATGGTAGGACTAGAGGGACAGAAGGAACAAGAAAGTCATAGCTTGTGCATTGCTTGCTTTAACCAGTCCAAGACACTTGGATAAGAAATTATTTTTCTGGACCCCATGGTGTCCATGCTAAATTTTTAAAATTTCAGCCTTACTGTGAAAGTAGTATACCAAGACCACTACCCAGGGCCTGGGACACAGGTGGCTTGGGCCGTACAGTGTTGCCATGTCCAGCCCACTCATAGCCTCACCTCCTGAGAGGCTCAGGGGCTTGATTGAGGCTGCCCACTTGTCGCCAAAGTGAGGGAACAATTCTCTCTCCCTTCCATATAAAACTTGAAATCACCCCGTTAGGAGTTTCATAGCTACACGACCTCTGCCCAAAGCACGTGCGTATGGATGTGGTATCCCAGTGAAATTAAGGCTGCTGGCATTTCATATTTGAGTCATTGTTCTTTATAGTAATATTTTACTGAGAAAAATATAATGCTTAGCAACTCCTCATTGCCGTTCTTATTGAAATGAAAGGTTAACACAGTCATTAATAACTCAACAGTTCTGCCAGTTCAGGGATGATTAGGAGTAATGTGACTTCACATTTAAAAATGCAGGGGCAACGTCTGTCTTGCTGTCTACCAAAAGTCCAAACAAAACAGAATGCCTAGTGATTAGCAGATATGAAATACTGTTAAATAAATGACTGATTATGTCTTCTGGTTACAGAGGAGAAAAAATTCCTAGAAAGTAACTCACAGCCCTTTTTTGAGCAAACCCATTGGGTGAGTAATGACTATTACTTTTTGATAATGTTACTGATCTCTATATTCCTGGTTATGTGTAAGTCTCATATCAGGGGACATATATGACTGATTCACTGATTATTCCCAGAGTTTACCAAAGTGCTTGGCATATCACACATACTCAGTAAATACACATTGCATGAATGAAGAAGTAAAGAAAGAGGTCGATTCCCTTCTGAGGTTAATGCAACCCTGTCTTCCTTCCTATGGATTACAGGGATTGAACTTTTTAAGTTTTGGGGACAGTTATTAAGGGTTACTGTGTCCCTTCTGATAGAGGCCTATCTTACATCTTAAGGTTAATCAAAATGTTCAGTGTCACGAGCTACCGAATACAGTGATGGTTTTACACATTACTGATTTACACTTTTGAAGTTCGAATATGGGTCACATTTTATACTTCTTTCCCAAGCAAGCATCCAGACTGTGCCTCACATAGTAACAGACACAACTGTAAGAAGGACTTGGTTCTAAATGGACTCATGTCAGATTTTAATTCTAACTCTATTTATTGATTTGTTTTACTGTGACATATCATTTCAGGTTTTCCACTACCCTCCTAATCACGTCTATCACCCGGGAACTAATTTTAGGTCCCCTGAACATGATGCCATTATTTCAACTGAGGACCAATGATTTGTATTATAGAGCTTTACTCATCATTTACTTTTCCTGTGTAAAGATTTCATGAGGACACTGGTTCATATTTATTTTGTGACTTAAATCCTAATCGTTTGGTTCTCTCATTAAGTGGCACAGCTTTTTCTCGCTCAGCACAAAAATGTTGAAGAGGAAAAATCAATTGGAGGAAATCTGTTTCCGGAGGCCAGGTCAAAGGACAGCCATCTATCACTTTGTCCACTGCCCTTAGATCAAATGTTTTCAGCTTTGAAAAATCACCGGAGTCTCATACAATCTATGGTAATCCTGCTAGAGGCGAGTGGGAAGTGCTTTTATTAGTGGGCTTTCAAGGTTCATTAGGAGTCTGACCTTGTTATAATCAGAAGTTTAAGGAAACCCTGTTTAGATTACCTGCTCATGTGTTACTCCCAGAATAAACAAGAACAACAAGAAAAGCATAAGAACTCAGCCTTCAGAATAAGGATGGACTATGAAAGGAATGCAATTCATCTGGAGTTATTTCCATATTTAGTGTTAGGGCTCTGTAATCTGTGACTAGTCTAGACCCAATTATGATACAACACAAATATTTGCATCTCTGGGGCGGCTTCTTGCCACTGACTCTGCTGTCCCACCCCCACTTCAAGCCCTGCATGAAGAATGAAGACAAGTCTTATCGGTGAAGTCCTCAGGCTTTGCTTCCCATAGCCTCTGGCTCCTGCTGGCCCCTGCTCTCTGCTCCTGTGTGCCATAGCTACCTTTTCTTTGCCAGAATCCAGGGGTCAAGAGAGAGGCTGAATTCCAAGGATTAAAAGGAGTTCTTTACCAACTCCATTTATTTTCTACACCCCCAGTAACACACAAAGCTGGATAGGAGCGTCAGAATAAAGTGAAAATTTTGGGTCACTTAAAACAACTACTATGTGAAAGAGACAGTATTAAACCTGTGCTCTTAAATATGACTTTTTCTGTATCTCAGAAGGAAGCATCCATGGTTTACATCCTCCATGGGGGGTGGTGATGTCCTCTGTTCTTTGCCTTTGTGTCCCTGCCCCGAACTCTTCCACCTGCTATTGTAAGTCTCATGAACTTTCAGGAAGCCCTCACCACCCTCCCACGATTTCTGATCCCATCCCATACTCTTTCTATCAAGTGCCTCGTCCCCGAACAACCATCCCAGCAACCCATCCTTCTAAGTTATTTTTGAGAGCTTGAACAGGGCACTCGTTTTGAGCCATTGGAAACCCAAGCTCAGCAGCAGAGTTCAGTGTGGGCCCAGGCAGATTTGCTTATATTCCCTTCAAGATCATCTCCCCAGTGTGAATGGTACACAAGCGTATTTAGTGTGTACACGGATATACACATACTTCCTAAGGACACAACATTCTCAAGGATGTGTTGGCTCATATGACTGTGAAATATAGAGGCCATTCTAATTATGCCACCCAGACTCTTCTTTCCTATTTTTAAAATTCTGTTCCCCTCCTCTGACATATTCTCCTACATTAGTCTACCTCTATACAACCAGGGAATATGAACACTTTGTATTTTCACGGCTTCACAACCCTAGTGGAAAGAAAACATCTCTCTAATCAGCCCTGATTGTGCTCAACTCCAGCTTAACTGTGGAAGAGGAATGGATAGATTACCATGTGTGGCCCATTCCAGTTCACGTGTTCTCCTATTGGAGAGACAGAGGTAGGGGTGTGTGTGTGTGTGTGTGTGTGTGTGTGTGTGTGATTATCACAATAGTTAAAAGCCAAGCTAGAACCACATGGAGGCAGAGGAATTCCTCTCGGGAAAGCAGGCACCGGGGCCAGAATTGGGAATCCAAGAAAACTAATGGGCAGACAAAACATTGCCCCGCAGTGTACATGCCTGGTAAGACCACAGTTCCAACTCCACCCTCTCCTTGGGTGCTGTGCCTTTGCTGGACTGCTTCTTTCCTCTCTCATCAGAATTCTCCAAAGCAAAACCTGGCCGTCACACTGGTAACTTCAGCAGAAGCCATTACAAAACAAGTAAACAACAGAATCCAACCCCCACTTTCAATATCCTGATTGGGATGTCAAGAGTGGGGAATGTGAATGGAAACTTCAAAAGGCTTTCCACAAGGTTCTGGTGAGTAATCAGACTTGGGAGGCACTATTGTGAAGGATACAATTCTGCCCAAACAGTTGCAAGACCCCTAATCTCTATGGTTACCTTTTCCTTATCATACTAAGCCAGCTATGCCTGGCTTCACCCTTTACTGTGACATCTGTTGACTATGCTCAGAAGTTTATTTATAGAGCGTGTGCTTACCTGATGGTTTTTGTCAATAAACAATGACTTTTGAGCAAAATTTGCTAGAAAAAAATGTCTCTCCCAGAAGCAGATGACAGCTTTCTTTATTTCTTTGCTTTCTCTTCTCCCTGAATATTCCCACTTTTCTGCTAGGAACTTTTAAGTGGAGACTTTGGAGTCAGACAGACCTGAGTAGGTATTTTGACTCCCCCACTTACAAAGCTAAGAGATCTTCAGTAAGATATATAACTTCTCAATGACTTCATTCCCTGACTTGTCAGCAGGATAATAAGAGCTGAGTACCTATATCATGATGATGGTGTAAGGAGGAAGTGATCCTTAAAAAGCATTTAGCACAAGCTTGACATACAGCACACATTCAATAAATGTTTGATATCATTCTTTTTTACTTGTTCTAAGCATGTACTTGGATGTTTATTCTTTCATCCTAAAGTATATTCATTGAGACTTTTCTACCTATACAAATTATGCTGGATTAAGGATTTCAAGGTGAGCAGAGAAACAGGGCCTTTTCTTGGAAACTAATGAAGGATGTAGATATTAAATAAGCCATTGATCATATACATCATTATAAACTGTGAAACAAGCTAGGAAGGAAAATTGAAGGATGTCAGGAGACCATATAAGTTCTGCCAGATCTAATGGTGTGAGGCACTTGAATAAAGTGGTTTTGAACCTGAGAGCTCAAGAATAGAAACTTACCCAAGCAAACAAAGAGGGGTCTTGGGGGATCCGGCAGTGGGAACAAGATAGTAAAGCACCAGTTGTAGGAAGGATAAGGGCCCATTCAAGGAATGGCAAGAAGGCAAGTATGCTATGAACATAGCATGTATGTTGGCAAGTATGCACGGGGTAGAAGAGGCATCCAGAGAACTGGAGAGGGGCTAGGGGGTTTCTCCAGCCTAGCACTACTGACAATTGGAGTCAGATGACTCTTTGCTGTGGGCAGCTCTTGTTTGTGAGATGTTATCATCATCTCTGGACTTTACCCACTAGATGCCAAGGTCACCTCTCTCCTTTCAGTCGTGACAATACATAACGTTTCTAGATACTGCCAAGTGCCCCTGTAGGGGCATGGGGAGTCAAATAACCACCCAATCAGATTACATGGGATCCTTCAAGCCATGTAAAAATTTGTGGGAGACTCCTGAAGGACCTGAATACGAGAGTTATGTGACCAGTTTATATTTCTCTTGTAGCTTACGAAGTACTATGGCATATAATGGAAGGGTATCTTCTCTCTCCCATAAAATAATCCTTTCATCTCCTCATTTACCCTCTCTAATCTACACCAAGACATACACTTCTACACGTGATTCTTACCTCCTATAGTTAAAAATGCAGATGCTTAGCTATCAATTATGTTGGAAGAATACCCAAATATTGCTTTTGAGCATATTGTCGTGTCACGATAACAGAGTTATAATTATGAATTCTTCAGGATTCCTACCAACTCATATGTTCTGTAGCTTAGAACTTTAAGAAATACATTTTGGAGAATCAAATATACATTTGGGTTCTTTTTCCGAAAAAGATATTTAGAGAACTTTATGACTATTTTATTTCTTGCATTAATCAAATGAGAAATAACTGCTTGTCAGCTGGGAATGCTCTTCGGCTTTTCTCTTTTTACTCTTATGACCCTTAAAGTCGCCTTATTTTTTTTTTAATATTCAGATTTAGCATTTAGTAAAACCAAATGAAGAACGCATTCTGTCTGACCAAGGGAAAAATGGCCTTGATTCTAGCTTCAGATATTTAAATAGAGCAGACTTGGCAGATGTATTTTTCTTATGTAGTTAAAAAGTTAGAAAAAGACATTGAGGCAAGGATCTTGGTTCAGAGGTGATAAAAAGATACTAAGGAACTATGTTTAAATATGCAAATGCTTGGGGAACTAATGGGTGATTCTTCCCAAATGGCAGAAGCTATGGGGAGGTGGGGAGGAAGAGGAAGAGGCAGGAGGGTCTGAAGCTATTGATGGGAAGAAGCAGGCAGACAGAATACCTGAACCTAAGGCTACCATTGTAGCGCAGCTCACGGGAACCCGCCTCATCTCTAGGAGACTGGTGGTGACTGATGCAGAGTTCAGTGGAAGGGAGGAATGATCCCCAAGCTTCTGAGAAAGCTATAAAGTAAAGAAGTAGAGAATGGGCTCACCGCCTGGCGTAGGAGTGAATGGATACAGGTTCTCTGATGCACTGCCTGAGGGAAGATTCAGCCAATGCTTAAAAGGCTCCCCGCTTGCCCAGGAATGCAGAATTTCCTGGCCTACAGGCCTTTCAGTGCTAAAACCATGCAAATGGGGGTGGTTGGGCAGCCTACTCACAAGGCGACCACCTTCCACAAAGGACCGCGGTGAAGATGCGAGGGCAAGCATGACGCACTTTACCCACGATGCTGGGGCACACACAGCTTCCGTCATGATACCAGCAGCAAAAGCCACAGAATCTCTCAGAGAACAGAGTCCCAGCACATGGAACAGATGCTTCTGGGGCCTAAGTGTTTTGTGGACAAATTCTACAGAAGGTAGCTGCAAGGTGAGCTGATGTGAGCTCCTCTCTCCCCACGGGGGTCTCCCATGGAAAGATAGTAGAGATGATCTAAATTTGAAGTTGCATGTACAGTTGGCCTTTGAACAACACAGATTTGAATTGTGCAAGTCCACTTACACATGGATTTTTTTTTTTTTTTTTTTTTTACACATGGATTTTTTTGATAAAACAGTATAGTACTATAAATATATTTTCTCTTAGGATTTTCTTTTTTTTTTAAATAAAGATTTTATTTGTTTATTCGACAGAGAGACAGAGAGAGATCACAAGTAGGCAGAGAAGCAGGCAGAGGGAGAGGGGGAGGCAGGCTCCTTGCTGAGCAGAGAGCCTGATGCAGGGCTCGATCCCAGGATCCTGAGACCATGACCCCAGCCTAAGGCAGAGGCTTAACCCGCTGAGCCACCCAGGCGCCCCTGTCTTATGATTTTCTTAAAACCATTTCTTTTTTCTAGCTTACTTTATTGTAAAAATATAGTCCTTAATACATATAACATACAAAATATGTGTTAATCAAATATCGATGCCTCTTGATGTCACACTGTCCTGAAGGTGCTTATGTCTAGCTGCAGAAATAACAGGATACATGAAACAGCCTCTAACTGTATAAAAGAACATATACTTAAATGGGATGATATTCCCATATGATATTATATTCTAAATATGATATTTAGAAAAGGATGCATTAAGAGTTAGAGAAACTAAAGACTGTGGTAGAGCATTGAAGGATGGCTCAGATTGAGAGAATTTTCCAGGTATGGGGGAGATAAAAGCAGGAAAGAAAAAAAAAGAGACAGGAGGCACAGAAAGGAGGATGAGGAGGTTGATGTGACCAAGAAGAGCTGACAATTATTGTACATTCACGATGACACAAGCAATATCCTGTGTAAATGATGAAAATTTATTCATTTAATTCTCATGGGAACTCTTTGTGGATGGTAATTTTATTGACCCATTTTAGAAATTAGGAGAGAGGCTTAGAGAAGCTGAATAATTTGCCCAGAGCAGAATTCTGAATAATCAGAATTCAGCGCAAAGAGCCCATGTACGTGTACAGCAGGCCACGGTTCATCCTGATCTGTGCCCAAACCAGGCATGTGTGTTGGGAAATAGCAGAGGAGCAATTTCAGAGGAACTGTGGAAGACCTCAACAGGTAGGCAGTAGCATGTAGACCTGTGCATTACAACAATGATTCCTTAACCTGGAGAAGATTTTATTGTTGTTGGGTCTATGTGTGTGAGAGCAAGGCCATTTTATCTGTTTGACATATGGCGTCTAAGTTCTTCACAGTTTTCAAAGGCCTATGAAAATGCATGTGTTAAGAGATGTAGAGGTTTTGGAATATGAAAACAGTATACAATGTCTTTAAAATGTAACCCTAATACTCACTAACCATTTGTAACTCAACTGTCATATACGCTAATATACTGTTGAACAGGATTCCTAAAATTCCTTATATGCAAAAAAACCCAAAACAGGATTGAGTATGATGTTCCAATAAAATATAAATTCATTTACTAGTGGTACTTTAAAACTTGTAACAGGCATCTACTTCACAATTCATTACTACTTCACAATTTCATTACTTTTGTCAGAGAATTATCTAAAACTTGGGTGAAAAGGTATAAAGATGAGGTATGTCTTTTCAATATCATATGGGACCAAGGCCATTCAATGATTTTTAGAAGAATATACTTTGTCTCATTATTTATTATTAGAGGTCTTAGTTTTAAAGAAGTTATTTATAGTAAAGATGAAAATAATTCCTGTTCAGTGCTACCAAAGACTTAAGATTTATTGGACCATCATAAATCTGTCGTATTTTTAAATAGAAATCAGCAGTCTTAACCCAATATTTCTTTGTTAAATTTCCTATAAATATCCCAGCATTGTAAATGTTCTTTGAGTCAATCATTAACATCTTACTGGTTTCCCCATTAATTAATGAATAAAATAATATCATTTGCACATACAATATTTATATTTGCCTGAGAATTGTGACTTTTAGCTTCTGATAATTATACTTTGACATCTGTAGATAAATTTTGGTTGTAATTTCCTCATATCTGTGATTCTAAAAGACAGGAAAAGGACATCCACTGACTGTTGACATGAATTCATGGGTGGAAGCTTCTTTTCTCTCCTTTCATCACTAGGATGCTCATTTCGTTCACTAAGCTCTGGCATAACTGCATAAAATATTCTTAAAACATCTCGTCCTGAAAGTGTTGCTCTCTTCTTTTTTTTTTTTTTAAAGATTTTATTTATTTGACAGAGAGAAACATAGTGAGAGAGGGAACACAAGCAGAGGGAACGGTAGCGGGAGAAGCAGGCTTCCCGCCGAGCAGGGAGCCCGATGCGGGGCTCGATGCGGGGCTCGATCCCAGGATGCTGGGATCATGACCCGAGCCGAAGGCAGACGCCCAATGCCTGAGCCACTCAGGTGCCCCGCTCTATCTCTTTACTTAAAATGATCTTTACAACTAGTGGGAAAACTATGGCGCCAGTAGTGAATGAGAAGTAATGAAAATGTCTTCTGGTGGTGGCAGCGTGCCATTTGCTCATATAGTAACAATTTACTTTAACATATGGCCTTCTGATTCCACACTTGCAGTTCAGCAAATTTTCTTCTTAGGATGCAAGTAGAGGCCTGACTTGCCATTATAAAAATGAAATCCTGGGAACTGATTTGGCAACATTTCCACATCCATAAAAATACTACGGTCTTTATCTGCACCCCATTTAAAAGATAGGAATGGGACTTTTGAAAACCAAGCACTTTCTTTTCCAGGATATTATGTGAATAAGATGACTTCAGCAATCAGAAAAATGACCTTTAATGCAAAGATTTCTAGTGCTTGACATTTGGCTAACAATGAGGTTCAAATTTAAAATGGAGAAAGTGGCCACAAACGAGTATTTGGTTAAAAAAAAAAAAGGCTTTACTTTAATAGACCCTAATGCATGCAAAGATATTCAAAACTATTAGAAGAATGAATCTCAATGAAGCAAATTAGAATAAATTAAAATATTGCTCAACAATTCAATTAACCTTTCAAAATTGCAGGGGAAACCAAGTAATGTCACACTGTGCTTGTGTTACCTTAATAAAATACTATATACATAAAGATGGTACTCAGAACATACAATCATTAGCATTTTCCAGGGTAAATTCTGACATTCCTGCCACTCAGCAGTGACATTTACTATATAGAAATATAAAAAGTTCAGGACAAATTCATTAGTTTATGATTTGGGGTATTTTGCCACAGGCACCTCAGTTCTAATTATTTACTATTTATTTTTTGAAAGTAAAAAGAGAGAATTATGCAAATTCTGTTTGAAACCTTCCAATGAGACAAATGTTAAGAAAAGTGCACATTCTGATCTGTGATTAAATAAGAACATTTTCATCTAGAAGCTGAGCAGATCCACACCATCAGTATGAGAAATACATACAGTTTTCTCTTTGAAAACATTTCTGCCCAAGGTCCAAGTAATGGATGCTTGTTCCTTCTGGATCAAGGAAAGTCATTAAAAGGAACTCTAGCTCGGTGCTTTGCTAACTTTCCCATCAGAGATAACTAATTCCATCTCACGTATGCTGCCACCAGATAACAACATTCTCTAGTATTTCACAAACTAAAAAACCAAGAAAATTTCCAACTGCATCTGTTACAGTTTCAAGAAAATTGCTGGATATACCTCATTCTTCATGGAAATATATGCCATGTATTTCTTTCCAAGGGAGAGAAATAGCATTAATGAGCACTTACTGTGAACCAGACATTGATAGATTTTATGCTGTTTGGAACTGTTGTTCTTACATTGGGGGTTAGTAAAGCCAGGCACGAAGAAGTCACATAACCTGTATAATGACACACATTGACGACATGGTAGCCCTTGTGTGTGACTTCAGAATTGTCATGCTGCAAACCTCATGTCTTTTCAACTGTACCATGCTGCACTCAGTTCCATGAGCGACACATCAATCCCTGTTCACTCCTGACCTCAGCTGAACCAAGGTGTCTCTGAAGAATATTGGACAGTTTGGAAGCTGTCGTGATCTCCTCTCCATCATGATCTGTATTCATTCCCTCTCGGTAACATTTCAAACGTTCCATATCTAATTGCATTCTGACAAGGAAGGAAGAGAAAGCACTGGTTCAAAAACAGATGATTCTCCCTTCAGAAAGGCCGGTGACGACTGTCATCAGATGGGCATCCGCTGACTCTCACCACCCCTCCTACTTCTATTCTTGCATCTTTGCTTTCGGCTCCTGTGGTAGAATTGTACATTTTCCTGAAAGCAAGCCTCTGATTTTATATCACCAGAAGGGTAAAGAAGACAAGTATAGCATGTGACCCCAACTTAAATAAAATAGAAAAGAGAACAATCAGGACATTATCCATTTATTAGTTGAACCTAGATAGAAAGATGGATAGGAAATAGATGTAATTCAGTAGAGAATTCAGACACACGAACCGTTAAATAATCATACTATCAATATGATTAATATTCAAATAAGTATACGCACAAATTATCATTGACACTCAGAGGCTGGAAAAATTAATTTTGCCTAAAAGGGTCAAGAGATTCTTCAGAAATACATTAACTGAACTGCATCTTGGAGAATCATAAGAGTTTTATCTAATGGAGAAGATCGTGCAGAAGACATTTCTGGTACATGAAACAGAGTGAGTCAAAGGCACAAAGAAACATCTGAAAACACAGGAAGGTGTAGAAATGTTAACTTGTTCCTCAGGTCTGGAGGGTGCATAGATTAGGGTGAGGAGTAATTATTGCAAGATTTGTCATTCTCAGGAGTTTGGAATTATTCTGAAGTGAAAGGAGAGCAAAGAATTGAAACATGGAGGGGTGCCTGGGTGGCTTAGTTGGTTAAGGGGCTGCCTTGGGCTCAGGTCATGATTCCAGGGTCCTGGGATTGAGTCCCCCATCAGGCTCCCTGCTCAGCATAGAGCCTGCTTCTCTTTCTCCCTCTGCCTGCTGCTCTGCTTACTTATGCTCTCTATTTCTCTGTCAAATAAATAAATGAAATCTTAAAAAAAAAAAAAAAAGAATTGAAACATGGAAGGGCATGCTTCTAATCCCAATGAAGGATATGGATGGATTTTATCTGTCCAGTCAGATTTCTTACATGGTACTTGGGCTTATATATGTGATGACGAGAGAACCACTAGTTCATAGTGTATATCTGAGGTGTGGGAGGGAAGAGGCCTTTTCTTTCCAATTCTCCCATATTTTCCAGAGAAGCCGACTCATAGTCAAGGAGTCATCCCTTCTAGACACTGCTGTTTGGCAGAAGCAGGAGCCAAATCTACGTGTATGGGATATTTTATGTTCCATGGAGATTAGAGTCAGCTACATAACCGTGTTGGCCAGCTCTTGCTCATAGCATTCCTAACCCCTTGAGCTCATCTCCTGAAAAATCTACAAAAGCTCAAGCCTATACATGAGGAATGAAATACTTTTGCATTGTAGGAGGGAATGTGATTTGGTGCATTAAGACTTGAATTTCACCTCTGATTCAAACACTTATTAGCTGCCTTGGGCATGTTACTTAACTTCCTTGAGACTAGGTTCTCTTTTGTAAAATGGAGGTAATGATATTTATGTTGCAGGGGTCTTGTGAGAATTAAACAAATAGTATATGGAAATAATAGATCCTCAATAAATGGTACATTCCTCTGGTACAGAGGCTTAATTTTCTTTCTGTCACCATATAAAGCATTCCTCTCTATTAGGGGGAGAATCAGGCAAAAAGGAGAAGAAAGTTTAGCACATTACACATGCTAATTGCAATGGGGATAAAGCATATTTTCTTTACTTCCCTGAGATTTCCTGAAGACAGATGACATTATTTCATATCCCTTCCTAATTAGTCATTCACTGTTGAGAAGAGTAGTGTTTCTATTTAATAACATGAAATAGCCAATTGTCTAATCAAAAGCTGAGAGATTTATGCCTTAGTGGAGCCAGCAGAAAGCTCATAATTTTCAATTTCCTCTGAGATTTTTTTTGATTTTCTTTATGAAGCAGAATATTTTCAACATCAGATCATTTTACACATGTTGACTTGCTTAAATACTGCTACCACTAAGGCTCTTCGGTGGAAGCTGAAATTTCTCCACTTTCAATTAGCAATGATGAGATTTGCCTGAAGACTGTCACCTGACAGTTCACGGGTACCTCTTGGTTCCAATTTAAATCAGACACTGTTCTGGCAGAGGTCATACCTGAGTGCTCTATTCATTTACCTCACATTTAGAGATAAAATTTTGTGCACAGAGTATGGGTTCAATTAATATTTGTTAAGTAAGTAAAAAATGCAAGACCACTGTAAAGATAGACATCTGAGTAATTGTGGTGGTTTCCTATTTTCTTATTTGTATTTTTATTAGAGCAGATTCTCCTTGCTGGGTAGAATCATCCCTAGTATTAGTGTAGTGCAGGCAGTTACAAAAGACCAGTGGGGAAAAATAGCATGACCCCAATGCATTGTACGTTTACCCTGTTTTCTGGGAATGTTTTATCATTCCTTAGTGGCTTACACATGGTAAAGGAACCAATCTAAAGAACGTAATCACTGAATTAAGGAAGAGTCACCTTAAGGACAGTGTCAGAATAAGACATAGAGATGAAGTAAATATCTTCTTGCTTGACAACTGTGTGACTCTGTGTGATTCACATCACACATCTCAACTGGACTTTGCCAAGAAGACAAGTTAAAACTAGACTCGGATAGAAACCACAGTTCATTCCCTCATGCCTCTCATTTTCTTTGTTCATATGAAGGAAACATCTGGTTTATATAAGACCTGAGGCTTATATAATTTGTGAGCGGGCTCTTTAAGAAAAATGATACAAAAATTATACATTTACAACAAATAGAAAAGCAATTATTAATTAATGATAAGGAAAAAATCATAAAAGTTATAAATGTCAGACAATCCAGAAAAATATTTTTATTAATTAGTTAGCAACTTGCATAGAAATAACTGCAAATGAAGTAAATATATCCCACTAAGTGTACCTAGCATTCAGCTTCCCCTTATTCAGATTTCAAAAATGCCTATAACTACTCCAACATTACCAGATATAAGAAGAGGGTGGGGAGTCGGGTGAGCCTGGTGGTGGGTGTTGAGGAGGGCACGTATTGCATGGAGCACTGGGTGTGATGCATGAACAATGAATCTTGGAACACTGAAAAAATAAAATAAAATTACCAGATACAAGAAGAAATAATGACAGAAAAAGAAGTTGGAATGAAGAGACAGTTGTGGGTAAGTAGCTCACTTTTCCAAAGTTTACAAGATTGTATGATTGTGACCACATTGCTAGGGCCCTTCTGGGACTTGAGGAGCCTGTGCAATGGAGGAGCCCAGCAACTTCAACTCCATTCACTTCATAGTAAATCTGCCTGGCAGGAAAATCTGGGCAACAGTTTTCTGTCTGCCTAATGATTAGAGTCACGACCCAGAATATCCTAGAAGTTCAAATAGCATCGTGTCAAATGAAAAACTCAATAGGCTTTATAGTCTACTATGAATGTTGTGACTTTAGTTCCCTTTAGAAATTCTACAGTATAAATGCTTTTATTTATTTAAAGTGCCATAGTAAATATAACATGTATTTTAAATATACATATACTTATATATGTTTATATATGTGTATGTATATACATGTTATATATACATATACATGGTATGTATATACATATACATGATATATATATCACCCTCCTACTATGTGTGAGCAATGGTGAACATAACAGAGTCTTAGCCCGCAAAGAACTTATTGTTGGAGGATCACAAATAAGTAGGTGGTCAATTATAATACATGTGATTAAGTGGTGTTCTGAAAAGGGCCAATATTATGGAAGTGTGTCGGAGGAATACAATTCCTACTGAGGGAAGAAATAAAGTCCAAATCAAGTCTTAAAGGACGACAGAAGTTTTCCAAATGAAAGTGTGGAGGAATTTTGGCAAAAATGCAAATTTCCTGAGACAAGGGAAATGTATGCAAAGAACTGGATGCAAGAAACTTTGTGGCATGATTGAAAAATTGAAAAAAAAAATGAGATGACTAAGTTGTGGCACTGGGTACAGGAATGGTAGGAGAGGGCAAAGATAGGTTGGCAGGAGACGAGAATGGGAAGGTTTGTGCGTATAAGATCTCATGGAAACTTAGGGACCATATAAATTATTAAGCTTTTCCCCAACAGTACTGGGGAAATCACTGAAGAATTAAGAAAGATAGTGTCCTGATAAGACTTGCTTTAGAAAAGATGACTCTGACTATAGTATAAAGAATGATTGGGGTAGGACAAAATTAGAAGCCGTGAGACTAATTAGATGTCTATTTCAGTAATCTAAGAGAAGGCTAGCAGTGGGTAAAATTAAGACATAGAGAGGCTATATCATAACAGAACTTAAGAACTGACAGGATGAGGATGATAAAGGAGAGAAAAGAAAGAATAAAGGCCAAGTTTTTAGCCTGGGCAACAGGATGACACACATGACATTCATAAAATAAGCCAAACAGGCCAGTTTCTGACATCTTGAGTCCGAGGTGCAAAAAGATATCCAAGAAGACATATCTAGGATGCCAATGGATAAAAACGTCCAAAGCTCTAGGCAGATATCTAGCCTGACTCAGAGATGTGTAAGTCATTGCTGGAGCACCGGTTGTTGAATCAGTACTTGCTGATGAAATTACATGGAGCGGGTGACCCGGACCGGACACAGGTTCAAGCTGCATCTCCGTTCAGAGTCAGCGTTTTAGTTCCACTCAGCTGTCCACTCTGTAGTAGAAGACGCCAAATCTGCCTTGTTATTGTCCTGTGCCTGGTGCCTCAAACAATGCCAGGTCCAAGACAGATGCTGAACAAATATCAATGTAATAAATAAGGAGGACCAGTTAAAGAATAAGCAAAGAACTCACAAAATTAGAATTAGAAGCAGCCAGGAAGTTGGTAGAAATACCGGAATTTTTCAGTGTCGTGAGCTTTAGGGCAAGAGAGGGTTTAAAGGAAAGAGTGATCAATTGCGTTACCTATAACAGAGAGGTCAAATAAGAAAATGTCCTGGGTATATCATTTGAATTTAGCAGGAAAAAAGTTGCAGAGACCTCGTTCTGCTTAGTTATGCTATTTCAATTCTACAGTTCGTTATAGTGGCACCTACTTAATCTCAGTTCTTTGGGAGACTCATTCTGTCTTCAAGATTCAGTGAAATTTCGGAGGAGTCGGTGCTGCGGAGTGGAAGAGGCGATTCTTACCCATTGATACAAACCGGATGCCCCTTAGACATCTCCTGTTTGTGCATACAGGGGCTCTTAAATCCTGAGGCTCCCACCTGCCATCTGTGTCATACTTTGAACATAAGCATCAGGGGTCTCTTTGGCTAAATACAGAAGGGAGACATTATCTTTCTTGAGCCTCCCTCAAAGCTGTGCCTAAAAGGCAAGGGTATTTTGTCTCTGCTCTCGAAGGCTACAAACCTAGCTGGGGAACTGCTGAATCTGTGAGGCTTTGCCTTCATTACTTCAACTATTTCTCCCCCCCTCCTCAACTCAAGGGCTTCTTTCAGCAGGGGAAGGGGGTGTCAAGATAAGGATAGTAATTCTTCTCTTTTCCATTCACTTTGTCTACAGCCCAAACATCTTTTTCCACAATGGAATAAAGGGAGGTCTCAAAGGCACATTCTTCTCTCTCTCCTAATCACCTTCTCAAGAAAATTGACTAATCACCTTCTCAAGACAATTGCCAGAAGCAACTACCTGCTTGAATAGAGAGAAAGAGAAATGAGAAATATTATGAGAAAGTAGTTGATATTAATAACTTAGAACTATTTCCACCCTTCAAGGGTTTTTTTTTTTTTTTTTTTTTGTCAGAAATGTAACCATAAGAGAAAAGAATATGGAAGTTAGAGGTAGATGCCAGTTTGAGATAGGGTTTTCCTTTTACTCAAGCATATTTAAATAATAATGGAAAAGACCCAGAGAAAGAAAGAAGTAGAGATAGCTAGAAAGAGGGATTTATCAATAGAGTAAGGTCCCGGTGAAGGTAGTAGAGCCTAGGACTCAGAATTCTGTGGAGTCTAATAGTCTCATTTTCCCCAGTTAATTGAGATATAATTGACAAAATTGTATATATTTAAGGTATGCAACATGATGATATTTTTATTAAGGATGATTTTTGAGCAGTTTTAGGTTTACAATACAGAGGAACATAGATTTTCCATGTTCCTTCTGCCCCCACACATTCAAAACCTCCCTTGTTATCACAGTCACTCACCAAAACTGTTCATTTTTGAAAACCAAGGATGAATCTACTGACACATCGTAATCACCCAATGACCTAAGTTTACCTAAAGGTTACTCTCGGTGTTGTACATACTACAGGCCTGGACAAATGCATAATGACATATTTATCATTATAAGATAATATGGAAGATTTTTATTGCCCTAAATATCCTGTTCTGTGCCTATTCGTCCCTCTCCCCTCACCCTATTCTCACTGCCACCCTTAGCAACCACTAATCTTTTGATCGTCTTCGTAGTTTTGCCTTTTTCAGAATATCACATAATTGCAATCATATAGTATGTAGCCTTTTCCAATTGACTTCTATCACTTAGCAATATACATTTAAAGTTCCCCCATGGTTAAGAGCTCATTTATTTTTAGAGCTGAATACTATTCCATTGTTTGGATGTACAGTTAATTATCCATTCATTTAATCAAGGACATCTTGGTTGCTTCCAAGTTTTGACAATTATGAATAAAGCTGGTATAAACATTTATGTTCAGCTTTTTTGTAGGCATAAGTTTTCAGTTCCTTTGGATAAATATCAAAGAGCACAACTGCTGAATCATGTTTAGTTTTGTAAGAAACTGTCAAATTATCTTGTAAGGTGGCTATTACCATTTTGCATTCCTACCACAATGTATGAGAGTTCCTGTTGCTCCACATTCTCACCAGCATTTGGTATTATCCATGTTCCAGATTTTAGCCATTCTTATAGGTGTGTAATAGCATCTCATTGTTGTTTCAATTTGCATTTTCCTGATGACATATGATGTGGAACATATTTTCATACATTATTTGTCACCTGTGTACATTCCTTGGTGATGTGTCTGTTAAAGTCTTTGGTCCATTTTAAAGTCAGATTGTTTGTTTTGAGTTTTATAATCTACACAAAAGTAATTTTTATCCATATGCAATAAAAATAAGCCCATAATTGTCATCAGATTTTTATAATATTTTATTCTATATCTCTCTACTTTGAGATTTATTACAGTTACCTTTTTGAACATTCATGTAAAATTCAGTTAATAAGAAACCACTAAGCCTTTAAAAGCCGTGTACCATCTCTCTTCTAATAGATATTCTGCATTTAGGAAAAATAAAGTGCCCATTAGCACCCCCCCAGAAAAAAGAATGTATATTTTGGATAATAGTCTTTTATCAGAAGTGACTTTTACAAATATTTTCTCCAAGTCTGTGGTTTCTCTTCTAATTTTCTTGATACTACCTTTTGAAGAGCAGTTTTTAATTTTAATGAAGTCCAGTTCTTCAATTACTTTTTTCCTGGGTTGTATCTTTGGTATTATATCTAAAAAAGCATTACTGTACCCAAGGCCATCTAGGTAACCTCCTATGTTATCTTATAGAAGTTTTATAGTCTTGTGTTTTCTGTTTAGGTCTATGATCCATTTTGCATTAATTTTTGTGAAGGGTATAAGCTTTAAATTCATTTATTTGCATGTGGACATCCAGTGTTCCTGTACCATTTGCTGAAGAAACAATCTTTGCTTGCTTGTAAAGGCAATTGTATTGCCTTTGTTCCTTTGTCAGAGATAGACTATATGTGTGCTTTCTATTCTGTTCCATTAATCTATCTGTTCCTTCACCAATACCATACTGTTTTGATTATTGTAGATTTATAGTAAGTTTTGAAGTTCAGTAGCATCAGTCCTCCAACTTTGCTCTTCTCGTCCCACATTGTGTTGGCTACTCTGGGTCTTTTGTCCCTCCACACCAACTTTAGAATAATTTTGTTGATATTCATAAAATAACTTGCTGGAATTTTGATTGGGATTGCACTCAATCTACAAATCAAATTTGGAAGAACTAAAATCTTGATAATATTGAGTCTTCCTATCCATGAACACGGACTTTCTCCATGTATTTAGTTCTTTGAGATTGTTTATGACTAGTTTTGTAGTTTTCCTCATATAAACCTTGTATATATATTTTTAGATTTATACATATTTCATTTTTGGGATACTAATGTAAATAGTATTTTTTTTTTAATTTCAAACTACTCCAGTTCACTGAAATACAAGAAAGCTACTGACTTTTTTTGGTATACTGACCTTGAATCCTGCAACCTTGCCATTATCACTTAATAGTTCTGGGAGTTGTTGCTATTGTGGATTCCTTCAGATTCTCTACATAGATGATCATATCATCTGTGAATAAAGACAATTTTATGTCTTCCTTCCCAATATGTATATCTTTGATTCACTTAACATGATGATTTGATATACGTATAGTTGTGTAATGATTACCACAATCAGGTTAATCAACATAACCGTCACCTCACAGTTACTTTCTGTGAGTGAGAATGCTTAAGATTTACTCTTTTAGCAGATTTCAAATATATAAGACAACATACTGTATTGTATATTTGGCTACAGTCACTATGCTGTATATTAGTTCCTCAATACTTATTTATCTTATAACTGAAATTTTGTACTTTTTGACTAACATCTCCCCATTTTCTCCACACTTCAGGTGTTGGCAACCGTTATTCTACTCTCTGTTTCTATGAGTTTGTTTTTTTTTAGATTCTACATATAAGTGATGTCATATAGTATTTGTTTTTCTTTTTTTAAAGATTTTATTTATTTGAGAGAGAGAGAGATAGAGAGAGAGAGAGAGAGGACATAGAGGGAAAGTGAGAGAGAGAAGCAGACTCTCCACTGAGCAGAAAGCCCAACAAGGGGCTCGATCCCAGGACCCCTGAGATCATGACCTGAGCCAAAGGCAGATGCTTAACCAACAGAGCCACCCAGGCACACCAGTATTTTTTTGTCTGGTTTATTCATTTAGCATAATGCCATCAAGCTTCATCCATACTGTTGCAAGTGGCAAAATTTCCTTTTATTTTTTATGGCCAAATATAATAGTCTGGAATAGACTGGAAGAAGAATGTTTCTTACAATTCAGTATTCAGAATAAAGGAGGGAGGGTAGTTTTATAGGCTCTCCAGTGGAAAATTAAGAAATATACATTGTGATGGTATCTAATTTCTCAGTGAAATAGAAGGCAAGACTCCTACAGAAATCTGGGTTTGAGGAGAATATAGTTTTGAGAGAATAAAAGAAATTCTGGGCTTTGGGGTCATTAAGTGTATTTTTAGTGGTACTCATCTCGATGGTTCTATAATTTACTTTAGCAGGATTTAGCAATCAAGATTTAGGCAAAAAGGAAGCAAACATTAAGACTGAGCCCTGTTTGGAGTTTAGTCACCTAAGTATAATGGATAGTCAGCAGAGTTTTCTTAGTTTGCTAATTAAATGCAGGAATAATGGATAGACAGGGATAATGGATAGAAAAATTTTCTGAATTTGCTCAGAAATAGTTCACTATGTTGTCTAAGTCCAATTTCTCCCTGATTTTGACTCCATAAAATTATGTATTTAACAGGTTCCCAAAAGCCTAGTGGCCCCCAAGAATTGTAGCAGCTGTAAAGCAAATTTAATGAACTAAAGTCCAATTTAGTGAGGCATATGCAATAAAAACAACCGTGAGGTCTCTGGGACTTGAGAGAGAAGCTGAATTTGTGTTCATCAAAAAGGAAAGAGAAGCAAGTTTACAAAAGTGTCAGTAGCAGCAGAGAGATTGTGAGCAATCCATGTTCCATGTTGACTTCTTACAAATGAAAGTAGATTTTGATTATTTGGAATCTAAGCTATACATGCTGGAGGAATTGGTCCTTATTTGACATGAGAGTGAACTCTAATGAATAAATCTGGGTTAAAGGGCTGTGATGTGTTTTCTATTTCTGTAGTTGGTTCTAACTCAAACTAATAGTTTAAAAAAATGCATAAGTAATACATAAATATATTCTCACTGTAAAACATTCAATGATACAGAACTATACCAAATGACAAGTGTTCATCTTTCTTCTCTCCCTTCTTCAATGTTCTTCTCCATCTCCATCCTCAGGCCTTCCTATATTTGTATATAAATTTCCTCTAAACATAGTTTGTGCCATTTGTCTTCTTAAAATGCCATACTATTTAAATAACCATGAAGAGATTATGAAATTAATCTATTTTGAGTTCAACTCTAAATGTTCTCTTTTAATTTTTAATTAATCTTTTTAATTTTGTCAACTTGATGAAAGAAAATTATGTATTAACTTGTTTTTTTCTTTGAAAACTAGTAATATGATCTTCATTTTCTTTTATGGACATTTGTATTTCTTCTGCATATAATCTTTGCCTGTTTATAATCTTTGTCCATTTTTTTAAATTATGATACTTCTATTTTTCCTAGGGATTTATAAAAGGTTATGGATTATAGATGTGAATCTTCACCTTTTAAATAGGTAATAATAACACATATAGGTCAGTTAAATGCTAGCCTTATTGAATGAGTTTCCCATGGTAATTTTTTTTTACTTTTTTGTAGTATCATTTATAGCCCAGTAGGTTTTTTTTTTCAAAGATTTTATTTATTTGACAAAGAGAAACACAGTGAGAGAGGGAACACAAGCAGAGGGAATGGTAGCAGGAGAAGCAGGCTTCTGGCCAAAGAGGGAGCCCGATGTGGGACTCCATTCCAGTACCCTGGGATCATGACCTGAGCTGAAGGCAGACGCTTAACAACTGAGCCACCCAGGCGCCCCAGCCCAGTAGGTTTTAATTTTGTGTTCAAATCTTGTCTTTTCCTTTATGTCTTTTGAATCATATAGTATGAAGTTCTCCCAAATTATAAGACCATTTGCTACATTTCCTTCTAATATTTAGAACTTCAATGCATTTTTTAAAAAAGATTTTATTTATTTATTTGACAGAGAGAGAGAGATCAAAAGTAGGCAGAGCAGCCAGCAGAGAGAGAGAGGGAAGCAGGCTCCCTGCTGAGCAAAGAGCCTGATGTTGGGCTCGATCCCAGGACCCTGAGATCATGACCTGAGCCAAAGGCAGAGGCTTTAACCCACTGAACCACCCAGGCGTCCCAGAACTTCAATGCATTTTGAATTTATTTTTGTACATAGTGTAAATTTAAAACTTGTTCTTCCTCCTCACTTGGATAACCAATCATCTCTATGATATTTGTTGAAGGTTCTTTTTCCTACTTTTAGCATGGGTGTTCTTCCCATAAACTAAATGTCAAAATACATATGAATAATTTTTTTAGATTTCTATTTCACTGATTTTTTTTCTAAAATGATACCTTAGTGATTTAATACTTCCAGCTTTATAGTATGTTTTCATACTGGGTAGAAGTCACTCCTTATTTTTTTTTTTCCAAAGCTGTCTATGCCTGCATATCTTTCAGATGAATCTTAGAATTATCTTACATTCTTTTGAAAAAATCCTCTTGGAATTTTTATTAGAACCTATTAAGTTAGTAGATAATTTGGTGGTAATTTATAACATGAAAATAGTAAATCTTTTAATGAACATGGTATTCTCTTCATTCAGTAAATTATTATAGCTTTACTCATAAAGGTTTTGTAAATTTCTTATTAAGTTCTTTTCTAAGTATTTTGTATTGTTATTATAAATATTTTAACTAATCCAAATGGCCAACAGACACAAGAAAAAATGCTCAACATCTCTAGGCATCAGGGAAATACAAATCAAAACCACAATGAGATACCACCTCACACCAGTCAGAATGGCTAAAATTAACAAGTCAGGAAATGACAGATGTTGGCGAGGATGCGGAGAAAAAGGAACCCTCCTACACTGTTGGTGGGAATGAAA
>CM053606.1:124889446-124917566 GCA_028646535.1 Procyon lotor | reverse complement strand
TCAATCAGAGAAAGACAATTATATGACCTCACTGATATGAGGAATTTGAGAAACAATACAGAGGATCACGGGGGAAGAGAGGAAAAAATGAAATGGGACGAAACCAGAGAGGGAGACAGACCATAATAGACTCTTAATCTCAGGAAATAAACTGAGGGTTGCTGGAGTGGAGGGGGGTGGGAGGGATGGGGTGGATGGGTGATGGACATTGGGGAGGCTATGTGCTATGGTGAGCACTGTGAATTGTGTAAGACTGATGAATAACAGACCTGTAACCCTGAAACAAATAATTCATTAAATGTTAAGAAAGAAAGAAAGAAAGAAAGAAAGAAAGAAAGAAAGAAAGAAAGAAAGAAAGAAAGAAAGAAAAGAAAGAAAGAAAGAAAGATTGATTTTAGCTATTGCTGATAATATTGGAACTTTAAAATTCTTTTTATTATTATATTCAATTAGCCAGCATATAATACAACATTAGTTTTTGTTTTTTTTTTAAAGATTTTATTTATCTACTTGGCAGAGAGAGATCACAAGCAGGCAGAGAGGCAGGCAGAGGGAGAGGGGGAAGCAGGCTCCCCGCTGAGCAGAGAGCCCGAAGCCCGATGTGGGGCTCTATCCCAGGACCCTGAGATCATGACCTGAGCCGAAGGCAGAGGCTTTAACCCACTGGGCCACCCAGGCGCCCCACATCATTAGTTTTTGATGTAGAGTTCAATGATTCATTAGTTGCATATAATACCTATTGCTCATCACCACGTGTGTCCTCCTTAATACCAATCACCCAGTTACCCCTGTCCCCCCACCCCCTTCCCTTCTGCAATCTTCCTAAAGTGTAATCACCAGTTTGTTTCACAGATTCCAGAGGCTCTCATGGTTTGTCTCCCTCTCTGATTTCTTCCCATTAAGTTTTCCCTCCCTTCCCCTGTGGTCTTCCCTGCTATTCCTTATGTTCCATAAGAATTTTAAAATTCTTATTTGTAACTGGTTTTCTTATTGAGCTCTTCTGTTAGCTGTAATGGCTTCTTATTAGATTATCTTTAAATTTCTAAAGCAATGATTGTGCTGTCTGCAAATAACAACCATATTTAGAAACTTTATTTTATTTTCTCATTTAACTGCATTTTTAGGACTTCTGCCTAAATAGTACTGGTTACAGTAGAAATTCTTGTCCTGTTCTAACATCATTGGGAACGTTTCCATTTTACAACAAAATGATACTTGCTGTAGACTTACAGTAAATACTCTTTATCAAGCTAAGAAAGTGGTTTTTTTCATCTCTTAGATTGCTAACAGATTTGGATTTTTAAAAATTCAGGCATAGGCACTGGATTTTAGTAAGTAGCTGAATTAAGGCCATTATGAGGGTTTTTTTTAAAATGTACTAATAAATCTAGAGGGTTACATTTAGAGTTTTCTTGGGAATTGCTTTTAGAATTTTTCTAATATCAAATAATTATTTCATTCTTGGGAAAAGTCTATCTTTTCCTAATGTTTTAAAGTCAATATATCGTTATATTTAATTTACTGATAATTTATTTAAGACTTCATACATGAGTTTTGGTCTCTGGTTTTCTTTAAGTGCCATTCTTGTATGGTTTGTTTATTGGTATTAGACTAGCCTTATTAAATAGGTTAAGATGTTTCTCTATTGTTGCTTTTGTCTTTATGCTTTGAACAATTTATAAAATATAGACACTTATCATTCTTTGAAGTCTAACTAGACCTGTTGCCTTTCTAAAGAACAGATCTACGTTTCCAAAGAATAAATTCTCTACCTTTTCAATTTTTTCGATTGTCATTTGCATATTTTAATTTTCTATTTTTTGATTCAAATTTGGTAATCTACATTTTCTTAGAAAATTACCCATTCATTCTATATTTCAATCACATGTTATAATAATATATGTGCTCCAGTATAGCCAGCCCTCTCTTTATAGATAAAAGGAACATTTTCCCAAGAAATATTTTTCTCTCCTCCATGCAGACATGGCAATTTTTATTTGTTCATTTTGGTGGGTTGATATTAAAGACATCCTATAAATATCAATTAACTCTGAACACGAAGTAATTTTCTGACAATATAGAACGGAAATTAAAGAAAACAGAGTAGGAGAGTAAATATAGCCTGAGAAGGTAATAGAAGTAATGTTTTGTCAGTGCACTTTTTGGGTAATCTTTTGCATGTAAGGCCATCACAACACTGAAGAAATTAACCACAATTTTTGCAAGGCCTAAAATGAGACTAGTAATACTGCATTCTATGCTTAATATTCAGATTCAAATTCTTTTAGTTAATATCTACACTGGAATTCCATGACACCTTTATATAATAACTTTGGCAAGAAAGAATTAGTAGTCCAAAGCTGCATTGCCTAACATGCCCCCTTCTCCCTCATGTTCCTGGTAGAAGAGCTCAGAATTACCTGGAGAGCTCATTAAAGAGATCATTGGACCTCATCCCAGAGTTTCTGGGATGGGCCTGAGAATGTGTATTTCTGACAAGCTTCCAGGTAATCCTGATGCTGCTGGTCCAGAAACCACATTTTAAGAGCCACTGTTCTAAAGTAATAGCAGTTTGATTTGGGTAAATGATCACCTAAGACTTCCTCACCCAGTGTCCCTTGACGTTCATTGGACCCACAGGCCTAGGCTCCAGCCAGTGGATTGCAAGTGAAACAGATGTTTGTGCAATATTTGGAACATGTTCTTAAAAGAAAAAGAGCATGCCTTCTCTTTCCATTTCTGCCTTCCCACTGGGTAGAATGCAGCCTTGACGGTGATTGGTTTTTGACTCTGAAAAGATAAAAAGTTTCTTGGGGATAACAGGGCCCAAAACACTATCAAATCATTTTGTCTATCCTGATTATGACCTGAACTGCTTTGTGAAAGAAATAATCTCTTATCTTGTTCAAGCTACTGCCACGTGGGACTTCTTATGACTACAACCTAGACTGATGCAAACAAACACACAGATATTTTGCTGTTCTAAAGTCTGCTTTAGCACATCAGCAAGAATAATCCTGTTAAACCTTAAATCAGACTTCTTCACTCCTCCACTCAAAATCCTTAATGGGTTCTCATTCCAGGATAAAAGCCAAGGCTATTGTACTGGTCCATGCATTACATGATCATCAGCAACCCAATTTCCCACCCTCAACGTCCACAACCTTATCCTTTTACCCTTGCTCACTCTGTTCTACCTCTGTGGGTTCTGACCTATTTATGGTACACTTATCAGCCTACTCCTACAGAATTCCCTCCCTCACTCCCTTCATATCTCACTGGCACCTCCTCACTGAGACCTTCCCCAACTACTCTTACTTAAAGTGGTATCAACAAATTTCTTACCTCCCCTGGTACTTCCTCTATCCCTTCTTTCTTCTGTTTTTCTTCAGAGCACCTATCACCCTCTGACACAATGTATATTTTCTTTATTTATGTTACATCATGTCTCCCCTTCAACTAGAATGTAATTCCCAAAAGGCGGGGATTATTGACTGTTTTGGTCACTGCTGTGTTCCAGAACCCATATAACCTGGCATATATAGTAGGTGCTCAACAAATAATTGTTTAATTAACAAATTCATGTGCTATTGAATGCATGCATGCATGCACAAAAATGATTTGTAGAGGGCAGCTCTGTATGCTCATCAGAAGCAAGTAAGTGTGTTGGTTGGTAGCACTGAGATGAGAACAGATTCATGTCAGAACTTCAGCCTTGCCACTACTAGTTTTGTAACCAAACGACATTCTTCATCTACTGACGAATTAATATGATTAAAATGAACATAGTACCTACTTGCTGTGATTGTTGGGAAGGTTGAATGGTGACATCTTTAAAGTGTTTACCATAGGACCTGACACATAGTATGAGTTCAGTAAATATTCAAGCTTGTTATTATCTTGAGCCATTTTCCTTCAAAAAATTTATGGGAAGGAAAGTCCTCAGAGAATAAATATGTTTCAAATGAATGAGAATAGGCTAAGAAAGAATTATCCCTCAACTCAGCTCAACTAAAATGTTTGAACTCTGTCTTCTTTTAACATCTTCCCTTTAACCTTTCATTTTTGACCTGCTGGTCTGAGGACCATCCCTCACTCTTCACAAAGCTAGATTTCTCAACATGGGTTTCCAGAATGGACTCTATCAGGATCATCCGATATGTATTGAAAAATTCAGATTCCAGTTCTTTGCAATCTACTGAATGGGACTCTGATAGGTTAGAGCCTGTATGTATAAGTAAAAAGCTCCTTCAGTTACTACTAAATATATTAATGTTTGAGAATGTTGAGTTTTGCTTAATCATGCTTCAGATATTATGGCTAAACGGTTGCACAATGATACATGCAAGAGCTATCTGAAACAGAGATTTCTCAGGGCTCATCTGATTTCCTCACCAAGAAATACCACCCAAGCCTGAACTCACCATAGGTCTGTATACATCTCTGGAGAAACAGATATCAGACTTTATATGCTTATTCATATAAATGAGAGCATCTAAGGACATATAGCTATAATCAACCAACCAACCAAACAAAAAGCCCTCCATCTAAGAAGTTACAAATATGAGAAGTTTATAGGGATGGGTGTGTTGGTTAGTATATATAGGTATGAATTCATTCATTCATTTACGTAAACTCTAAACCAAACGTAGGGCTTGAATTCACAACTCTGAAATCAGGGGTCAGATACTCTACTGAGTCAGCCAGGTACCCTGGTTTTTCCTTTCCTTTTCTTTTTCCCTCCTCAGCAATCCCTGAGACTCTTTATCTATCCTAACTGCTTACTGAGCAACTCTGATCGGGGGAAGGCGAATGGAATCCCTACTCCCCAATCTGGTAGGGTTTTCTGTCCATTCTGTTTCCAAAGGACAGTTCCTCTCTGCTCACAGTCTTCTTTTGATCTCTGCCAATAATGTTGGTCAATTTACGTGACCTATCCCTCTAGATAACCAGTTTCTAACTGAGGTCCTGCATTAAAGATATTGGCTGCTTCAGCCATAATAGTATATGACTATTATACTATATATAATAACTTAATGGATGAATGGGACCTGGAAATTCCATGGCCCACAGGGGAAACCTTTGAATATTGACACAGCCATAGCTTTAAGTCAAGAGTAAGATCACTGTTTTATTTGTGATATATTATCTGGTTCCCAGGCAAACTGCCCCATAGCATCTGCTCAACAGCAACATTAATTCTTTCCAAATCTAATTTCACCTGTTTCTGGCTTCCTCTTCTTCACAACAGACCAAGCCACTGGGATTCCATAGAAATTCTGGTTAAGTCAAGCAGAGTATGAAAAGTTTCACTTAATAAGTGAAAGCCTAGAGGTATTGACAAAGAAATGTCAGAGCCAGACCTCAAGTGAAATGGATTAGATTGAGAAAGGCAGAACAAGGGAATTTAAGCAAATCAGAAACTTATGATAAAAGTAGTAATGCATTAGAGTAGTATAGCAAAGGAGAGTTGTGTTTGTTTGTTTGCTTTTGTAGAAATGTGATTTGAATTAGAGCCAAAACATGAAAGTCAGCTTATGAAGAGAAAGGACAGCAAGACACCAGTACTATTAGCTAATTGTTCAAACTGAGGTCAAGTGGCAGAGTGTCCTTTAGGCCAGAGAAGCCTGCTCCTTGATGGTAATTGACAGGATAAAGAAGGATAATGTTGGGAAGCTCTAGCATCAGATATCAGAGGTATTGTATTACGGATCTTGGAGCCCAAGGACAAAAACATCACAGTGAGTAGAATTCAGAGGAATGAAGCAGGGTCTCAGCTATAGGGATCATAGGTAGCAAGATTCACGTGGTAAAGGCAACAGGACAGATAAGATGAAACACTGCATACTCCCTCGAAGGGCCGGTTTGGTCCCAAATTGGAGTGTGGGTCAAAACCCGTGGGGAGATTTGAATGACCCAGCTACAAAGATTTGGGTTACAAAAAGTCTTTTTCCAAAAAAAAAAAGACAAGAAAAAAAGCTTTTCTCTAATAATTATATAAAAATAAGACAAGCATAGGAATGCAAATCCAATAAACTAGTTGAGTACTTGACTCAGTTTATAATAATCGCAATCTAGAAATCTTTGAATAAATATATGACATTTGATTGGGAATATTGGGATCATATTGGAAAACATTCAAAGTTATTAGTGCTATTTTTCCTGGAGCTTCAGCTTCTCTTCTGTGAAGCGTTCAATACATTTTCACAAGTTTATTATAAGTATCAAATAAAACCATGTCTATGAAAGTCCTTATCAACTAGAGGTAGGTTATTATAATGATAATTTTTATATGTAATAGATACAGAAGTAGATATTGTGGAATGCCCTTTTTGTGAAATGGTAAAGAAAAGTGAGGAGGAACTAAGCCAGCTGGTCTGGACAATTTATCTTGAATGGATAGATGGTAATTCACAAAAGGGTACTAATCAATGTCAGAGATGGCAGCCAAGGCTAAGATTCACAGAAACTGCTTCAAGTTTAAGCACAACAACTGAGGCAAGTCTACATATAGAGGAAAACTTCCCAAGAGGCTGGTGCTGTTATCAGGAACAAATTAGAAAGTAAACACAAGATAGGTTAAAGTCTTGGTCAAGATAGGAACTGAGAACATTTAGAGGGTATTAAGAACCACTTTGTGATGCCAGCTCTGTGGTTCTGGGCAATTTTCTAGATTTACAAGGCCCTAGACGTTCAGACAGGCAATATAATGAACACCATCCTGTTGTTCCAAGAGTACCGGTTTATACTTATTGTTCCAATGTAATTATCAATAGGATTCATTTTATCTCTCAATTGTTTTCTGGAAAAAGTGGGATGAGTGGACAATTGAGAGCAGAGATAGAAGAAAGAAGACCAAAAGTGATTGCAAAAGGAGAAAGGAATTCAAGTGTATCAGGGAAAACCCCAACCCACTCCTTTGGATTTAGGAAAGGTCGGGTGATGTCTTAGGCCTTAATGGCAATACTTTCCCTAAAGCATGTATTTTCTAGGGTAGAACAAATATTTCCTTCTCATTCTCCTTGATAAGCTGCTTTTGGAAGTTTCCCAGTCAGAATCAAATAGGTGACTAAAATGTTTGAGAACACGCAGTACTTTAATATAATTTAAAAACTTAGGAGGTTTTTTTTTGTTTGTTTTCTTTTTTTTTTAAGATTTTTATTTATTTATTTGACAGAGAGAGATTACAAGTAGGCAGAGAGGCAGGCAGAGAGAGGGGGGTAAGCAGGCTCCCTGCTGACCAGAGAGCCTGATGCGGGGCTCGATCCCAGGACCCTGAGATCATGACCTGAGCCGAAGGCAGAGGCTTTAACCCTCTGAGCCACCCAAAAGGTGCCCCTTTTGTTTTCTTTTTTAAGGTAGCCCTATACTCTTTTCACATCGTCCTTTCAGAGGCACTACCCTACAGTGGTTGTGATGGCTCATTCTTACTGCCTGAGTGTAGAGAGAATTTGCAATGTTACATTCTTCCAGAGGCTCTTAAGAGAGATTTTTCACTATAGGGAGGTCAGAGAAAACCAGAACAGTAAAAGCAAAGAATGGAATGGGCAGGGTTAGGGAAATTGCATTTGCAATGGGAGCAAGAGAGTCCAGGATGTGAAAACAGGCTGGAGATCTGTATGAGGCTGATGTAAAAGATGATGCAGAAATGCTTAAACCGGAATCAAAGGCAAATAGATATTGTAAACTGCAGTATGTCAGTGTGAGGTCCTGCACCCTGTTCAATAATTTATTCCTCACTTGGATTAGGGCGTAGATATCTAAACCACTTATTTTTCCCCCCAGTCTTATTTCAGTCCTTTGCTTGTGCTTGGCTTCATGTGATTCAGACTGATTTTGTTAATGTGGTTCTTGAGATTCACTCTGCCCATCTCTTGCATCCCTGTGGGATCCACTCCCTTGCCCGGTCACAACTTCAGACACGTGGGCTACATTTCAGTCCTTTCCAGGCTTGACCTTATCTATCTCACAGAGAAGAACATCAGATATAAGTGTGTGATCTCTGCAGTAGTATGGGAAGATATTTAAAATTAATATTTGGTAGGGTAACGCCTTCATTTCTTCCAGTGGCATGGTTATTTATTTAGTCTTTCATTTAATTCCATGGGTGAGTCACATATTCCTCTGACCAGTTGTTTTTTGCATTCTCTGAGGGAATGACTCTCAAGTACAGTGCTGGCATCTGAAATGTCCTGCTGTGTGAAGACAGGGTATTTGAATGCAGCCCTGGTACACAGCACATGAAGAGGAAGTATCCACAGATGGAGCCCCAAACAACTTGGAGATCCCTTTCTTCTGTTCTTGTAATTCCGAGCAGGCAACATTCCTCATTTGCTGGGCACTTTATAGGAAATCCAAAGCTAAGAGGCAGTTCTATATTTTGTGGGGCTTGACAAAGAGATTTCAGGCAGGTAGTGAAGGAGGTTGGAGAAAGAATGTTCTACCGTAGCCCATCACTAGAGAACATCGTGAATCTAGGAACATCCTTTCCCTTTTTTATCCAGTTGTGTTTCTTTGACGCCTTACTTAAAAAATGAAAAACAAAAACAGGGTGGATCAGGAAAATGAGATACAGAAAACTCTGGGACAGGTCATGTAAATTAAATAGGTTGTGTCACTTAACTAAGTTACCAACTTAAAGAGAGATCCATGATCTCTGAATACTACATTTACCACTTGTTAGAACTTGTGTCTTAGTGCATAATCTCATAGACTCTCTTTATTTGTTATTTTTTAGATTTCACCATGCAGTTCTTGTTATTCCCATCTAAATAGATGATTTCCATGCCTATCTTCAATATGAAGACATGTGAACTTGTCACTTTAATTCCAATGGCCTCTCCTTACTCAGCCTGAGGAAATCAATACTGGAAATAAAGATGATCCCTAAAATATTGGTGTGTCTGCTGTGGACAGTGACTGAATCAAATTGGTTCTCTTTCCCTTCATCCTGGCTGTCAGTGACATTAGACATTAAATTTAAAGTCTTGATTTCAATTTTCAGGTAATTAAAAGTCACACTCCCAGTTGCTTTTGAGATTATGATACTTCCAACTTCTAATTAACGCTCTTAACCTTTGGTAAGAACAAAGGAGAGGGCTTTGTAACTTTCTTGCCAAAGTTTCATCCTAGGGCCATTGGCTTTACTTCTACTGTAACTTAATAATGGCAGATCAAGTCTTATGTGTAGTTCATGTTCAACATTTTACCAAGGCAAGTTCTCTTAGGGAGGAAACTGGATCTTATGGCATGTGTCATTTCCCTGTCACATAGAGCATCATGAGTTAATGATACTGAGTCAGTGAATACAATCATATACTAAATATATAATTATATTCATTACTTTACTGATATGCTTTTAGTTAGATAAATAATTGAATAAATCATTTTTATTATTTAAACCTTGATTAGGGTTCAGTCCACTGCTGGGGAGATAGGTTTGGAGCCATGGATTATGCGTAGCAAACTTCAAGCTCTTGATTCTAGTGTGATTCCATCCATACTTCATCCACAGCCCAGAAAATGTTTTTCAACCACATGATATATGCAATACATTGTATTAAATGTTAGTGAGCATACAAGAAAATAAGGTGTGTTCTTCAGTATTTAAAGTACTTACAGGTGAATAATACCTGTAAATAAGTAGTTATCAAACTTTGGTTTCACAGACATTGCCTGAAAAAGGTTTAAAGTGTCCAAGTTCCATCTGCAAAATTTTGATTTACTAGATCTGTGTTTCAGACTAGAAATATATACTTTAAACAAACCCTCTGATAACTCTGAGACAGGATGATATAGGGTCTGTAATTTAAGAAGCATTGCTCTATACTCTAAATATAAATTTCAGAGGCAGGATTCTAATTGCTCCAAACTACTAAAACCAAGTTTATGGATGGCAGTGGAGAGTAGAAAATATTCTGGTCCATCTCTAGATAAATAGTCTTCTGATCTTGCTCTTGAGAATTGGATTAAAGAACAACTGGGGATTTGGAGCTCTGACAACCTGATCTACAAGATTATGACGGAAATACTTCCAATACCTAAACCTATAAATGATAGATAAAATAGAATAAATTTTAATGTGTAGCTAACTTTGCCAGAAAGTTAATGGAAATACACTGTTGCCAGAAATAGAGACAAAAGAAAAAGGTAAAGTAATATGAAAGTAGTCTGATAATAATTCAGCTCTGGAAGATAACACATAGACATTTCCCATGTGAAGTCAAAAGTTAGAGCTGAGACCTTGCATAAAGCAGGATTTTTAATAATCCACTGACTCAGGAAAATGACTAGGAATATTGTCCCTACCTACACACTAGATAAAAAAATGTCTCATGAAAAATTGATGGCCAGGGCTGTGAGTCTTATGGTTTGGGATCTCATTTTGTATTATTCATGTAATTCCAGAGTTCTCAAGCCAAAAACAAACAAAATAGTATAATGACTGGCAGAAGAAAACATAAAATCACTCAGGAGGAACCCTTGCCTCATTCAAGACATAAAAATTTTCTAAAGTAAAAAACAAGTACCAATAAACACAAGATTACAACAAAAATTTACAAAATACATGAGCAATAATCAATCATGAATTAAAAATCAGAAGATGAGACACATGAGATGAAGCACTTCGGAAATTGAAATAATAGAATGACAATCATACATAAAATACAAAGTAAGTAAGATTAAGTGATTAAAGGATTAATGAGAGAGAAAATTTTAGAGAGTGAAACCAGTAGAACTTAAAAGGAAAGAATGTAGTTAAAATTTAAAACCTTAATGATGGTTTAAATAGCATACAAGCAATATAGCTACAGGGCAATTAGTAAAATGAGAGAAGGTTCTGAGGAAATTACCCATGATACAGGACAGAGAAAGTAAAAGACTGAAAAAATGAAAATGAAATTCAGAAACAGGGGCACCTGCGTGGCTCAGTAAGCTAAGCCTCTGACTCTTGATCTTAGCTCAGGTATTGATCTCAGGGCCTGAAGTTCAAGCCCTGTGTTGGGCTCCACACTGGGCATGGAGCCTTCTTTAAAAAAAAAAAGTTAATAAAGAGGATAGGATTTAGAAAAAAAAAATCAGTATTTATATAACATTTGTTCTAAAAGGACAGAATACTATTTAAATGTATAGTACCTATGGATTTTCCAGATTTGATGAAACTCACAAATCTTAAGTTTGAAAAAACAAAAAGTTTTAAGCAAGTTTTTAGAAATCCAAATCAAATGATTCCAAGGGAAAATTCTGGAACTTCCATTAGGAAAAAAGAAGTGTCAAAAGCAACTGTAGATAAGAAAAAAAATACACAGAAATATTTATGATTGGAGCAGACTTTACAGCAGCTATGCAAGTAGCCAGAAGGACATTAGAGTAATATCTTCTAAGTATTCGGTAAGAATAAAATTCAAGTTAGTATAAACCCACCTAAACCATCATTTGAGAGTAAGAAGGAAATAAAGGCATTTTTCAAACCACTACTAAAAGAACTTACCACTAACAAATCTGCTGAAGGATGTCAGTTAGAAAGTAGGAAGTTGAACTCAGAAGTAAGAAAGAGGATGCAGGAAGCAATGTTGAAAAATAATAAAATAGTGCATATATGGATCAACCTAAATAAGGATTGACTAAATATGACATAAGCCAGACAGAGAAAGACAAATACCATAGGATTTCATTCATGTGAAATATAAAAAACAAAACAAATGGGTAAATGGACAATAAGTAGAATCAGGTCTATAAATACAGGGAAAAACCTGATGGTTACCAGAGGAAAGGGGGTAGGGGAAGGGGCAAAATGGGTGAAAGGGAGTGGAAGACACAGGCTTCCAGTTATGGAATGAAGACATCATAGGAATAAAGAGCACAACATAGAGAATATAGTCAATGATATTGTAGTAGCATTGTATGGTGACAGATGGTAGCTACATTTGTGGTGAGCATAATTTGATGTATGCTGTACATCTGAAGTTAATGTAACATAGTATGTCAACTATATTCAAAAAAATTGAAAAAGAATTGACTAAATAAGGGAAAAATAATTGCTAATATGGCAGAGTAGGTATAAATAAAATAGAATCAAATTATTGAGAAAAATTTGGAATCTAGAGAAGATTGATGATCAGAGGTGAAGAATCCTAAGGTCCCTGTACTTTTGTGAAGATGATGGAATTTTGATCAATTTCAGACATTGTTAAATCAAATATTCATTTTGAGTATTTAAAGGTAAAGAGTAAACAACAACAGCAAAAAAAAGTAAAAGAAGAAATACACTATATAAGTTCCAAACTGTAATAAAGGGCAAAAGGTTTAAAAAAAAATGTTCTAGTCAATAGAAGGTAAGAAGGGATGACAAATATAATGATAAATAGAAATCACAAAAAGAAATCTAAAACTATAAATAACCCTTATTATTGTAAACAGATTAGAAATAACAGCTCAAAAAAAGAGCTTCTTATATTTAAAAAATGTAGCCAGCTACAACAATATTCTAGAAATGACACAGAAAGCCTGAAAATAAATGAACCAAAAAAAAAATACAACAAATCAAAAACATTATTAGCAATAAAGAGATCCATTACAAACTTGAAAACAGACAATTCACCATAAAAAATAAAATAAACTTTAACTTGTGGACTCTTAGTGACAGAGTATTGAAAATTATGTAAGAATTACAAAGAAGCATTGATAAATCTCCAATTATGATGGATAATTTTAACCTATTTTTTTTGGTAATTAATAATGAAAATTAAGTGGAAGCATTTGAAAAAGTAATCAGTGCCTGAGACCTCTAACTTATTCTTCCATAATGTAGAGTTATCACTGTGAAGTGGCTATCCCCAGGACTTCATTTTCCAGCCCATTCACATATGGGCTATGATCCCGTGACTTGTTTGTTTGTTTGTTTTTTCTGTCTCAAAGGTATAGGAAGAGAAATCATAAATTAAAACATCATTGAGATATTATTTCCTGCTGATCTGGTTGATAATATTTTAAGTCTTTTAACAGCTGTTGGTAAGGATATGAAAAAATAGAAACTAACATATTGTTTGTGCTAGTATATTTGTTACAACTACTTTAGACCACAATTTGGCAATACCTCAAAAGCTGAAGATGTTAATACTTAATGGCCCAACAAGTCTATTTCTAGGTATCTTACAGCTAGAAAGCAAACAGAATTGTAAAAATTATATAAGGCAGTTCATTGCAACACTGCTCATTATAGCAAAAAATGGAAACAATCTCTGTCTTTAAGTAGGAAATAAATACACTGTTATATATTAATATAATAAATACCACAAAACAATTATAATGGAAATATAATTCATTAGATCTAAATCTAGTGATTTAGATCATTACTAAATCTCAAAAACAAAATGAAGAGTGAGAAGATCAAATTGAAAAGGATATGTCCTATAGGATGTTATTTTTGAACTGTTTAAGACATAAAAGGTAGTATACAGATAATGAATAGATGCATATGTAGAAAATTTACAAAATCATGCATAGAAATATTATACACCAGCTTCAATATAGTAGATATATCTAGAGGCCAAGGGAAGGGATAGATAGATAGGATGTTGGCCTTGTCTCTAATTCTACTTTCCTCTATTTTTCCCTCCCTCCTGCCCTTTCTCTCTTTCTCCCTCCTCTTCCTTCTTCTCCTACTTCTTCCTCTTTGTTAGAAAAGCAAATGTGGCAAAATATTCACAATTCCTAGATCTGGGTGGTGGGGACATGTTATCCATTATATTATTTTCTGTGCCTTACCGTAAGTTTAAAACATTTCAAAATAAAATATTACTGGGCCTATAGGTGTGAATAAATCAGAGACAGTAAGCCCATAACTTTTATGCAGAGTGAGGTCAAATTTCATAGGTCCAAAGTATCCCTGATCAGCATAGTCTTGAATTCTTAATCTTAAAAATCATGCACATTTTAAAAAATCAATATGCAGTATGGCATAATCATTTTTTTTTCTAACCAGTCAATCTGTGCTCTTGGTAGCTATTCTAGGAAGTCAAACCATCGTCCTTCGTATAGAAGATACAAAAATCTGTAACATATTGTTTGTGCTAGTATATTTGTTACAACTACTTTAGACCACAATTTGGCAATACCTCAGGTACATTTTTTAAATGTACAGAAAATTTTCCTTTTAAAAATGTAAAACTCTGATTGCTAAAGGTAGGATCCCATTTACAATTGTGTCAAAAACCGTAAGATACCTAGGAATAAACCTAACCAAAGAGGTAAAGATCTGTAGGCTGAAAACTATAGAACACTCATGGAAAAAATTGAGGAAGACACAAAGAAATGGAAAAACATTCCATGCTCATGGGTTGGAAGAACAAATATTATTAAAATGTCTATGCTACCTACAGCTATCTACATATTCAATGCAATCTATATCCAAATACCATCAACATTTTTCAGAGCTATAACAAATAATCCTAAAATTTGTGTGGAACCAGAGAAGACCCCAAATAGCCAGAGGAATGTTGAAAGAAACCAAAGCTGGTGGCATCACAATTCTGTACTTCAAGCTGTATTACAAAGCTGTAATCATCAAGACAGCATGGTACTGGCACAAAAATAAACACATAGAGCAATGAAACAGAATAGAGAGCCCAGACATGGACCTGCAACTCCTTGGTCAACTAATCTTTGACAAAGTAGGAAAGAATATCTCATAGAAAAAAGTCTCTTCAACAAAAGGTGTTAGGAAAATTGGACAGCCACATGCTGAATAATTAAACTGAACCATTGTCTTACACCATACGCAAAGATAAACTCAAAATGGATGGCAGACCTAAATGGAAAACAAATCCATCAAAATCCTAGAGGAGAACATAGGCAGCAACCTCTGTGACCTCAGCTGCAGCAACTTCTTGCTAGACAGGTCTCTAAAGGCAAGGGAAACAAAGGCAAAAATGAACTATTGAGACTTTATCAAGATAAAAAGCTTTGCACAGCAAAGGAAACAGCTGACAAAACCAAAAGACAACCAACAGAATGGGAGAAGACATTTGCAAATGTCTTATCAGATAAAGGTCTAATATCCAAGATCTATAAAGAACTTATCAAACTCAACACCCAAAAAACCAAATAATCCAATCAGGAAATGGGCAGAAGACATGAACAGACATTTCTCCAAAGAAGATAGAGATGGCCAACAGACACGTGAAGAAAATGCTCAATATCACTTGGCATCAGGGAAATACAAATCAAAACCACAGTGAGATACCACCTCTCACCAGTCAGAGTGGCTTAAATTAATAAATCAGGAAACAACAGATGTTGGTGAGGATATGGAGAAAGGGGAACCCTCTTGCACTGCTGGTGAGAATGCAAGGTGGTACAGCCATTCTGAAAAATGGTGTGGAAGTTCCTCAAAAAGTTGAAAATAGAGTTACCCTGTGACCCAGCAATTGCGCTGCTAGGTATTTACCCGAAGGATATAAACATAGTGATCTGAAGGGACAACTGCACTCCAATATTTATAGCAGCAATTCCCACAATAGCCAAACTATGGAAAGAGCCCAGATGTCCACTGACAGATGAATGGATGAAAAGGTGATGTGTCTTTTCACACACACACACGATGGAATATTACTCAGCAATCAAAAAATGCAATTTTATCACTTGCAAAGATGTGGAGGGAATTAAAGGATATTATGCTAAGTGAAATAAGTCAATAAGAGAAAGACAATTATCATACGATCTCGCTCATATGTGGAATTTAAGAAACAAAACAGAGGATTATAGGGGAAGGGAGAGGAAAATAAAATAGGACAAAATCAGAGAGGGCAGAGAGGGAGACAAACCATAAGAGACTCTTAATTCTAGGAAATAAACTGAAGGTTGCTGGAGAGGAGGTGGGTGAGGGGAAGGGGTAACTGGTGATGGGCATTAAGAAAAGCATGTGACATAATGAGCACTGGGTGTTATATACAACTGATGAATCACTGAACTCTAACTCCGAAACTAATACACTATATGTTAATTAATTGAATTTAAGCAAAATAAAAATTTAAAAAGTAAAGAAAAATAAAAAATGTACAAGTCTTGATAAAACAAAGACTCAAAACTTTGGGTGAGACTTACACAGAATTGAGATTCCTATTGTAAAGACTGGAGAATTATTTACCTACTACCTTCATATAAGGTTCTGCTTTGCCAGTGGAACTGACAATACCCTGGGATTTTGTAGAAGCAGAAGCCAGGCCATTGGTGGGGACAATGCAATTCATGTTCAATGTTACATATTCTTTATCTGACATCAAAGTTATGGGCCACTTAATGGCAAGTACAAAGCCCTATTTATTCACCTTCCTTTCTCTCTTTTTCCTCTTTTCCCCTTTTTCTTCTCCTTCTTCCTTTCCTCCTTCCCTTCCACCTTTTCTCCTTCCTTCTCATGCTGCTACTTCTACTTCTGGTCCTACTTCTTCCTCAGTTATGTAGCACTTACTAAATACTTGAAACCATGTTTTATAAACATCTCAATTTTCATGGCAATGAATTAAGTGTTCTCATTTATCACATGATAGAACTGAGCTTCAACATGTGAGGAACATGTCAAGTCATGCGGGTAAGTAAGCAAAAATGCCAAGATTAGAAACTCAGCCTGCCTGAAAGTGAAAATGCATGTTTTAACTAATGTGGTATATAAGGTCTCCTGAAAAGTTGAATGACCAAAGATTCATCTGAACTGAGAATTTTCACCTAGTTTTATTTTTCAAAAAGAGAAGATCATATCCTGACTTAAAGTAGAAATCTGGTTGAAAGAGGAACTCTGAACTAGGAAACAAATCCAGAATTCTAATAGTCTTAAGCAGAACTTTTGAATGTCAGTTAGGACCCTTTCTTTGAAGAAGCACCAACTCAAAATAGCTTTACTAACAGAATTTTTATTCTTTCAAGGTGTTGTCTTGTTTAGCCACCCAAAATAAAGAGTTTTTTCTTAAGGCATGGCTGGATTCATGGGTTACACAAAATATCATATGGACTTGCTTTCTCCTGATTCTGCCATCTGATGTCTTCCAGAAGATCTAGATTCATCCCTCGGGGCAATAGGAGAGCTATAGCAGCCTTTATAACTTCTCAGTTTTAATTTAGAAAAGAAGATCAAGAGTCTTTTTGTTGTTTGTAGGCTCTGTGAATGGAACACTTCTTGAGGTGGCTTAAGTCAGATAACCATCTCTATAATGGTCAATATTCTCTGGAAAGTATTTTGATTCTCTAGACCTTTTCAAGTGCTCTATCACTGGAGTTAAGAGTACAGCCCTACGTAGACGAGAAAGACCAGAAAGACTGGAGTGTCTTTCTGGAGTGGATGGATGGGAGACAAGCAACTGTATCCACTATACCTGATAAAGTTCAGAATCCCACCCTCATCTCTCCTCCTTCAGCCCTTACCTCACATAATCCACATCAAGTATTACAAATTTTACCTCTTAAATATTTCCCTTCCTTTAAATCTTTATTACAGCTACCTTACGTATCTTGCAAGACTCATTTGTTAGTCATTTTTTTCCCCAGCAGGTATTTACTATCTATAACGTGCCAATCTCTGGGTTAGGCAGTAAGAATATAAAGATGAATCAGACATAGATTCTGTCGTTAAGGAGCTCACAGTCCACACAGGAGAAGGCATAGAATATTATAATGCAATGTGTTATTATTATATGAATATATGCAGAGTGCCATGGGAACAGAATTAAAGGGATAAAGAAGGTGGCATCTGAGCTAAGTAAAGGATATTATTATAAGCAGAAGGAACATCTTGGCCAAAAGTACTGAGATAAACAGTATAGTCAATTTCCTGGCTTCAATAATGCACTATAGTTATATAGTTTCAATAATGTTATCATTCAAGGAAATCGGGTGATGGGTACACAGGACCTCTCTGCCCTATTTTTCTAACTTCTATGAGTCTACAATTACTTCCCCCCAAAAGCTTTAAAAGAAATAGCATAGCACAGCACACAAAATGTTCTAAACTTGTCCAACATAGCCAGAGTATGTCCCCAAAGGCAGGGTTTGCAAAAAGATGTAGGAGGAAAAATGGGCAGGCGCCATTTTGTAAAGTAGGTTCATAAGTTTGGACTTTCCACTATAGTATTGGAGGACCACTGAAGAATTTAAGCTGGAAACGGATTTGAATCTTCTATTTGCCACATGTTTTACATGTATAATCACATGGATGCCAGTCTGTACTCTCTATAACAATTTCCCTAAAACTCTAGTGCTTTGCTTGCTTTTCTCAGATCTTTGAACTTGGTAGTGGAACTTTCAGCTTATCCTCTGAGGTACCTCAGAAAATCTTCTAAAGTCTAGTTGTTTCCCCATCATGTAAATCTTGAAGCAAATTTTTTCCACCTTCTATTATGGGCTGCACTTGACACTGAGGATAGAAAGTAATCACAGCTATGGAGAAAAAGTCAGGTCAAATAAAAGCAACATTACTAAGGGTGTGGATGTCCAAGAGCCCAGAAACAAATAGCCATGAAAAACAGGTTTCAATATGTTCCACCAGTTTATTCATTAGTTCATCCTTTATTTAAAGAAGACACTTATTATACACCACTCTCAAGCTTCTTAGTAAGTGCTGGAGACAGAGAAATTAGTAGAAGTTAATTCCTGTCCTTAAGCAATTGCAGTTGAGGGGTCATGGATATAAAATAATCCAGTAGAGGGTTAGAGCCATGCTTATAGTTTTTAAAAGGCAGAATGTTGGTACAAAACAAACAAACAAACAAACAAATAAATACTGCCTGCAAGAGTTGGGTCACCAAGGAGGAAAGTTGGGTCAACAAGGAGGCATGGAAACTGGGAAACGGGTAGCAGTGACCTGCAGTATATGAATTGTATTTGTCTTTCTGTCCTAGAGAGTCAACAATTTTCCATGTTACAAAAGTAATCTGATATCCTTCCCAGAGAGGAACATGAAAGACTTGAGCAATGCTTTCCTGTGCTCCTGCACATTAGAATGGTTAGAAGTCCCAAGACATAATGGAAAAGTAATTCTGGAGAGAAAACATTTTCTAAGAAATGTAAGAATTTAAGTATGTGGCAACTATTTTAGATGAGGGACAAGACAGAGGAAGAAAGGGAAAAGAGGAAATTCAGTCATTCATTAACTCATTGAATGAATGTTTATTATGCCCTACTTTATAAAAGTACTTTACCATTTTGAGAATTACAAAAATCAATCACTGACTTGACTCTCTAAAAGGCCATCTTCTTACTAGGCTCTGGTACAATATCACTTGACTTCCTATTTAAATCCAAATGAAAATAAAACCAAAAGAACAATTATCTTAAAGAAGATAAGAAAACAATGTATACATTCTTTATTGTCTTCTTTGCCTTAGAGAGCTAGAGATTGCTAACTGTAAATCTCAGCTGTCATTTCTTACTGGGTAGGTGCTATATCATAGCTTTGTCAGAACAGTTTCCTACAATCTTCATCTTTATATCTATCTATCTATCTATCTATCTATCTATCTATCTATCGCACCTAATGTTATTAGGATGCAGGGCAGAGGTCCAAGAATGAGGAGTGGAAGTGGAACTCTGCATTCCCAGAGCTTTAGATTCAATTACTAAAGTGACTTAAGCATAAAAGAGCCCTGGACTTCCCAAGGTTTTGTGAACACTGTGGGGAGTTTTTGTGTTTACTTTTCAACATATTCTATCACTTCTGTAGAAGAAAATCCCACCTCAGACATGTAAAGCTGCAATAGACATAGGACTTTCAGTTCTAGAGTGTTTAATGGAAATAATTACAATGAGACTTTCAACTGAATATCTGAAGATTTCAACAAGCACTCAGACAATTGAGGTGGGTGACTGGCAACTCACCACTCCACTGATCTGCATAAACACCACTAGTAAAGGTAACTAAATAGTAACTATAAAAGAACATACAAATGTATCTTGGAGAGAAACTCTTTTCCTCACCATTAATCTGAAAGGCAAGTGCATAAAGCAATTATATTAAAATACTGTTGATGGGGTTATTATATATGAAGATATGGTTTATATGAAAATTTTAACACAAATGAAGAGAGAGGTAAGGGAATTATATTGGAATGAAGTTCTCAATTAGTATTGTAATTAAATTGACATTAATCTAAACTAGGCTAGATTATTTTAATTTAAAATATTCATTGTAATTTCCTGTTCAACCACTAAGAAAATAATTACAAAGAAATAGTAAAAAAGAATAAGAAGTTAGTTAATGGTACACTAGAAAATATCTACTTAACACTGAAGAAGGCATTAAATGAAGCAATAGAGAAACAGATAATGACATAAGGCATATAGAAAACAAATAGCAAAGTTTCAACATAAATCTTACCTTATCAATAACTACATTAAATGTAAATAAACTAAATACTCCAATCAAAAGGCAAAGAATGGCAGAGAATGGTTTGTTAAAAATTATCTTTTTAATATTTGCAGGATGTGATATCCTCTATTTCATTTCTGATATTGATGACCTGTGACTTTTCTTTTTATTTTTGTCAGTTGTACTAGATGTTTACAATTTGCTGATCTGTTATAGAACCAACCTTTTCTTGCTTTGGTTCAATCTATCAATTTTTTTCTATTTTCAATTTCATCGATTTCTGCTTTTATCTCTATTATTTATATTTGTTTGCACTGGGTTTGTTTTATTCTACCTCCTCTTTTTTCTTGAATGGGAACTTAGATCATGGATTTGAGACATTTCTTCATTTCTAGTGCAAATATGTAGTGATTTTATTTTCCCCTCAATAGTGCTTTAGATACATCTCACATATTTTAACATGTTGCATTTCATTTTATTTAATTCTATGTATTTTTAATTTCTTTTGAGTCATCCCCTTTGATCCATCAATTTTTAAAATTTTTTTGATCCATCAATTATTTAGAAGCACGTTATTTAATTTTACGTGTTGAGGGATTTTGCTATTGCTTTTCTATCGATTTCTAGCTTGATTCCATTATGGCCAGAGAGCACACCTCTTATTTCTCTTCTGGTATAGAGCATATCTATATTCCTGAGACTTTTCTGCAGTTATCTAGGGATGTGTAACTCAGTTATGGTCAATAGACTATGGGTAGGAAGAGCAGATGCTATTTTCAAACTTTTGGTTCTCCAGATTCTTCTCCCTCCATCCTCTGAAACCAGAGAATCATGAAAAGAGTTATGTCATGTGTCAATCCTGGGATCTCTAATTACTGAGTAAAACAAAACATCCCAGTGATCCTACTGGTTGTAATATGAGGGAACATCACTCAGAGATTCTGAACTTTGAACTGTATGCAGTAATGGGGTGGGACTTTGAGTTGTCTCCCTTGTGAGAGGAAGAATGAAATTTGGTGGTCAGAAATATAGATTGTGATACAAACAACACCTTTATCAATGAAATTGCATTCCTTGCTGTGCCTGACCTTGCAGCTAGACTTTAGTTTCCACTTCCTTTGTGGTTAGGTGGGGGCATGGAACTGAGTTCTAGATAAAGGTATATGGGTGAAAGTCATATACAACTCTTCCAGTTAATGTTTGCAGCCATCTACCAAATACACCTTTTCCACATCTTTTCACATTCTCTTTCTTTTTCTATCCTCTGGATAATCAAAGAAAATAGAGGACTAGAATATGTCACTTGAATGATGAAAGGAGTGTGGACCCTGAAAGACTACATATAGTACAGTCTCCAGTGACCCACATTTAACTCTGAGATGAGCGATCAGTAGATATTTATTCAATAAATGCTTATTGAGTCAAACCATTGAAATTTTATTGTTTGTTGGACAAGTTATCTACCCCTTACTAGGTTGGAAACCATATTTAGACATTAGGATGAATAATATTTGGACCTGTCCTTCAAGGAGTTCACAATGCAATGAGGGAACACTCATGCAAACAGACAATAATCATTAAATGTTATAAGTACAAAGATGATCCACTTGATGCTGTGATAAATGTAATGGGTCCAGTATCAGGAACTTAAGGAAGGTTTCTTAGTAGAGGTAATGCCACAGCTTGACCTTGAGCCAGAAAAACCCACAGAAAGAAGGACATTAAGGCAAAAAGGCAACAAAGGCAAATGTGCAGAAGCAAGAAATGACAATGTGTTTGCTCAGTGAACTCCAAGCAGAAAAGCCTTGGTGAGTATTAATTTTAAGATAAGAAAAGGCAGGACAGAAGATCAGAGCCAGATCATGATGAATATGTGTATTGGAGAGAGGAGAACGGCAGAACTCATAATAATGTGAAAATCCCCCGAAGTCCTATGATTTGTCTCAAATTGTGCAGATGTTGCTGATGTCCTGAGAAGCGTCCATCTGTCCAGCTCCTCTGCTCTCACTGCTGATGCTCAGGTCCCAGCTTGCAGCTCTTCCTTTACTCCCACACCACTGTGGTCGACTGTGAACTGCCAGCTCCCTTCACGTACATAAAGGGATGAATAATTTATATGTCCATTTCTAAGGTTCCCCTACAGGAGGTTCCTGATGTTAGTCTGCCAATCAGATGTACTTATGCAGGATTTCGATTTGAAACTTATTTATGTGTGAAGAGAAACAGGTGCAGGGCAGCCAATTAGCTCATGTTCATCCTGGCAGAGTTGGAATGGTTCCAGAACAGGCAGCAGGAACATTCCAATCCTGAACTGTCTGATCTTGATGGAGGCTGCAGTTCATATATCAGCCCAATTTTGTGCTATGGTCGGATATTCCTGTAAGCTTAGTTTAGACCCTGTTCCTCCAGCTGACCCAGTTTTTCTGAGTCATGTATGCCTCTTAATAAAACTATCTCAGCTTAAACATGCTGAATTAGAGTCTATTGTCTGCAACTAGGAACTTTGGGCTATACCCACCAAAGAAGATCCTAGCACATATGAAATGGACACTGTGCTTTTGTGAAAAAGGATGTATTCATTCACCTAAGTTAGCGAGGCCTTATCCTTTTTTTTTTTTTTAATATTTTATTTATTTATTTGACAGAGAGAGAGAGAGAGAAAGAGAGAGATCACAAGAGAGAGGGGGAAACAGGCTCCCCGCTGAGCAGAGAGCCTGATCCATGGCTCAATCCCAGGACCCTGAGATCATGACCTGAGCCAAAGGCAGAGGCTTTAACCCACGGAGCCACCCAGGTGCCCCAGTGAGGCCTTATCCTGTGCTGAATACTATATACCATCTTTGTACTTGCATCATTTCATTATCCACTTAATAATAATACCATTAACAATACTTAGATTATAGAATATACTATATGAGGTTGAAATGAAAATGAACACATACACATAAACACTTTAAATATAAAACACAATTACACTTTAATATTTATAATACTTAAAGGAATTTATAAAAATGACAACTTTCCTTAAAAGGACTGGGTGATCAAGTAGGTTCGCCGTCACTGGAGCTGTTCAGAGATTAAATAATACTCTAACATGGATATCACAGGAGATTCCTGCATTACAGGGTCATCTGGATTAGACGATACCTAAAGAATATCTGCTTGTCCACATAGGGAATCCGTATTTCAGTCCCCCATCATACCATCAAAACAAATCAACAACAATTTGCACATGAACTCTCTCCACGATTCTCAAACTCCTTTATATATGCATTTGGAGTTAGTGTGTGGCTCAGTTCAGTAAACAGATGTCACTTGAATGGTTCCTTTACCTGTCTTGTTCCTAGTTATTCTTGCCCTAATATGGCATTTCACGTCCTTGCATGGCAAGCATCTTCTCTCACTGGTGCCGCCTCCACCTCCCCCATTACAGGGGACTGTGGGAGGGCAGTCAGCAGCCAACTTGATGTTTCATGAGTGGTCCTCGTTTGGACTCTCTGTTCTAAGTTTTCATCTTCTCCACGTGGCTCAACCCATCCTCAATGGTAATTATAATACCAGAATCTAGTTTTTTTTTTTTAAAGCAAACCCACAGCTTTAGAAAACTATATCTGACTCCTTATAGCATATATCATTAGTCACAGCTCATTTGATTGTATTGTGATGGCAAGAATGGTTTGCTGTATCCCTGATTTGAAGAAAATTTATTTTCATCCGAGAGTGGGTTGTTTATGTTCCTGATGTACTTATACAGTCAGCTTACCTAATCTCAGGTAGTATGGTTTGAATATTTCGATGTCCAGGGATCACAAAAGAGCAACAATAACCTGAATGAAGAAATGTTCCTGGCAAAATATGGGTGCCTCTCTGTCTAATGAACCACTCATATAATTATCAAGGTCATTTGTAAAGGTACTTTCTTTCTGAGTTCACTGCTGCATTAGAGACCCAAATCTGGTTCTTTTGGTTGGTAGCAAGCATCAGAATGTGCCTGCAAAAAACGGACTTAACAGGAGCATGAAATGACTGATCTGTGTGCCCAGGACCTAAAAGAATCTAGCTTCCTCCTAATGAAAATCAGGCACGGGGCCAACTCCTTTTATTTGGTTTTCATGAGAATCTGTCTGTGGGGGAGCTTTGAGTGTTTTTAGTGCAATAACAAGCTTGCGTTCTCTGAGCCAATTAGTATGTAATTAGTTGTTGGCTAATGAGGGGGGGATAAAAGGTGGAGCTGACAAAGAGAGTTGGTGTGGGTGTGACTCTTGTATATGCAGGTGGCAAAACGGCACATGTTGAGAACTAAATTGAATTTCTAAAACCCAGTAATTTGTTATACGCTATTAGTAAGCACAGCATTGGCCCTTCTGCAGCTTTTTCACATCTCTATTGAAATGTGCTTTTATCCTTCTCTGCAAAATGAGTGTTCAGCACATGTATGTTAACATTTTCCACTCCTTATTTTCTAGAAGTTTAAAATTAGGCTTGGCTGTGATGTTTAATATGTATTTGAGTTACCTATTAAAGGGAAAAAGGCAACCATTTATGTATTCTTTCACTCAAAGTATATGTATATTTCTTTAGGGTCTACTCTGTGCCAGACATGAGTGGACTAAAACAAAGATCCCTCCCTTAATGGACCTTATATTCTACAAGGGAGGGATAGATAGTAAATAACACATAAATAAGATAAATATATAAAATTTTAGACGGTGATCAGAAAAGTCTGAGCGAGACAAGGGGATCAACAGCCCCCAAAAACTATCGAGGGAGGTATACGGGTTTCAAAAGGGAAGTCAGGGTAGATGTCATTGAAAAGGGAGGATCTGTGCAAAGACTTGAAGAAGGCATGGAAGCAAAAGTTTGGGGGAACAAGGTAGAAAGTAGCACTAATATGTAATCTCCTGTGCCCAAGATGGCCAAAGATTCAGTAAGAGGCCAAACGAGAAAAGAGTCATCCTCTCCCCCATTCCTTTTATGTTTGATGTTTTTGAATGTCTGTGCTGGTGGAAGCACTTTTGGTATTTCTGTGGCAGAAAGAGGCTCCTGTTCTCTGTGCTCTTGGATGGGTTCAAAAATAGATGGGAGGGAGCCAGGATAAGAAAAGAAAAATACAGCCTTTGTGAATGAGGAGAAATTCTGTTTCAGACTGAATGGGTAGGCTGCATAGTTTCCTTTTAGGCAGTAGATGTTTTTAACTCTGCAACTCTTCCCAGGGATGCTGGACACTTTTCTGTGAACCAACCCTTCCCTGTTTCTCCTATTAACTCATTCTGTTTTTGTTTTTTTTTAAATCTTCATAATTAGGAGGATATTTTTCATAGCTATCCGGACTTTCTCTTATTGCTCTTCAGAGAGATACTTTAAGTGAAAATATGCAACAGAGTACAAAATACTTAAAAATTTAAAATGCTACTTTACTGTTAATCTTTAGTAAAAAAGATTTTTTTTAAAAAAAGATTTTTTTTTTAGAAAAAAAAAAAAAAGCTTAATGGATGATGAATGTGGTTGTTCTTTTTCTTCCAGGCAAGAAAGATAATAATTTGATTTTTGAGTTAATCTGATGACATTTTGCAGTTGTAAAGAGCTCTATAATTAAAAAGTAAGCCACAAATAATGGTAAGTTCTGATGCTTTTCAGCCTGTTTTCAACCAGACTAATATAGTGAGACATCATACCCACTTCCCATCAAGGGACCTCTCATACTTACCTATGCCAAATGATATGCCAACAGCAGGAACCAGAACAAAATCAAATCCTTTTATTCATAAGTTCTTTGCACATTACCACCTCTTTACTATATTCATGCATCATCAAGGAAACCACACTAGCAGGAGATGTTTGTTTCTGCTGTGCTGTGTGCCCAGCAAGCTGATAATCTAAAACTAATATCTCCTCATTATGTATACAACATCTGGCAGGAGTGGGACACCAGTGAAGAGTGTTTATATTTTGGTTTTAATTTTTACTCGAGTGCTTCTTTATTGGAAAGGGAACCAATTTACATGTTTCCAATTATGTAAGGAATAGCATGTAAAAATATGGCTTAATTGACATAGACCTAAATTATTTCCATCATGTTTAATTCTTTTTACAAACTAGCTCTTGTGGCTGTAGTCACACTGAACTGCTTCTTAAATGTACTCATTGTGAATAACCTTTCCAATCTAACTTTGCTCTTTCATAAGTTTCTGTTGATTAATTGGCTTCTCTCAATCATCATAGTTAACTGCAGGTGCACATTTAATTCTTGAGCACATGGTCTTAATTTTAATATTAACCTTTGTGTATGAAGGTGATCCAACTGACTGACCAGCCACAGGACAAATATTTTGATTTTTTTGTTCAGTAACGGGTATAGATTTGTTCTGGTGTACTTATGCCCTTGCTGGGTAAAGCTGAGGCTATGAATCAGTGTAAGGCTGATTAGCCTGCATGGGACACTGGCCACAGACCACGTGATCATGCCATTGTTAGCACCCTGGATTAATCTGCAATGTAAATGGTTACAAATACTGTGTTCCCTACCCAAGTCAAAGTTGACTTTTGTAATGCAGACCAGACACTGTTCTAAGCACCAGACACAGACTATTTTCTGAACTCTAACAATCTGATAAGACACTATTATCTTGATCTGTAGTGAGAAAATAGAGGCTTACGGAGATTAGGTAATTTATCCGAGTCACAATGAAAATGAGTAGCAGATCCTGGATATAAATCCAATGTATTATAGAGCCCTCATATATTTACATACATACATACATACATGCATATATTTATTTTATATATAAATATATATTATTTATATATTTATTTATATGTAAATTCAATTAGCCAACCTATAGTACATCATTCATTTTAGACGTAGAGTTCAATAATTCATCAGTTGCCTGTAACACCCAGTGCTCAGCGTATCATGTGCCCTGCTTGATGGAGTCTTCACTTTTAATGTCCACTAATATATCCACCACTTAATGTCCACATTAAGGTGTGCCTTTTACTGAGGGCATAAATAAATTTTAGCCCATACTTCATAGTCTAACACTATAATAATCAGAAACAAGCCAAAGCATCTATGATGTAGGATCCCCTTGGTCAAGTCATAGAAACTTATCCTTGATCCGGAGAATCTCAAAGCCTTGGATCAAACTTTCTTCTAAGAGACAGCTATAGAAAATCTAGACCACCATGCAGTAGATTGTCCGGATATTTAAGATATTTTCTGTAAGAAAAGATTCATTAGGAAATTGATTTACCAAGCAGACATAGAGGTATCATTATAGATGATATATATACAAGTGAGCTGACCAACTGGTTCCTTATGCCTCAGAGGCAGTCTGCTTGCTAGAATCTGATTTACTGAGTCCATCAAACCCTGGTTTGGGGTGTATTCCCACCAAAAAAAAAAAAAGAGCTCTTTTTCAAAGATAAGCTTATTATAACTAGGAAAATTTAAAGGATAGATTGTACTATTGATATTCAATTAAAAATGTCATTTTAAGATGATCTTTACATTCCTTACAATTTTGAAACAATAATTTTCTTCAGTTAAAAAATATACAAGGTATATGTAGAACATAACACATTTGAAAAGAAAACGCAGAAAACAAAATGGATTCTGAAATTCATTCTTTCATCAACCTTGAAAGGTTAAGCTGTTAACATAGAAAAATGAAAACTTTTTGTATTTCAGAGGGGAAAATGATCCATCAAAAGCCATAGAAGTAAAATGTAAACTAATTTTTGTTTTAAAAAAGCAACATATGACAT
>CM053606.1:124849925-124888946 GCA_028646535.1 Procyon lotor | reverse complement strand
TGACAGGCAGAAACCAATAAAATAAGATTAAATGGGAAAATTAGAGAAGTTTCTCACTTAATGATAATTTTTGCAAGAGAATGAGAAGAGGTGGGCAAAGTGCTAAAGGTGTCGGAAAAGACATCGGTCTCAGTCGATGACGGCTCATGATTGCTTACAAAATGGATACAGACTGAGGTTACACTTCCAGCTGCTTGCCCTGCACACCTCAGGCTCAGCTTGCCTAAGCCTGACCCTGTTATTTCTCATCTCCCTCCAGTACCATTTGGACCCCTTTGTGTGTTTGGTTTTGTTTGTTTTGTTTGGTTGATAGTATATTTTACACAGAATATCTCAAGCCAGAAGCCTTGGGATTATCTTTGGTTTCTCCTTTACATCCCACATTTACTGCATCAAAAAATCATGTGGATTCTATCTCAAGCATCATTGTGCACCCTATTTCCTTTCCATTGTCCCTGCATTTTTCGGGCCCTGTTGTTTCCAGCCTCTAGACTTCTATCATTGTCTCTTCATCCTTTATTTATTTATTTTTTTAAAGATTTTATTTATTTGACAGAGAGAAACACAGCGAGAGAGGGAACACAAGCAGAGGGAATGGTAGCGGGAGAAGCAGGCTTCCAGCTGAGCAGGGAGCCCGATGCGGGGCTCGATCCCAGGACCCTGGGATCATGACCTGAGCCGAAGGCAGACGCTTAACGACTGAGCCACCCAGGCGCCCCCATCCTTTATTTTTTAAGATTTTATTTATTTGTTTGTTTGTTTGTTTGTTTGTTTGTTTGTTTGAGGGAGGGGTGCACGAGTAAGAGGAGGAACAGAAGGGGAGGGAGAGGGAAAGGGAAAAATCTCAAGCACCCTTTGAGATGAGCACAGAGCCCTACCAAAGCTTTTTCAAGAGGCTGAGCCCTGAGATCAGGACCCCAGCAGAAACCAAGAGTTGGGTGCTTAATCAAATGAGCCACTCTAGTGCCCCACCTCTTCACCTTTCTGACTTTATCATTCTTCCTGCAGCTGCCAGAGTTAAGTACCAATAAACAAATGGGCATTTGACAGTCCTTACTTAGGAAAATTATCTGCTCTCACTGTGGTAGACAGGATTAAGGGTGGATTTCTTATTCCAGTCTTATTTCTTTATAGGACTTCTCTCCCACCTCACATACACCTTTGCTCTAGCCACAACGAACTGTTGTTCTGTAAATATCTCAAGTCCTTGTGCTTTGGTGCATATTTATTATCTTTGCCTAAAGTACTGCTATCCCTCTGCCATTCTTACCCCCCAAAATTCCCCTTGGCCTTCAAGACATTTCCCAAACACCTACCTCTGACTGCCTCTAGAAAGAGTACACCTGCAGTTCTTTGCTCTAACTTCTGCAATAACATTTGCCAACCTGTTTTTCTGTTTGTATCTTTCCACCACTACTTTTTTTTCATGTTTCAAGTTTTTATTTAAATTTTAGTTAACATATAGTGTAATGTTAGTTTCAGTAGAATTTAGTGATTCATCACTTACATATAACACCCAGTGCTTATCCCAGCAAGTGTCCTCCTTAGTACTCATCACCCATTTAATTCATCCCGCTGCCTACCTCCCTTCCATAAACCCTCAGTTTATTCTTTTATAGTTAAGAGCCTCTTATGGTATGCTTCCCTCTCTTTTTTCCCCTTTCTCCCTATGTTCCTCTATTTTGTTTCTTAAAATCCACATGAGAGTGAAGTCATATGACATTTGTATTTCTCTGACTTACTTTGCTTAACATAATATACTCTAGTTCTATCCACATCATTGCAAATGATGAAATTTCATTCTTTTTCATGGCTGAGTAATATCCTGGTGTATATGTATATCACATCTTTATCCATTCATAGTAAGTGGACATTTGGATTTTTTCCATAATTTGACTATCATTGATAATGCTGCTATAAACATTGGGGAGCATGTATGTACCCTTTTGAATCAGAATTTTTGTATCCTTTGGATAGATACCTAGTAGTGCAATTGCTGGGTTATAAGGTAGTTCTATTTTTAACTTTTTGAGGAAACTCCATACTGTTTTCCAGAGTGGCTGTACCAGTTTGCATTCCTACTGACAGTGTAAGAGGGTTCCCCTTTCTTGGCATCCTCACCAACACGTGTTATTTTCTGTGTTGTTAATTTTAGCCATCTGACAGGTATGAGGTGGTATGTTATTGTAATTTTGATTTGTATTTCCCTGATGATGAGTGCCGAGGTCATCAAAACATTATGGTACTGGCACAAAAAACATATATCAGTAGAATCCCAGAGAAAACCCAGAAATGGACTATATGGCCAATAAAGCAGGAAATAATATCCAATGGAAAAAAGACAGTCTCTTCAATAAATGGTCTTGAGAAAACTGGAAAGCAACATGCCAAAGAATGAAACTGGACCACTTCCTTAGACCATAAACAAAAGTAAATTCAAAAAGACCTAAACATGTGACCAAAATCCTAGAGGAGAACACAGGCAGAAACCTCTTTGACATTAGTCATATCAACTTCTTACTAGACATATTTCCAGAGGCAGGGAAAACAAAAGCAAAAATCAACTATTGGGACTTCATCAAATAAAAAGCTTCTACACAGTGAAAGAAATAATCAACAAAACTAAAAAGTGACCTACAGAATGGGAGAAGATATTTGCAAATGACCTGATAAAGGGTTAGTATTCAAAATCTACAAAGAACTTTCCAAATTCAATACCCAAAAACAACCTAGTTAAGAAATTGGCAGAAGACATGAATAGACACTTTTCCAAAGAAGACATGCTAACAGGCACATAATGGCTAACAGACACATAAAAAGATGTTCAACATCTACCATCTACCACCACTTCTAATTCATTTTTATTGCTCTGGCACTCAATAAAATATACACCACATGGAAGATATACAATTAAATCTTTGTCAAATTATTTATGCATTAATTAATTAATTAGGAAATATGGAAGATAATGGCCTCACTATACTTTACATTGGTCAGGCTACAGGTAGAGTATTTTGTGTGATTTGTCTGTTTTAAGAGATATACAGCCAAACCAGAAGAGGACAGATGGCATAGAGGCTATGTTACATATGGCCTTCAATTGTTATTTCTCTGAAATAGGAATAAGATCATTTATTCTGTAGCCATCTCATATTCCTAAACCTATAGTAATATTAGGACAAAAATGGTCTTTATGTTATAAACTTGGTATAACATAAAAAATGCATGCATAAAAAATGCGTGCATAGTGTTTACATGCCTAACATAGTAAATACTCAATAAATGTACATATTTATTATTATTATCATTGGGATTTTATTAGTAGGATATAACACATATTAAAATAGTATACCTTTTGCTTATAATGTTACTTCTACCAATTTATAGGAGTCCTGCATAAGACACAGAACTTATGTAACAAGTAACTATGCATATTATTAACTCTTGGCTAAGAACAGTACTTTTTGTTCAAATAGATAAGGAACAGAAGAGTTCTAATATAATTCAATCCCCCTGCTTTAAAGTTAGATTGCTTCTAAACCATCCCAGATACGGCTTACCTCTGTCCTGATGAAACTTATTGTAACCGCAAGCTAGAGAAACACACTCAGTACAGTTAACACAATAAATGAAATGCAGTGGGATGACACCACGGCTTTGCCTGAAATGTGAGGTCAGGAAGGTTAGTCAGGTTTCACAAGAATTGCTAACTCTCCTCTCTCCACGGCATCCTGGTCATTTATTCATATATTTCTGATTCTATCAGTTGATTTTTTTCAGACTCCATGATGGCATTAGCTACTCTTCATGGCACATGATGAAAAATAATGCTCATCCCCCTAGAATTGGATTGCCTTCCAGCCCAGTAGGGGTTGGGCTCTCTGACTCCAAAGACATTGGAATGAAAACTGGCTTTGTTTGGGTCAGTCGTTTCTCTGTGACCAGTCTGCTATGGCCAATAACCAAGAGATGAAAACACGCAGCAGGAACCCTGCCTAGTCATGAGGAGTTTGATTTTTATAGAACCGATGTGTGGGATGGCCAGACATTGCAAATCTGTCTACCCCACGGTGCAATTGCCCGTGATCCTCAAGGCAGAAAACTGAAAGAGGTTTCATCCAATTTTTTAAAGAAAAACTTCATGCATAAGTCATTCTTTTTTAGGCCTAAATGAAACACTTGTTATGATTGCTTAATAACCTAAGTTCTTCTGTTCATAGTGCACACAAAATTGCCTGGTCATTTTATCCTTTCAAATAAGATTACCAGTTTTACTGTAGCAAGAGCCTCTGGAAAATTATTTCCACTTCAATTTCCAAATGTTTAAAGATAATAAATTGTAAAAGTGTACTAATTTGAGTCTCCTGAGTACCTCTCAGGAGATCCCTGGGCCAGGAAGGTCATCAGTTGATACCTAGGAAGAGAGCGGCACAGAAAAAATTGCCTATCCACTCGGAAGAGGCCATAAGTTATAACTAGACGGAGTGTAGTTCGGCTGCCAAGAAAGGGAAAAGATAAACAGGTTTGAATTTTAAACAAGAGAGACATTGATTCTCTTTCTGGTGATAATTGGAGCTGGTGCTGTGTGAGAGAACAGAAGTGCTGATAAGATGGGGCAGCAGGATAAAATGATGTATTTGTCCCAAAGTACATGAGAGTGACATGGAGTCAGGGATCCAGGTAGATCTAATCACATAAGAGAGACTGGCCTCATATAAAGATAGAAATTGTCTCAGTATTCTAACAATATGAGAGTAAGTAAGACAGTTCCATTAGAAGAGAAAAGTCTGGATTCTCTAAGGAAAAAAAGTGTAAGATCTACAATACTGAAAGACAGAGTGAGGCAAGAAGAAATTCTCCTCTTTCCCAGAACAATGGGAGAACCAGCTTCAGGTGAAGGAGACATGTGCAAGGTAAGGACAGGATAGCCTGAATGCAGGGATACATGTACAGGCCAGAGAAAAAAGTTTCTTTTATTCACAGTCTCGCAGGAAACAGTATATCCCAAGAGAAGGCAGACTGACAGAATGTAAGCAGCAGCAAGGATTGATGTATGGAGGAAACCAAGGCCATGCCAGACTCCTTGAGAGTAGTAGGGACAAAGCAAGTGTAGGACACACCAGGAGTGAAGTTGGGGATCTAGTTAGACCTTGTACTCTCCAGGCTAATGCAGAGTCATGGACTTCCATGTGTCAGCCATGGTTGGAAGAGGTAAAACCAGATTAGCTACAGACTTTGCATATTAAATCCAGTCTCTTCTGGATAAAACTTCATAAACTTAAAATGTTATTAGATATCTGTGTACCTCAGTTATCTCATCTGCCAAACTAGGACAGCAATAATCCATATCTTGTAATGTTGTGACAAATAATGTGTAAGTTACATACAGCAAGTAGAATACATATACATGTAAGACAAAAAAGTGAAAAAATTTAGAATCAGTTATAAGTATGAGAGAGAAAACTCAAACACTAAGGTTCTTTGAAATTATAAAACATTTCTCCATACATCCTTTCTCATTTACCCACTATTTAGATGGAACCAGCAGAAATGGGAATCTCAGAAGAAATGGGAATCTCTAAAAAAAAAAATAGGCTTTCTCAGACATGTTTAATGGTACGAAAATTGGCAGAAACTTTTAAAGTGCAATTTTAAAATGTGTATCAAAATTTGAAGGCATATTCTTTTTGGTTGAGGAGTTTAGCACCTAAAATATAATATAGCTCTATTTATTTTTTTATTTTTTAAATGTTTATTTATTTATTTTAGAAAGAGAGAGAGAGAGATCAAGCAAGGGAAAAGGGAAAAGAAGGAAAGAAGGAGACACCTTGCTGAGTGCAGAGCCCCGAAGCAAGGCTTGATTCCATGACCCCTGAGATCATGATCCAAGCCAAAATCAAGAGTTGATGCTCAAATGACTGATCCAGACAGGTCCCGTAATATAGCTCTATTTATGAGGCAAAGCGAAAATGTAAGGATTTTCATTGTATTGTTTTTCTGCAATAATGCATTAAAAATCACCCAAATAGCAATCGATTCAAAATTTATTTGATAAGTTGCAATATATCTATAAAATTAAATTCTTTATAAAAATTTAAATGAATACTGTAAGCTTCTACTTCTAGCCAAGATAGAGTAATAGGGGCTAGATTTACTCTCCCACCTGAAACAATAAAAAAACAAATAAATATGTGAAATAATATATTTGTAAGACACTGTACACCAGGCAGTAAAGAGCAGTGATCCCTGAGAGAAGGAACAAATGAAATGAACTCTACTATGCCTTCAGCTTACTGACTTGAGAGAGTTTCCAGGCTAAAGTCAATGGAAGAGGAACCCACCAGAGCCTGGTAGACCATTTGCATTAAGAAGATATTACTGAGAATTTGGAAGACCAAAGCAATGAAAGTTCACAGGACAAAGTACTGGCATAGAATGAGAAGGACAGAGAGAGAACTCAGACTTCTGCAAAAGTTCTTCCTCGAGAATTCAGCTGAGTAATGGACAGCGCATCCACATGAGGAAATGGTCAGTACATATATCAGTAAAGAACCATATAAAACAATTAGAAATAATGATGTCTTGTACTTATACAGGGTCAAGAATAATGCCCGAGTGCATGTACCAGCTTGGGTTCCCATCAACAGGGTAAGAAGTTCCCCTTTCTCTGTATCTTTGCCAACATTTGTTGTTTTCCATCTTGTTAAATTTTAGCCATTCTGACTGGTGTGAGGTGTTATCTCATTGTGGTTTTGATTTGTATTTCCCTGATTCCAAGTGATGTGGAACACTTTTTCATATCATATGGTTTTACTCATATGTGGATTAAAATAAACAGTGCAGAGGATCATAGAGGAAGGGAAGGAAAACTGAATGGGAAGTCAACAGAGGGGGAGAAAACCATGAGAGACTCTTAACTATAGGAAACAAACTGAGGGTTGCTGGAGGGGAGGTTGGTTGGGGGGATGGAGTAATTGGTTGATGGACATTAAGGAGGGCACATGACGTGATGAGCACTGGGTGTTATATGCAACCGATAAATTATTGAACACTACATCTGAAACCAATGATGTACTATATGTTGATTAATTAAAAAAAAAAAAAAAGAAGAAGAATGCCTGTTCCTACTAGCCAGACTAAAAATGTAAAGATTTACAAGGCACTGGGTAGAAGAAACAGAAATGTGGAATCATAAGCCCTAAACTTAGAAATGCTTAAGATGAAAATTGAAATGATTGGGTGCCTGAGTGGCTCAGTGGGTTAAGGCCTCTGCCTTCGGCTCAGGTCATGATCTCAGGGTCCTGGGATTAAGCCTCGCATCAGGCTCTCTGCTCATCAGAGAGCCTACTTCCCCTTCTCTCTTTGCCTGCCTCTCTGCCTACATGTGATCTCCCTCTCTCTCTCTCTTTCTGTCAAATAGATAAAATCTTTTTAAAAAATCCTCTTCATTCATTAAAAAAAATGAAATGATCAAATTGTTTCCAAGTAACTTAAGTATATGACAGAAAAAAAGGTCAAAAGTATTTACAGGAAAAAAGAAATATCTGGCATCCAACAAGGTAAAACTCACAATGTCTAGAATCCAATTAATAATTAACCAGGCTTGCAAAGAAGCTAGAAAATATGACCAGTAATGAGTAAATAAATCAATAACTTGAAAGTAACCCAGAAATGACAAAGATGTTAGAATTAATATAAAAACTATAAAGATAGTATTTATAACTGTATCCCTGTGTTCAAAGTCAAAGCATGTACATAGAAAATATTTTAAAATACCAAATTAAACTTCTATAGATTAAAACTACAATGTCTGTGGGGTTCCTGGGTGGCTCAGTTGTTAAGTGTCTGTCTTCAGCTCAGGTCATGATCCCGGGTCTTGGGATTGAGCCCATAGTGGACTCCTTGCTCCGTGGGAAGCCTGCTTCTCCCTCTCCCACTCCCCCTGCTTGTGTTCCTTCTCTAGCTGTGTCTCTCTCTGTCAAATATAAATAAAATTTTAAAAAAGAAAACTACAGTGTCTGAGATTAAAATTAAAAAAAGAAGAAATTACTAAAAGGTACTGAAATTGGATTAGACAATGCAGGAAGAAAATGAACTTGAAAACATAGCAATAGAAACTATCCAAAATGAAAGAGAGAAAAGTGATTTTTTTTTTTTTTAAAGATTTTTTTATTTATTTGACAGAGAGAAACACAGCGAGAGAGGGAACACAAGCAGGGGGAGTAGTAGCGGGAGAAGCAGGCTTCCTGCCGAGCAAGGAGCCCGATGTGGGGCTTGATCCCAGGACCCCGGGATCATGACCTGGGCCAAAGGCAGACGCTTAATGACTGAGCCACCCAGGTGCCCCGAGAAAAGTGATTTTTTAAAAAATAAACAGATCAGTGAGCTACACACAACAATTTCAAGCAGCCTGGATGTACATGCAATTTGAGTCCTTGAGAGAAAGGACGACAGAGAAATTTGAAGAGATAATGATCAAAATTTTTCAAAATTTGATGAAAAGTATAAACTCATGTATCTGAGGAGCTTAATAAATTCCAAGCATTAAAAACAAAATACCTGAAGAAAACTACCCCACAAAATAACAATTAAATTGCTCAAAAGCAACAACAAAGGGTAGTTTTGAATGAAGAACTGACCAAGATAGAGACATGGAGCCCTAGAGCAACCCTTCTCCCACAGATGTACCTAATGTATAACTACACATGAAGTAATTCCCTCTGAAAGACATCTAGAGTAGCTCAACAACTCCCTCACACTGGTGAATGAGAAAACGGCACATCTAATGGCTGTGGAAACTTTGAGACACTCTCTTGCAACAAAGCCCACTTCTGGCACAGCACCCTACAACCAGGAGGGAATCCTGAATTCTGAGCCTCTCCCTGTGGGGCAACGAGCCGAGACCCCATGTATAGTATCCTATCTTTGAGACAATAACCTGTGGGATGGACCCGTAAAAAAATCTAGTCCTAAAAGCTAATGGGCTTGTGTCTAAGACCCACAAGACTATAGCAAACAAAGAAGCAATTCTTAATAGACAGTAATACTTAATGTGCTATCCTCCCCCCCCCAGGGCTCAGCCTAGAGGAAGCAGGCAAAATCACCCATCTCCTAGTCTTTCCATGAAAGAGGTTTATGACATACTTCAGACCCTGCTGTGGGAGGACGGGGGCTCAATTTAGCAGGCTCCCATGGGACTTCTTCCAACTGCTCCCCGTTGTCACTATCCTCCTGGGAGAAACTTGTGCATACAATAGCACCCCGGCTTTTATGGCTGTCTCCCAAGGGACTGTTCTCTAAATCATCTGGCTCTGAGAGCCATTGGGGTTTCCTTTCACAAGTCCTACAAAACTGTAGCAAACAAAGAAGTAGTTCTTAACCAGCTATCCCTTCGGAGCTCACCTTGGTGCAGAGGAAGCAGGGGGAAAAAACACCCATCTCCCAGTCTTCCCCTTTATCTGCATGCTTTAAAAGCTGCTGCTTCGGGGCTTGGCTTCTAATTTAGCAGGCATCTAGGAGCTGGCTACAATCCTTTCTAGTGTCCAGGGCCAGTGGATGCTTTCCCTGCCTTCTCCCTCTAGTCCATGCCCATAATAAATCCAAGTCCCCAGTATCTCCCTGAAAGGAGCTTCTGGAGCCCCAGATTTTGTGGCTGCCACCCAAAGGGTGGGCCCTGGATCACCTGGCACTAATAGCCACTGGGGCTTACATTTCCAGGACTGTACCAAACAAAGAAATAATTCTTAACGGCCTAAGGAGCACTCCCCACCAGATGCAGCTGTATTCTGGAGTCTAGTGTGAAGGGAGCAGGTAAAAATGCCCATAGTCTAGGTTCCAACTGGGAGAATATTTACTACCTACTTTCTCAACTGTTGCCCAAGGTTCCAGCTTTCTAATCAGCCTGCCTGTAGGTACTGACTTTGATCCTCCCTTTTGGGACATTTACAGGTCTTAGTTTGAGAGAGGACAAGAAGCTGGGTGGGCTGATCAGCTAGGATCATCTACTCAAGACTGCTCTGTCAAGACTGGGAAAGGTAGCTATTGTATCTAGTGCACAGAAACCAACACTAAGTGTCAAGGAAAATAAAGAAACAGATAAATATTGTGCCAGAAAAAAGAACAAGATGAATCTTCAGGAACAGATCTTAATAAAAAGGAGATAGACTTGAATGTAAACTTGAAACAACAAAACTAGAAGAAAACATGTAAGCTCCCTGACATAAATCTTGTCAATGATTTTTTGGATTTGAACCTAAAAGCAAAGCAACAAAAGCAAAAATAAACAAGTGACACTGCATCAAACCAAAAAGCTTCAGCTCAGTAAAGGAAACCATTAATAAAATGAAAAGGCAATGGGGAATGGGGAAAATATTTGCAGACCACATATCTGATAAGGGGTTAACATCCAAAATATACCAGAAACTCGGAAAATTCCATAGTGAAAAAAAAATTAAAAATTGGCAGAGAATCTTAATAGACATTTTTCAAAAAAAGACAAACAAATGGCCATCAGGCACATGAAAGGCACTCAACATCACTAATCATCAGAGAAATGCAAGTGAAAACCACAGTGAGACACGGCCTCACCTCTCACATGGCTATCATCAAAAAGGCAAGAGATAACAAATGTGGCTGAGGATACAGAGAGAAGGGAACACCTGTAGGTTGTTGGTGGGACTATAAACTGGTACAGCCACTATGGAAAACACTATGAACATTCCTCAAGAATTAGAACTACTCTATGATCCAGCAATCCCATTTCCAGTTAAATGTATATCCAAATGAAATGAAATAATTACCTCAAAGAGATATCGGTACTCTCATGTTCATAATAGCACTATTCATAACAGCCATGGTATGGAAAAACCTAAGTGTTGTTTGGTGGATGAGTGGATAAAGAAAATGTGATTATATTAATGCACATACAGTTATATATGGATGCAGAGAACTCATGTAGTTGAAAGTCCATGCGTAACTTCTGACTCCCCCAAAACTTAACTACTACTAGCCTATTGTTAAATGGAAGTTTTAGTGATATAAACAGCCAATTAAAACATATTTTATATGTTATATGTAATATATACTATGTTTTTACAATAGAGCTAGAGAAGATAAAATGTCAAGATAATCATAATTAAGAAAAAATAGATTTATAGTATTGTATTGAAAAAGAATCCATGTATACGTAGGCCCACTCAGTACAAACCCATGTTGTTTAAGGGTAATATATACTTTTCAGCCATAAAAAGAAGGAAATCCTGCCTTAATGACATTATAGATTGACTTTGGGCATTATACTAAGTGAAATAATCAGAGAAAAACAAATACCATGTAATCTCACTTACATGGGGAATTTCACTGACCTTGCCTTCAATGAAGAGTTTTTAGGTATGATGCCAAAAAATACAATCTGTGAAAAGAAATTGATTGGTTTTACTTTATTAAAATGTGAAACTTCTGCTCTGTGAATGACACTAAGACAATGAAGAAATAAACCACATATTGGGAAAAAATATTTGCAAACATATATTTCATAAAGGACTTGTATCCAAAATATACAAAGAACTCTTAGATAAGAGATCTTATAAGAAATAATCAACCCAATTAAATAATCAACCCAATTAAATAAGAAAATAATCAACCCAATTAAAAATTGGGTGAAAGACCGCAGGAAACATCTCATTAGAGTAGATGAACAGGTGGCAAGTAAGCATATGAAAAGATGCTCATCATAGAATGCCATTAAGGAGTTGTAAATTAAAACAACTTAACACAAGGAGTGTAATGAGATCCCATTACACTCCTATTAGAATAGCAAAATAAGAACAACAACAACAACCTGACAACATCAAATGTTGGTAAAGTGGTAGAGCTATAGGAACACCCATTCACTGCTGTTAGAAATACTAGTTTTATGGTTGCCTTGGTTGGTTGGCATTTTTTTTATAAAGCAAAACATACTATACAATCCAGCAGCCGCACTCCTAGAAATGTATTTACCCAAATGAGTTGAAAACTTATGTCCACATAAAAACTTGCACACAAATGTGTATCGCAGCTTTAATTAGATGTGCCAAAAATAAGAAGCAACCAAGACATTTTTAATAGATGAGTGTATAAACAATCTGTAGTACATCCATACAATAGAATATGATTCAGTGAGAAAAGGAAATGAGCCATCAAGCCATGAAAAGATGTGGAGGAAGCTTAAATGCATATGGCTAAGCCAGGCTGAAATGTATCCGTACTGTGTGATTTCAGCTATGTGATATTTTGGCAGGGGCAAAACTAAGGAGATGGTACAAGGATCAGTGGTTGCTATGGGTTTGGAAGGAAAGAGGGGAGATGAATGAGTGAAGCTCAGGGGATCTTTAGGGCACTGAAACTATTCTGCATAAAAACTGTAGTGGTGGGTATATGTAGCTACACGTTTGTCAAAAAGCCTTAGAGCTGTAAAACAGAGTGAACCTTAATGTAAACTGCGGCCGAGAGTTAATAAAATAGTGTATCAATATTATTTCATTAATTTTAATGAATGGACCATACTAATGTAAGATATTAATAATCAGAGAACTATGTATAAGAGTGGGGGATGTGGGGTGAATATATGAAACCCTAAGAACTATCTGCTCAGCTATTCTATAAATCTGAAATGGAATTAAAAAAATAAAATCTATTAATTATTTTTAAGAGGGGAGAGGTGGACATATATATCTCTATATCTATATATCTCACAGACTGTTTCTAGGTACAAGAATGTAGAAATAGTGATAATCCCTTGAGATGGGAGAACCTGAAGTCTTGGGCGGGAAGGACGTGAATGTATTTTTCACTGTAAGTCCCTTTCTACCATTTGAATTTTTAAATAAAATATCTGAATTACTTTTTCTATACATATGTATAAATATGTATAAATAAATATATATTTACTTATATATTTATATTTCTAATATATTTATACTTTTAATATACATTTTACTATATATTTATATCATATATATTTATACTACATATATTATATAGTACATATGTGTATATATATGTAAATAAATAAAGAAGAGCTTACCAGGATACTCTCCACTGACAATGGATTGACCGAAGATGGTTGCAAGGTTTGGAGGTTTGAGACCCAGTGAAATTATAAGAGGAGACCAGAGCGTGCAAAAAAGCAATGTCTCGTGAAGGAGGTCTCCCAGTCAGCATTTATGCTCCTCTTCACTTCCTAGGGACTAGTGGGCACGGTTTTAATTTGTGATTTCTATTAGACTCAGACTGTGAGAGCCTCAGTGGTAGGGCCATGTTTTCCACTTCTTTCCTCCCTTCTATGATGGCTCTGTACCCGGTGGCCACTTAGGGCCCCCTGTGGTCACTATACTCTCAGCCTGCTGGTACTCATGAAAAACCTGTTGACTAATGATTGCAACTCTGTTATCAATTCCAAACCTGCAGAGCTTTTAAGATACAGAACAAAAGAGTGAATGAATCAGAAATGATGAAAGCCTGTAAGCTTCCTGGCACAAGAGAAGCCTAAGAAGCTGTGTTGATTGAACCCAAAGAAAAAGGATGACTCAATGCTTATTTTAGACTAGCAGAGTTAATAGGCATTCTGTATTTGGATCTATTTGGTAAGGTTGAGAGGAGCAGAAAAGATGAAAAATGGACCTCTTTGGTTTTATAAAATACTGTTCCATGAAACAACATCGTGTTTTCCGGACTGCCCATGCTCTCTCAGCGTCGATAGTGTGGATACTGTCCTTCCTGTGTATCTTCATCAAAGTTCCAATTGCTAGGGCTGGGCTTTGAGTAGTAGTTTCACCCCCAATTGTTCTCTTTCACTTCATATTCTTCTAAAACTTGTCTTTCTCTGGTTTCCATGCCTTTTGGTTTCATGTATTCACTGTTACTAACATCGTAGCAAGAATATTTTCCCACTTAAAAAAAATATGTTATCTCTTCCCATCATAACAAGCAGTAGAAAACTTTATGTTCCCCAAATGGCCTTTTATTACTCCTTTAATTAGATAGAATGAGCATAATCAATACCTACAAATTGCTATAAATCCAAGTTGTTATGCACGGGCTATTATTATTCCTATTTTAATAACAGCATGATATTTTTAAGCTATCTCATAGATTTAGACTTCCATTAGAATACAAATAATGCTAATGATATCACTTGGTGTTAGTAGAATGAAATGCTTCACTTTGCATATATGTGAATCTGATTTCTCAGAAACGTTTCTTGAAGTCATGAGGTCTTCCTTCTTGTAGTCACAAATAACATCACAGACCACAAATTTTCTTACAGTTTTCTTGAACATCTGAAATCTCCCCTTCATGCCACTTCTTTTGTACTTTAAATATCATTCTACCTTCCTTATTGCCATTTGTTCAAAGGATTATGCCCCAGATTTCTCCCTGGCTAGCTCTCTCCCTCATTGAGAATTTATTTCATTTATTTCCTTCCTGGCCATCTGCCATCTTGATGAAGCGGTGTGCTCCCACTGAGACACAAAACAACTTTGGAGAGATGCAAAACTGTAAATTATGCTCTTCTCCAAAGTATTCAAGCTAACACATCCTGACTCCAGAAATTACAGAATGTCAGAGCTTACAAGTGCCCTGCTCCCTTTGTCCCTTTCTTCTTTCACATAAACCTCCCTATTCCCATTTTGATCTGCTGGTAACCTAGTTTAAGTGACCCATTTACTTTTATATTGTAAATGAGCACATTGTTGTCTAGCAGTTAGTAGTCCACTTGGAACAAACTTGGCTTTATGAATGTTTCCAATATGTGTTGGAGCTTTTTCACAGGACCTAAATCTTCCTCCTGAGATTTGCACACTATAAAGTGTGCAACCTATAAAGATATACCAAGCCCCCCTTACCCTGCTACCTTGTTCAATGTCCCTAGAGAGGAGCATGTGCTCCACCAAGCATAAAATTTCATTTGCTGGGATTTAAATCTAACTTCTTTTATCCTGTTTTACCTATGTTACTTCACTCTGACCACATTAGGGAAGATTCCTCGTCCAAAATAGTTAAATACTCCTACATAATTTTGCACAGGCCTGTTCTTATACATTTCATGTAAATTCAGTTTCTATGATAAATGAATAACTGGTTTATTCGATTATCAAATCCTAGCACTGGAAAAGATTTTATAGGTCAACTCAAAATGAGAATCCATCTGGCATTCAAAATCGCTAAGATGTTATACCTCCTCTACAATTGCTTAAGCTTTGCCAGGCATATTCATAATAAAAGAAGAGGTTAAAGTTAACTTGTAAACATATGACTTATGATGACAGTTTTGACAAAAGAACTTAGTAGGTCGAAGGTCATGGAAGTAGCACATTAAATCTTAAAGACATCTCAGGATATAAAATCTTTCTCTGCAACCTATTAAAGAGCTCATGCCAGTGGGATTTAAATGCAATCCTTATTTTAAAAATTCAGCTTCAATTAATGTTATTAATAGAGGATCTTGATACCAGAATACTTTATAAATAACAATTAAAAGTTGTTAATGTTCACCTTGATTTTAGCCCGGTGAGGCTTACGTTGGATTTCTGTACTTCAGAACTGTAAGATAATAAATTAGTATTTAGGCTGTTAGGGGTGTGGTAATTTGACAAGTGGATGGGTATGCTTCCAGGTTTTGGGGTGGGGATGGGAGTATCTCTATAGACACCTCCACTGACAGAGTATTATTCCAGAATCATCTGCTGTCTTCTCACTCCCCTACTCTCCTACCAGGAGCCAGCCCATTAAATCCTCCCCATTGGCCACCTTCTACCTCCAAATTCCAGCCTCTTCTTGGTTCCTGGGTTGTCTCCTTTCACTGTCAAACCTCTCACTTTCTGATGCTAGAAATTTTTAGCTTCTAACTATTTCTTCCCACACCCATTTCCACTGCTGGGAAGGTCATTTGTTGAGAAGTGGAGAGCATAAATCTTTTTAAATCAATTTTTATGCAGTTTTTAAATTCTAAGTTTGAGGGCTCCGGGAACAAAGACCCAGGCACTCTTTCCTTACTAAGGCACCAATTGTATGTCTGATTTTAACCAATTCTGCTCAACTGCAGCAAAATCAATCTTGTAGCAATTTGCACAAACGGTAGAAATCTTCAAAAAGAGATAAGGGTACACTTATTTCAGAAGAACAGAGGTGGTCCAGAGTTGCCATCAGCCCCAAATTATTTTGTATTTGCAACAGTTGCACTAAAATGTTTTTGTGGAAGATAATACTACCCAAATGGAAAAGAAAAATAACGTAAATTACTCGAGGTTTTCAAGCAACTTCTAGGTACTTAGAGAAGCTAAAGGAAGAGCATTTTTGAGTGGACCTGAATGAGAATTCTCAATTTGTGGGCGCCTGGGTGGCTCAGTCGTTAAGTGTCTGCCTTCGGCCCAGGTCAGATCCCAGGGTCCTGGGATCGAGCCCCACATCAGGCTCCCTGCTCGGCAGGAAGCCTGCTTCTCCTGCTACCATTCCCTCTGCTTGTGTTCCCTCTCTCGCTGTGTTTCTCTCTGTCAAATAAATACAATCTTTAAAAAAAAAAAAAGGATTCTCAATTTGTAAGTGGGGCAGGATGACTTGTAAAGTGTCAGGTGAGTGGACACCTTTCTGTTCCTGTTAGTTCTTCCTCCATCTAAAGGCTAAACCTAATGATGTCCATTTGAGTGAAGAGGGCTCACCCCAGTGGCAGAGATCTCAGCTCTAAATTGCTAAGTCCAAAGAAGCACTGTTTTTCACGTGAAACAAAAAGATCAGAGATGGTTGGTGCTCCACCCCCACCCTTCCAGAGAAAACACTTTGATGGAGGGTGTGGCTGTGGGGAGGGGAGAGGACAGAATATAAGGACAAACAAGGACAGAGTGAGCAATCGAATGGAGTTTGTGCCTCTTGACCTCTTTAAGCAGAATCTTAATGGGGTGGAGGTGGGGCGGGAGGAGAAGGAAGAAAACGCAGGAAGGCCCCTCATGAAATTTGGGGAGCATTTGGAAGAGGAGTCAGACTTGTTTCCCATCTGCCGCTTGAGAAAAACAGTCCTGTAAGTGAATTCTGTACACCTGGGTTTAGGAGAAGCAAGTGAGAAGGCAGCATTACCCCCAAGGCAGGAGACAGGCCTCAGACATCTGCTCCTTGTAGCAGGGTGAACAGAGGTCCCCCAAAACATATGTCATCATCTTAAACCCCAGGACCTGTGAATGTGACCTTATTTAGGAAAAGGGTCTTGGCAGATGCAATTAAGTTAATAATCTCAAGATGAGACCATGTGGATTCTATGAGTGGGTCATAGACCCAGTGGTAGCTCTCCTCTAAGACAGAAAAGATGCAGATAGAGAATAAATCCTGTTCATTGAATAAATCCTGTTCTTTTAAGACAGCAAGTGTATGTTAATTTGTTAAGGTGGCCCTAGAAAACCATGATACACCCTCCGTAGTGACTGAGGACCTCAGAGAGATGTTGTGTTGATTTATAAGTTTTCTGTTTATCTGGAGTGTGGGGGGAAAACTGGCCAGCTCCACTGTGGGTGCTCTGCTAGCATGGGGAGAAGGGCCTGGGATCCAACCAGAGATAGAAGGAGGGAAGATGCATCAACATGGAATTGTCTATATTCTGAATCTTTGCTAGAACTAAATGTAACGCTCACTAAAGCCACTGCTGGTATAACTCACTCCATGATCACAGGCCAAGAAGACATTGATTATTGGTGACAGTGTGGGAAGCAGAGGCAGAGGAGGAGATCTAAGAAGCATATGCACCCTCCCTTCACCACTAACTCTGGCATCAGGCAGCTATGTAAGATCCCCAGTGAGTTCACTGGTACCAGCAAGAGCAGGAAAGGCGCTCAGCTGGGCCAAAAAATCATTATGGATTTGACCAAGAAGTCACTGGATTTAGACTGAATTTACTTAAAACCATCTAGATAAAGTTAAAGCCAGGAGAAAGCCTTGGGATTTGAAAAGAAATGACAGATAATTCTAGAAACAAATTCTAACTTTGTACCCTTAAATTTTGTATTCTGTTATAACCAAAACTGTGTTATTACCTCTAACTATGAAACAGATTATTCTTATTTAATAGTATATAAGCACACTTAAATAGTATTTAAATACAGTTAAATTTTGGAAAAGGTTATCTAGCAACAGGAAAAGAAACAAGTAGGGCCAGAATTGTGCTTAAAAGGAAAAAGGGTAATACTAGCGAGTATAAGTAATTTTTTTTTTTTTTAATTTCCAAATACTTTCCATTCTTTGGCTGGCAGAAACTCAGTTTTTTGTTTGTTTGTTTTGTTTTTGTTTTTTCAGCTATTTACCTTCCTTGACAGGGAGGTGGGCCTGAGAGAGGTAATCCTATCCTCAGCCCCGAAGGCAGTGGAGGGTGATTTGTCAAAGTCAATCATGACCATGCATGCGATTCTTTTTTCGGTGAAACATATATTAAAGACAGGTGATGCAGTCTTGGGCAACGAGATTTAAGAAGTCCACTAGGAAGTTTCTGGAAGGTCCTTGGTAATAAATAGACATATGGAAAAACTTCCCCTCTTCATTTACTGTATGTGGTAGTGACTGCACATGATGTTGGCAACTATGTCACTCATGTCATGACCAGCAGGGACAAGAATGACAAGCAGATGATGACAGAGGAGAAAAATGGGGAACAAAATTGGATCCTGAAAACTGCAATTGAATTTCTGAATTACCAACCCTGGACAATTCTATCTCCAGACATTTCCTGCCCCTTGCTGCTAAGAACATGCCAATTAATTAGAAATGAAATAAAACTATTAAATACTGATATAAATTTCTTGATGAATATTTGAACTGAAGAAAAAGGAAAGATAATCTAAAACTAATTTAATTTTATGTTAATTTGGCAAATCAGTGAATACTAATACTAAAAAACAGGCCATAGTATGAAATAGATTTGAATAAATTCTTATCTAGTAATGTGACAAAGCAAGTATGTCTGCAAAAATTGATGCAGGAATAAAATGCAAATAAAATTTGAATGAATTCCTACACAGGTATCTATTATATATACAAATATTTCCTTAAACACTTAAAGGAACGTTAAAGACATTTTTGTACTTTCATTGATAATGTACATTCATTGATAATGAATATTTCCCTGAATATTAGCCTAACACAGCGAGCAACAGAAAAAAAATGGAATGAATTTTAATACAAATTATTTTAAACCAAAAAAAAAAAAAAAAGAAAGAAAGAAAAATGCCTATAGCTTTTGAGCCATGGGTTATCATAGGATACTAATATATTTCAGTCCAAAATGTTAAGGTACTAATCCAGTCTGTATGGCTGCTGGATTGCCATTTTAGTAAAAGAAAGGATTCAGGCTCAGAAACTTCATTTTAGTTGAACTTCCATGCTCTATCATTTGGAAATTACATCATGTTTACTGTCATATTCTGCAGTACTTTCACCTTTGGGCATGTGTCAGGTGAAGGAATATTTTTCAACATTTGTGGGGAGGATTTTGTCACAAATGTCCACAAAAAGTGAAGCCTTTCAGGACTCATAGAAGTTAATGAATCTGTAAATACTTTAGAAATTGTAAAGTAAGTACACCCAAATAATTATATTACTTTGATAAAGAGTTAGACTTTGAATCAAGTGATAACTCTTGAAAAAGACATCAGAAGATATGATTTTGAATATACAACTATAGATCAGTTGCATAACAAAATGATAACAGCTAATGTTCAGTGATTTCAGTGGCTGCATAGTATTTTCAAAGGCTGCATAATAGAAAAAAAGCATTAATGGGATGTTCAGTCACAAGCTGTGGTTTGGGGATATGTAGCCAGTAACTTGGGGAAAGGATTGAGTATTCCAAATGACCTAGGTAGACTCATAAGTTATCCAGAGGAAGCTGAAGAGGGTATAAGCAGAACTTCAAGAAATTGCCCTGTACAAGGAAAATCCAGTAATGGGGAAAGAATGCAAACCTCATTGAAGTTGCATCTCCTCCAAGAAGCTTTAGCCAGCTATGCCTTCCAGTTTGACCATTCAGTATACCTATTACACTACTAAGTCAGAATTAAATCCAGTTAAACCTTATCAGCTTCCTGTATGATCCAACTACTTTTATACACAATAATTTTCATATTTAGAAAATGATTAACATCATATTAAGAATATGATTAAGAATATCTTTTTCTCGGGGCGCCTGGGTGGCTCAATCAGTTGAGCGACTGACTCTCAATTTCAGCTCAAGTCATGATGTCAGGGTCGTGAGATTGAGCCCCACGTGTGGTCTCACACTCAGCATGGAGTCTGCTTGTCCCTCTCCCTTTGCTCCTCCCTGCCCTGACTCTCTCACTCTCTCAAATAAATAAATAAATAAATAAATAAATAAATAAATAAATAAAATATTAAAAAAAAAAAGAATATCTTATTCTCCCTATGTAGTATTCCACGTTCACCAAATAGGCTATGAATCCATTGAGGGAAGGGACTATGTTTTATTATATTTTTTCCTTTTCCAGATAAACATATAGAATATGCTGAATGCTTTATTTTGATTTGTGTAATAGTTAAAAGGGTAAACTTAGAAATTTGTCAGATGAAATTTCAGTCTGGCTCTGCTACTTATTTCCGTGTAAACTTAGACAAGCCATTTAAATTTTCTGGGTATCTCTTTTCTTACTACAGATCACTGGAAATAACTTATGTAAAGCTCCTGGCAGAGGAAAGTGTTGAAAAAAGTGTTGAAAAAAGAGAGATTCTTATTTTTCTGTGTTATGACCAGTAACAGTAAGAGGAATAGAGGGTGCAGGCAAACAGTTCAAGAAATAGACCCCAGCTGGGGCACCTGGGTAGCTCAGAGGGTTAAAGACTCTGCCTTCTGCTCAGGTCATGATCTCAGGGTCCTGGGATCAAGCCCCATATCGAGCTCTCTCTGCTCAGCTGGGAGCCTGCTTCCCCCTCTCTCTCTGCCTGCCTCTCTGCCTACTTGTGATCTCTCTCTCTCTCTGTCAAGTAAATAAATAAAATCTTAAAAAAAAAAAAAAAAAAGAAATAGACCCCAGTTACTAAAAGGCTAGAAAAGACAGTCTCTGTGGAACAAGTACAAGATGTGGACTCGCAGAAAAGGACATGGAAGACACATGATACAAAATGACCATGATTACTTTGAAGATCATAACCTTATGGTCTACCTAATATCTGAGAGAAGGAAAGACAATTATAGGACAACATGAGAGATTGTGGCTAGATATAAAGGACTTTCAAAAGGATGTTATAATATAATAACAGATTATAAAAGTTGTACATTTCCTTCAGATAATTTAAAGATAGTTTGTGGAAAAGAGTAAGCCCCTCCCCAAAAAAAAGGGGGAAAAAAAGAAAAAATCATGTGGCAAAAAAAAGTCTAAGATAGAGTAATTAAAAAATGTAAATATAAGAAAATTGAGATTCATCAAATATGATGCTATAGTTATAAATAATATTGCAGCTGAGAAAAGGAAGTAAGATAAAGTTAAGGTAATTTATAATGTCAACTGAGATGAAGAAAATGTAACTATGGCATATATGAGGAAGAGGGATAGATTAAATGTAGAGGTCATTCAAACAGCTCAACTCTTATACGGTGCTCAAAATACTGTTATTTTAACACCTCTCAATGATATGCCTTCTACTACCTCTTAGCCACAGGTTTGATTTATAGCTTCTCCAGAGTAATTTGAATACCATTCATTCCACATTTGTCCTGTGAAAACTGTCATTCACTTTCTTTTGCAAGCCTTTCACTGTGCTATCTTCTACTCCTCACCTAACTCTACCTTCCCCTTGTCAATTCATTCATTCTTTCAAACTCATCTCAAGGTCTATTTCCTTTAGGAATTTTTCTTCACCCAAGAAAAATACATAATATTTACTGTTTCGAGAATCCAACATGTAAAAATCAATCCAACATGTGAAAGTCAATAAGTTAAGGATTAATCATGAAAAAATAACCTTGGTTATAGTATGGAACTTAATATAGGAGTCAGTCTTGGAGGCGCCTGGGTGGCTCAGTCATTAAGCATCTGCCTTCAGCTCAGGTCATGATCCCAGAGTCCTGGGATTGAGCACCACATCGGACTCCCTGGTCGGAGGAAGCCTGTTTCTCCCTCTCCCACTCTGCTTGCTTGTGTTCCCTCTCTAGCTGTGTCTCTCTCTCTCTCTCTGTCAAATAAATAAATAAATAAAATCTTAAAAAAAAAAAGGAGTCAGTCTTGGATTCCATTTGTCATTAAACAGGTTGACAGCTTATTATTATTACTCAAATTTGATTATAAAATATCTCCTAATATGGGCTCGTGATCTTTTAGTAGTCTGACTGTCACTGTATAGAACCACTGAGAAATTCTTTTCATAAAATCCTTTGTTCATCAGCAATCTTTAAAACTTTGGTACACTCAAGCCATTGCTGGAAGTGACATCAAGTCTCTACCTTGTGAAAAAAATTCAGGGAATGCCTAGGCAGCAGTTACTACTTGAAAAAATCTGTCAGGGAAAAGCTTGTTCTATGCTTTAATAGGAAATGAGCAGTTTCCCTTTTTCTGATTGCAAAAAATTAGTCACACTCTCATCAGCATAATGATGCAACATTAATGTTTCTTATACTTACTTTCTCTGATTCATAAAAGAAATAAGGCTCTAGTGATGTTGGAACCTTTGGAGAAGGAGCTTAAAAGGCAGTTTCAAGTAGAAAGTCATCAGAAAATGATTCCTTGAGAAGAAATATTTAGAGGAAAAGCTTTGGGAACTCACAGCGACTTTTGATGGCCCAAAGCCATAAAAAAAGGATGCAAAAGCAAATTAAGAATACAGATGTTCCAGAAAGAAGCATTCTAATTATGGGCTTACAAAATTTGGTTAGATTAACTCTTAGTTACAACATCTAAGGATTAGTAAGAAGCAAGTGCTTTTGTCTTTAGATGTGCTTTCCTTCTACTTTTCCCTTGTGGGACTTCTATTGCTCAATATTTTAGGTTGTTATTAATATAAATTTCTGGCTTAGTATAAATTCATCTTAAAGAATAAAATATTTTTCCTCCTCTCCCCAGACTTTCTATGAAGATCACATAATATGACTGATGAATGGTCCAACTCCAGATAAAATTCTGATTGATAAATTACACTAAAATTAAGCACTATAAAAAAGAGAAACCAAGAAATCAGAGAGAAAATATTTCTACTCTTGCCCCAGGTTCTAAAAATATTAAAAATATGTTGTTCCTCTAACTCAATATGGAAAAGACAGATAACTCAGTAGAGAAAAAAGCAAAAGGAAAGACATTTCACAAAGAGCACATCTATTTGACTCATAAATATGTGAAAAGCTGCCAAACCTCATTAGCCATGATGAAAATACAAATTAAAAGCACAGTGCAATAGGGCTAAATATCCAGCAGAGTGGCCAGATTTAAAAAATTCAACTGACAGTGTCAGGTGATTGTGAGGATGTGGAACAACTAGAATTCTCATTTCCTTCTGAGAGTACGAATTTGGACAGTCACTTTGGAAAACTCTTTGACACTATCCTGTGTAGCTTTAATTTTAAGTACTTCACTACAGATACCTATGTGTATATGTAACAAATTACATCCTATATGCGGTTAACCAACATTTGAAGAACTATAACTAGGAACTCACACTTAAATAGTATTTAAACAGCATTTGAGAGATCCTAATCAGAAGTCTCCTCTCCAAAGGGTAACAAGTACTTCAGAAGATGAAATCCTTTCTAGTGGGCTTCAAACTAACAAAAAGGGTATCAGAAATAATTTTTCATTAGTAAAATGAGTGGTGTTCGAGATGTGGTTGACTTGATATGCTGTACAGGACTTGCACCATTGCAAATACACCTTGCTCAGCTGGAAGGTTAGCTCTTCCTGCCAACAGAATATTATCATTTGCTTCAGCATGCATTTTTTACTCAAGGTGCTTGTGGAGTCCCCACCAAGACAAAGAAGAGGGACCTCAGGAGGCAGCATTACAAGTTAGATAACCATTTCACTTGCCTGCAAGTGTTGGCATGGCAGAGTCCCACTGGAGACCGGCCTTTGATGTAGTATACCACCTCCCATATGACAAGCTTGTGGGAGACAGTAATTGTTGCCCATTCCACCTCCAGTCCTCTGAGGTTGTTGAAATCTACTTAATATAACTTCACAATAATAACAGTCAAATTGGCTTAGGTCAGTTCATAATAATGGAGAATAGAACTCCTGAAAGCAGAACTGTACGCACTGTCAGTAGACAATGGCAAATAAATCTCTTAAGGAACTTATATTTACAAAGCATCAAGGTTTTCATTTCAATCTATTAATTGAAATCATAGGTGCAGTCCATCATACACACTGAAAGGTTTCCAGTAAAAGAGTACAATCAGAAGTTAGGGTGCCTTCAACAAATATTTATTAACTACTTACCATGTTTCAGGCATAGTGGTCAATGCTGGTGGTCAATTTCAATGCATAGTGGTCAGTTTCTCTTAGGAGAAATAATATTGAGTCCTTCCTGGACCCCAAATCGCTAACAGTTCCATGAGGGGGAGAGATGCCTCAGTTAAAATCAATGTAGAGGCTATGATAAGGGATATACACGGTGCAATCGGCACCCAGAGAAGGAGACTTAACCTGTGTCATAGTGAAGGTGAAATTTTATTTAGGTCCAGAGCAGAGGAAGATTAATACTATTTACTAGAAGGGAGAATATCATCTGCAAAGTCTTAAAAGACAAAAACCCTCCGAAATCATTGTCAAAACATGGAAGTGGGAACCCAAATATGTCTAGAGCCCAGAATGTAACCAGGGGCAGGGGTGGCATCACAGAGTACATTAAAACTTCTATATGTTAAAATCCCAATTCCTCTGCTTTTCTAGCTGTTTATTCCTGCACTTCCTCCTTCATATAAAGGAGATAAAGTCATATTACCTCACGGTTGTAAGGACCAAATAAGTTAAAAAATACATAAGTCATATGGAGCACAACATGGCATAGAGTAAGCATTCAGACACTGTACCAGCTATTATTGTTTTTATGAGAGTATTGTGTTCATTTGCTAGGGGTTTCATAGCAAAGCAGAGTGGTTTAAACAACAGAAATTTATTTCCTCACAGGTCAGAGGCTAAAAGTCTGAGATCAATTGACAGAGTTGGTTTCTTCTGAGGCCTCTCTCCTTGATTTGTAGATGGCCATTTTCTTTGTCTTTAAATGGTGTTTCCTCTGTAAATGTCTTTGTCCTAATCTCCTCTTATATCAGGTTAGAGCTACCCTAATGACCCCATTTTATGTTAATTACCTCTTTAAGGACTTTCTCCAAACACATCACTTTCTGGAGGATGGAGGGTTAGGACATCAACATAAGAATTTGGGGGGGGGCACAATTTAGCCCATAACACGCAGAGCAGAGATACTAGCAGAGTATCTATCTTGGCAGTATGAAAGATTTACATTTTGTTGTTGTTGTTGTTGTTGTTCTGGTTTGATTTGTTTCATTTGTTTTCTTTCTAATAATCCACCCTAAATTCAGGTCTTGTTGACTCTTTCTTCCAACCAACCTCTCTTCCATTATCCGTGGCTTACTTGTCCTCAAGGCTAAATACAAAAGAAGTGAGTGGGTGGGGAGTGGGAAGGTAGAGAATAGTTTAGGAATTAGATAAACCAAGGTACCTTGGAGAGAGTAAGAGAGAGATCCCAAGTGGAAGCAGTCTCTTTTTTTTTCCCAGCTCAGTTTGCACTTCCAAAGTTGCTTCATCTTGACTCTAAATTGGGCCCTTGGATTGCTGGGGCATAAGGAATAGGTAGCAGGTAGCCACAATCATTTTATCTTTATGTTGTTGTTGTTTTGTATTTGTATTGCTATAAATAGGAACACTGTGTTTTTCCCACTTTTTAAAAAATTAGTTTCAGGTGTACAATTTAGAGATTTGACACTTCCATACAACATGTGATGCTCATCACAAGTGCACTCCTTAATCCCCATCACTTATTTTACCTATTCCCCTACCCACCTTCCTTCTAGTAGCCCTCAGTTCAAAAATGGAATGGAGGTTCAAGTTAAAAATAGAACTACCCTATGATCCAACAATTGCAGTACTAGATATTTATCCAAAGAATACAAAAATATTAATCCAAAGGGATCCATGAATCCAAATGTTTTGTTTATAGCAGCATTATCTACAATAATCTACAATAGCCAAACTATGGAAACAACCCAAGCATCCCTCAACTAACAAACAGATAAAGGAGACATGTATACATTTGTGTGTGCATATGTGTATATGTATATATATATATACATACAATGGAATATTACTCAGCCATAAAAAGAATGAAATCTTGCATTTACATGATGTGGATGGAGCTAAAGAGTATTATGCTAAGCAAATTAAACCATAGAAAGACAAATACCACATGATTTCACTCAATGTGGAATTTAAGAAACAAAACAAATGAGCATAGGGAAAAAGAGAGAGAGACACACCAAGAAACAGACTCTTTTTTTTTTTCAAGAAACAGACTCTTAACTATAGAGGGCGGGAACTGTGTTTGAAAGAGCTTGCCAACTAATTTGAGTTTAGATTTTATCTTGTGAATGATAGAATACTGACAGACGTCTCTAGGTAAAAAAATTAATTTAGTTAAATTCACTGTTAAGAATTGTAATCCTAGAAAAAAAGGAGGGGGTTCTAACTGTAGGAGAGAAAAAATTGATGTCAGAGAGGATGAACATGGCATGATTCACATCTTCAATAAAGTAAAGGCCATGGAGGAAAGAGGAACAGCTGGAGTCAAGAGATGATCACTTTAATAATTAATAATATTGTATTATATATCTGAAAGTTGCTATGAAAGTAGATCTTAAAAGTTCTCAGTACAGACTTGGATACCTGAAGTTAACATTATGTCAACTATACTTCAATTTTAAAAAGTTCTCATCACAAGAAAAAAAATTTGTAATCATGTGTAGTGTTAGATGTAATTAGACTTATTGTGATGATCATTTCACAGTATGTATAAATATCCAATCATTATGCTGTATACTTGAAACTAATATAATGTTATATGTCAATTATATCTCAATTTTCAAAAAAAGAGAAAGAGATGATCTCTGACCTCACGTGGGGAGCATTTGAGTCAGTGATAAATAACAATTGCAAATCATAGATAGCAAATTAGGAAATAGTGTCATTAACCAGGACAGGAAGAGAAGTAAATCTGAGGACAGCCCTATCCAAAAGGCCATGGAGTTATTTTTAGAAACATAGAGTTTCAGGAGCTTTGAAACAACCAGGTACTTGGACATGTGTTTGGAACCCAAGACTGAGATGTATATTTGGAAATCCATTACCTAGTGATTACTAATCTTGGAATTAATGATATCAACCAGGAATAGGACATATAGAGAGAAGAAAAGACAGCTATGGGTACTGAAATCTAGACGAAACAAAGGCAGTGAACAAGACAAGAAACATAGGAAAGAGAGGTGGTAGCAAGGAAAAGTCAGGAAGGCAGGAGACACAACAGTTTACACTAGTCAGTAGAAGAATTCTCCATGTACTTGGTTGCACTTCATTGTTCTTCATTCTCTACCCCAAGGTATGTGCAAGTCCTGTTTTCTTTCAGGCGCTTGCTGCAGTTAAGGTAGTGGTGAACCCTGTGGGCTGTGCAGTCAGGAGATCGAAGTTCAATACCCAGCTCTACCACTTACTAGGTATGTGACCTTGGACTAATTACATAACGTCTTCTTGTTTCAGTCTCCTCACTTACAAAATGAAAGTAACAGTAGTACTGTGGCATGGGGTCGTTTATAGGAGATGGGAGGCTAGGGGTGCCTGCGTGGCTCATTTGGTTAAGTGTCTGCCTTCAGCTCAAATCCTGATCCTGGGGTCCTGGGATGGAGCCCCACATCAGGATCCCTGTCCAGCCGGGAGTCTGCATCTCCCTCTCCTTCTGTCCCCCCGAAGCCCAGCTCATGCTTGCTTTCCCTCCCTCTCTGTCAAATAAATAAATAAATAAAATTTTTAACAAAAAGGAAATGAGAGGCTATATGTACAAGGTTTAACAATAGTGTTGGCTGTTATTAATATGGACCAAAGGTTCCATAGTATAAGATGATTTCAACGTAAAATACAATGATACCCCAGAGTCCACTGAATTAGTATGCAAGGGAATACATGCATCTTTTTCCTTCTGATTTTGTCTTTTCTGAAAAGAAATCTGCCCCAAGAGTTTTACTCAGCATCATCTATCACATTGCTTCCCCTCAATTAAGCCAGGGTAAGAAAATAATAAAATAAAAAATTTGAGGCAAGATATTCAAATATAAAAATCCCTACTTGCAAACATTCTAATAATTAGGACCAAAGGGATTCTTCCTGGTATCTGTTTAGACAACTTGAATGGTTCATTTCTGAAGGAATTCTTATGTTAAGCAAACTTGATTCTATATTATCATGAGATGTTCTCATCATTCATCACTTAACGATGCCCACAGTATAGATATTCTATGCCCAGGCATAGAATATTTATTTTTGCAAGGACTTTCTTCTCATATACGATCAGCAGGTAAGAATCGAAATCCACAAAGAAACAGTGGATTCAAGGTGGCACCTCCGGATGCATCCACACTTCTACATTAACTGCACCCTCCTTCACGGTTTATGGAAGGTTCAGTTTTCTACTTATTTTTTTTTAGCATTTCTCCAAAAACATTTCAGAGAGAACAAAAGAACTTGTGTGTTTTCTCTCCTTCTTCATATATGAGACAAGAGCACTGAGAGCTGGAAATAACCGAAGCCAGGTACAGCAGGCTAAGAGTGGGGCCAAGTTTGGCCTTGGCTCTCATGCCTCCCTCCTAAGCATTTCGGCCCATGGTGTAATTGTGGAACACAAGAATCCAGTTTTCTTTTGGCAGTTTTATTTTCTCATATTCTCGGCAGTGGGAACTTACTGTTCTAGCCCTCTGACAATGTCTGCTACTTCCTTCCCTCCCTTTCCTTGGGCTCCTTTTGATTGCTTCCCACTTCAGTTACTAGTATTTTTGGTAAGACTATTCCATTTCCTTTCTTTTTACCTCATCAAACTCTGATATCTAGAGTCCAAGCTTCAAACTGCAGCTGACTTTCTTAGGACATGCAACTTTCCCTAGAGTCATAGACCGGGGAATGAGGCAAACAAGGCTGAATATGGATCAGTAAGCCTGCAACCTGCCGGCCCCTGACTGTATGTCTGAGTCAGTCTCCAAATGTGGATAATGATGTTCCCTGATCAGGGAAGGATTAAAGTAGTGAGGAGAGAGAATAAAATATATGAGTTTGTGGTAAATACTAGAAGGAGAGTGAGTCATAATGTTCTCTCAGAAACCATTATGTTAACTTAGCAGGAGGTCAGGTAGAAAGAGTCTTTCTGGTAAACAGCTGCTCCTGTTTATTTACATCCAGCTCCATTCTTCCAATCATTCTGAACATCTTTTGGAGGGGATTAAAATTCATGGACTGAATCTAAGGGATCAATCTACTAATAACATATGCATTAAATCCAGAGGTCATCATTTGCTCTAGATTGAGAACATCACTTGAAGTTGGATGTAGAGCTATTACAAGTATTCCATGGTCCACGGTTTAATGATGATCTTTAATTCATGAGCTGGTCTAATTAAAAAGTCATTTTCTCAATTAAAATTCTTAAATATTAATTTCACTTGGATATTTTCATCATAGCTAGTAGCGTTTCAAACATCTGATTTTTAAAAAAAAAAAATACCTGTATTACCTAGTCTAATGGTTTACCATTTATATCCAGTGGATGAGAAAAGACAAATCCAACAAATGATATCAATTGTCAACTCTTGTTATTCTGTTACAACTAAATATGCTGAAAAATCCTCAGTGTTAGGGGCTGTGTTTTCACAATCCTCACTCCCCATCCCACCAACTGCCACACCCTAACACTAGACCTACTAGATATTTTCATACATTTGCTAGGATGGGTCAACAAAAGAAATACTTACAAGATATAGAAACAGTAAAGAAAATGGAGTCAATGATTTGGACTGACGATGTGGAGATAGGGAAGGCTCACAGGAAAGGAAGGAGTAGATAAAAGTGTTATCAAACCCCTTCCCTGCTGCACGAGAATCCAACTGTGGGTTACCCCCTAATTCTGTTATTTGGAAGCCAGACAAGGTGGTATAGAATAGCCATATCATTAGGCAACATTTACCTTAGGGTAAAAATAACCCTGATTGGTAAATTGCATTTAGACCGGGGAAACAATAAATGAACTGTAGATACCAAACAGGGGAACCACAGCTTTGAGCTTTCCTGACTACAAGGGACCCCTGGAAGCAATGCCTATGGAATTTTTACAAGAGAAAATTGACCCTGTGAAGCATGTGGCATCTATGGCAGAGCAGCAGCACCTGTACTTGTGTCTCCTTTCCTCAGCCCAGAGCCATCGCCTGGGGGGATGATAGCTTGCGGAGGGCTGCATGGATCAGCTGCCGTATGGGCTCTTGCAAAGTTGATCTATTGGCAAGTTGCGGTTCTTGTGCAGGGTCTTCTGAGAAAATCGATGCCAGCTGTGGCCTGGGCCAGCCTTGGGAGTCTACAGGTGTAGTAGAACCTTAGAAGACCTCCCCTAGTGGGCAAATCAGGGAAGGCAAGGAAAGGGTCTTGTGGGATATAGTGCAAAGTGCCTGATAATCAGCTTTTTTGATTGTAATGTAAGTGTCTGACATTAACCTTTTTATTGCTTAAGGCATCCACTTCATTATTATTATTTTTTAAAGATTTTATTTATTTATTTGACAGAGAAGAGAGAGATCACAAGTAGGCAGAGAGGCAGGCAGAGGCAGAGGGAGAAGCAGGCTCCCTGCCGAGCAGAGAGCCCGATGCGGGGCTCGATCCCAGGACCCTGAGATCATGACCTGAGCTGAAGGGAGAGCCTTTAACCCCCTGAGCCACCCAGGCGCCCCAAGGCATCCACTTCAAACACATTGCCAGCTATATAACTAGATAAGGGTCAGTCTGTCCCACCCATGAAGTTTCCCTTTTAGAAAGTCCTGGTTGACCTAGATAACTGACCATTTGAATAACCCTATCTTCCCCTTACCCTGCTTTTGTTCCCACTCTTGTGTTTCAAATCCACCTGTGCAACCCTAGGTGCTCTACCCATGACCCCAATAAAGGGAGAAGCCAGGTGCATGTTCAGTCTCTCTCCCTCTCTCCCTCTCTTCCCCACAACATCACTGAGTGGCCCTGGCTTGCCTTGTACCCTCCACAACTTGTGATACTTTTTTTTTTTTTTTTTCAAAATTTCCCAATGGTTGTTTCTGAGATGGTCTTATTATTATAATTAGAGAACCACAAGGCCTGGTCCAGGCACAACATTGGTTCCAGATGGTGAAATGTGTGCGGGCACTCCTCACAAGTAATGCTAGTCCAGAGGAGTGCCCAGGTAAGAACTGAACTATAAGATTAGATCAGGAGAAAAAAAAAGTACTTGTTTGAAAGCTACTTTTAAGAGAGAATGATTGAATAGAAAATGGACAGCCAGAAGTCTAGGGGATACCTGGATAAGGTGTAGGTGACATTTTGAGTAATGGTAATGAGCCTGTGCTTTGGTAGAGAATTCTTTTACAATAAAATATTAAATAATATTCGCAGAGTTTCTATTTATCATGGCATTTTATTTTGGAGAACTGTGCAAATCCCACTGCCTTGCCATTTCCTAATTTTAAAAAGGCTATTTTTAGTTCATTCCATTGTATAAGCAACAGTTTATTGAACTGATCAACTCAGTTACGCCAATCAGAAAAATCTTTATTTTTCTCCTCATGAAACATACCTCATTTAAACATACCCTAGTTAATGACCACTCTGGCCATTGGAAAGCAAACCATATCCTTGCCCTTCCCAGCTCTGACTCCTTCCTGCCCTCCTTCTTGACCCTCACTTTCCCTTATAGTTATTTTACCCTGCCCCTTGCCCTCTGGCCTTTCCAGGTCAGAGGCAAACCTCACAGTCTTTGGGACACACCACCACACTCCCAAGAGGACACATGGGTGGTTTTCTTAAGAAAACTAAGGGAGCACCAATTCCCTTTCGTTTGTCCTATCAGTTATTTTCAAACTTTCTTTTCTTACACAGGATGAGGGAAGTATAACAGAAGCAGTTTATATCTTACTAAGTCTAAATGCTGATGGATCTATCATCTCTCTTTAAAATTTGTTGGCAATTAACACCTATTCTCCTTAACTTTGGGGCCCTCGGCTAAACACTGAGAGAACAGGAAAGATACCTTTTATCATCAATTACATGTATTAATTGTATGTCAATGCCAAATAAGTCAAATAATTGTACATCTGTGACCAGAAGCACAAGGAGTAATTATTAGTACAATAGGTCCTGAACGAATAGGCAAATAGAAATGGAGGTCCACCTCACGGAGGAGAGTTCAGTATGTTCTTGTTTTTGTTTTTTGCATTTACCTGGCTGTAAGGGTATTATGTACATGCTTGTAAATGGCACTTGGATGGCCCGTCAAGGAGTTCTGCTAGAATTTCCTGCTGATGAATGTTTTTAGGGTTGAGTTTTGTTTTTTTTTAGGACCGACAAATAACTAGCAAAACTACAACAAAAAGCCATGCAGTTCATGCGGAATAGAGAGATCACCCTTAGTAATAGGATTTTAGGTTTGCTTTTTGCTTTGGAAAATCATCAATTTTTACTGACAGGCAATCAGTAAGTAGAATAATACTCTCTGTTGCAAAACATTTAATTCTGTATCTGGCCTGTAGAACCACCATTACGAAATTTTCTTACAATGCTTATTCATTCAGACACCAGTTAAAAAGGCTAAACAAACATGTGGATGTTGAGAAAATTGGTTTGGGGGCCATGAAAAGTTAGTTTGTTTTTAGACAAGCAAATGGTTCCACATTTGTTAAAGCTCATTGGATTGAGTCCTGTAACAGCTTCTATGCAATAGATTTGTTCCTGTAAAGTTGTATGTAAATCAATTTTTCATAAATTGATTCATACTTTGAAGGCATCGAAAGCTTGCTATTTAAAGCAACACTACTCTAAATTCTCTTGTAACATAAAGAATTCATTTTATGAAATAGAGAACTGAAAGAGAGAAAGAGGGATTTAAAGAAAGACATGCGCACATAACCAGTCTATAAGCTGCCATCTGAAAAAAAAAAATAGACGTAAGACTTATTTTTAAAGCAGCCTAGCATTGGGGTCACAGAAACTCTAATGGCTAAGGGCTTTGTGACAAAATTCTTCTTCAAACCATGTAAAGTTTTTACACTACAGTGCATGTCCAGAGGGCTCTTGTTCTCATTTCTGCTTTTATCTGAGGATCTCACACTGGTGGGTGGAAAGGAAAGCAATGAGATCACTTTTTTGTTCCCTAGCAGCAGGCGTGAAAATGCCCAAAAAGTTAAACACTATTGAAGATGCAGGCAAAAACTAATCTCAGTCCTCAGAACAACACTATGCTTGAGTGACTGTCATTATTCACATGCTACAGATTCACTGGAGGCTAAGTGAATCCCCAAGGGTACTTCATTAATAGCTGGTAGACTCAATAGTGGACCTCGTAGGTTGACTCCAGAGCTCAGACTTAAACAACTACACCTCATAGGTGTCTGTGTGTTGATAGATAAATGGAGGGAGGGAGGGAGGGAGGGGTGGGTGGGTAGGTGGGTGGGTGGATATAGAACTGGAGATATGGATATAAAGTGTTTAAGTACTGATAAGTGATGTGAAATTACATGGATCATTTGTAACTAACATTTTTAGTGTTAAATAAAATAGTTGTTGTCAACATGGATCTCGGACATAGTTCATTCATTGGTTTTCATTCTTCAGCAGGCCAAACATCTGCCACATTTATTACATATTACTAAGATTTTAATGGCAGCCCTGAAGCCTAGATTTTAGTCATGCTTTGAAGTATAGGACTCATTTTTAATTGGGAAATTTTATATCAAATGTCAGTATTTATTTTCTTTTATAAAACTGTATATTTGGCGGTAGTAGACCACATTTTTATAAGGGAAACAATCAATTTGGGACTAGCTATACTCTTTAGTTTGCCAAAGTTACTATAATGGCTTAGAATATTCCTCATGGTCTTTCTCACACATTTACTTTACCTCTTAGCCTCTCAGGGTAGAGGAGCTTTTGAATAATGGACAACAAACAAACAAACAACAATAACATTGTCAAAGAGTTCAAGGAAAACTTCCACACAGCAGATGCCTAATTGTGTGAGGGGGAAAAAAATTCTGCTGTTCTGAAAGGACTTTTGAAACAAAATAAAAACAAATTTTAACATAATTAAGTATATATTTGATTAATATTAAATTTTTCTACTGCAAGGCAGCATTTGATGTCTTGGTCATAACAGATTTGTTTTAAGGATTCCTGGCTCTCCAGATATACTGAGGAAGGAAGGCATAGATTGTGGAAGAAATATCTGGTCCTCTAGGAGTTTTTGTGCTCAGGAAGGAAGGCTGGGGAGTTTAAATAGTTTCTGTGTGTTATCCAAGTATGAGCAAAAATGATGTCAATACACCCATGAGTAATCCAGAAACCAATAGAAAAGTATGAAGTAGAAGAAAAAACATATTTCTGATACATTGCTAAATTCTAAAATAAATGGAAATTATCACTTGAAAATAACTAGGTTTCTAATAAATACACATTTAAAAATCCTATCATAGGCTAAAAGCGTTAGCTGGTTTAAGCCTTTCGTTTTCTTTTACTTGCATTTTATTCTATCTGAAATTAGGTTCTGATTGTCTCAGTAGGAGACTAAGGCAATATTTGTAGTAATTATACTACTTTGAAGGAAGTCTATGAAAATAACTGTGTGCTGTTATATTTCTTTTCACAACTCTCCAAACACCATTAATGAGGAATCAAAAGTGCCCTGCAATCAGAACAGTAATATAAATACCCACTCACCCTCCTGTGCAGCCAGCACAAACAATGAATGCAAGTTTTCTAACTAAACAAATATGCTTTCTATTTCCTGTTCTGTTGGTAGGGACATGCCAAATGTGGGAGGCAGCCATGAATTCGGTCCACTGAAACAGCCTCTTTCAATGTGCTGCTAGTCGTGTTTCAAAGGACATTTTGTAATCATTCCTTGACAACTGCCTTCCAGAAGGGAAATACTGAAACACTCAAAAACACAGCGTTTGGAAGCAAACCAAAACAGCATAACACTTGTGAAGAGGTTTATGATCTTTGGATATCTACCACCAAGTGAACAGAGGAGAAAAATTTGTTGAGGATCAAATATTTTATAAACTCCTTCAGAAAAACCACGATTTGTTTCTGTGAACACGGGCAGAACCATATGTTTACCATGTCCCTCAGACAGCTTACAAATCTCTTGATAAGTTTTTCTTCTACACCCAAGATGAATGCTTTCATCTTTCCTTTCTCTAAATGCCTTGACTAAATTGTATGTTCAATGTTTATTAAATTTCACTTTACATTTGCTCAAGTTATTCACCCACCTGAAATCCCTTCCCTTCTCTTCTCTGCTTAGCTACGTATTACCAGGTCCAGAATTATCTATGGATTATAGAAAACACCGGTACTAGCCTAATATTTTAATAGCTAACATATTTATTCATATGTTTCTTTGTATTGTATTTTAACTTTAAATACATAGGTCTTCCTTACCCAGCCTGGCTTCGGTCTTTGGAGGAATAGATTATATATTTTGCCCCATGGTATTCTCCATAGCATTCAGTAACATATTCCTAAACTTTGAGTGAGACAGAGAATGATCACTTTTCTAGCTAATGCACAACCTACACAGAATCAATTCCCTGTGACATCATTATGAAGTTCCAACATTATCAAATGGCTAAGTAATGGAAAATTCTAAAATCCCAGTATTTTTTCTTTCATTCTTCTAAAGTTATTTCACTTTAAACCAAACATAAAACACAAAATATTGGTACACATATACGTAAATCTAAATATGTTCATAAACTGGTAATTTACTAACTTGACAAAATACTGTTATATTGATAAGAAAAGAATTTCTTGCACTGAGGTCATATCTTTTACATGAGCATCTTGAAATGTGTTATTTCCCCCCCACCCTGTATTATAGATGTCTCTTGATATATCCATACATTTTGGTAGAATTTCTAATATTGGAAGCTTAAATACATAAACACACTGAGGAAGAGCTGGTAATATGCTCGTTTTAACTCCTTACCCATAACTGTCTCTACCGCATTGCCTTTTGTACCTGATTCCGTAGGTCCATAAATCTTGGAGAGAGCAAAAGACTTAACATTTGGGGACCTGGAGATTGGGCAGCCATTATCTTCCTTTGATACATTTTATTCTATGGGGTTCCACATTGGAGTCATAACATCAGTCATCTAACCTTTTCAGTTTCTTCCTTCCTCTTCCTAAACCTATAAACTCTCTGAAATCTCCATGATTTTCCCAAATTAGCACTTGTGACAGGTATAACAGTCAGTAGGTGAGGCTAGGAAAGCTATTTTGCATTTGATAGTTTATAAATTTTGGACTATTATGAACCAGTGTTGACCATGCCATTTATGCATGTGTTTCTGAGTATCATAATCCCATTACTGGGTAGATATGTATCCTCAAACAGGTAACTCAAACTCTTGATGCTTCAGTTACTTATATATGGAAAAAGGATAATTAATGGCTACCTCAGAATACTGTTGGAAGGATTAAATGGAAAATTCATATAAGGCACTTAATGAATACACAGTACAGACTTGTATCATGTTAATTACGATGATAAGAATGTTGTTTATCATTGACTCTCCAGAATTAACTGCCCCATCCTGCCCCCTGTTCACTGTAACTAATTATGCCCACTCTAGAAAAATGCAATGATCTTCATGCCTGAGAAATCAGAACCAAGATAGTGGAAAATCATTTTGGAGTCTTTAATCTCTTGTTCTGTATTATCCATCAGTTCTACTTCTTCCTTCTATTTCCTTTGGACATCTATATTTTCCAAGAGAATCCAAAGACCCTTCCTAAATTGCCACACAGAACTAAATCAAAAGACTAATCAAAGCCATAGCTTGGCATTATGTGAAAAAAAAAAATCCTTAATCTGATATGCTTTTTGCAAGAATATGTATTTCTTTTCCTATAATAATAGACTAACATTAGAAAAGGAAGGGAAAGGAATGTCATTTGTGAACTTGATGTATCAGTCACAATTCCAGCAGGAAAATTGAATCCAGTAGGAAAGCAAGATTCACTCTAGGCATTTTTAAAGCAGAAAGGGACATAATATTGCGAACTTGATTCCCACAAAATCATTTGAAGAGCTAGTAATGTAAACAATAACAAACAAACAAAAACCCTACTGTTTGTTCTCTGGTCTGATGCCAGGTTTCAGGAAGCTGCAAGAATCACAAGAAACCACTGCTAATAATCCCAGCTGCCTGAAGCATGAGTCATGTGGTTCATGGGCAAACACTCTGAGGAGCTACAGCGTCTCATAGCTACCACTTGCCAAACTTCTATGTGTGTTTCCTTTTGCTGAAGATGCAATAGTTTCATATTTGTGTCTCTCATTGGGTGGACTCTAAAGCTAAGTTTACAAGATATTTTTTAAAGACAGTTTGAAAGCTTCTAGGCCCTGAATATAAGAAAGGACATAGGAAGGTAAATGAATAAATGCTGTTTGATTAAAAAGAGAAGTCTATCCAGCATAAGCTACTCCTTTGGCTACTTATCATCCACCATACCAAATAAATAAGTATTGAAATTTATAAACAACAACAGTATGCTAACAAGTACCATGACTCAACTATCCCTCAATTTAACAAAGACTGACTCATCCTCTCTCCAAAGAAGGAAGACCGAAGTCCCACCAGTCACCTTTACTCATCTGGAGTTAATGACCATTACTCTTTTAGTATAGTCACAATCCTTTCATATCCTGGCATCTGAAGACAAAATTAAAAAGATAACGATCATTAACATTACATAAACTAGTTGGAAAAGGGACAGTTTAAAGAAAAAAAAATGACATTCCTATGATAGCTTTGGTCTGTTATTGCTTACAAGACCACAGCTTATATTTATGATGCCCCTCTTACACTATCCATCCACGCTTTCACTGTCATCAGTCAGTGTCCAGATATCATGCTTATTTACCTTAATTTTTAAAGGATCTGAACCCTTACTGGTCCTGCCTGAACTTGTTTGTTGCAGTCTTCCATTAACTGTTATCACTGGACCGAGGAGTAGTAAGGAATACCCAGATGATCTCCTGGGTTCTAGATAAAATGCCCTCTGCTCCCATTGTTATAGACTATTACCCCTTAATCATCAATCACAAGTTAGGCACTCTCTTTTTACCTATTGACTTAGGGATATAAAGAGACCAATATGGCTAGGTGGACACTCTCAGTATCTAATTCGCTGAGATTCATAAGATGCTTATTGTGACCAGGTTAAAAGCATTCCTCCATTAAGAACCAAGGTCTCCAATTAGCATAGGTCTAAGCTTCCATATATTCTTCTTACATGGAGATCACTAAAAATGCTGTAGGAGTGTGGTCATTATCTGAACTGAGTAACTGCAGATCATGAAAAGCTACTGTTATGAAGCAGAGAGAGAGAGAGAGAGACTTGACCTGAAGAGGTTGAGAGAGAGAGAGAATAAGACTAAGAGAGACTGAGATGGGAGTTTAACAGACAATATCTGTTATCTGTTATCTTCTTTATTGTAGGGATTCTTATCCTAGAAAAATTTTGTGAACATCTTAAAACGAAAATACAATGATCTATATATACACAGGAATTTACCTGGAGTGAAGATCCATACATTTGTCACATTATCAATGGAGTCCATGACAAAGAAAAGAGTTAAAAAAACAACCCAACAATTCCTCATCAAAACAATAGTAAGCAATGAAATAGTTGGATAATTTTATCTCCTGTCTTC
>CM053606.1:124830464-124849825 GCA_028646535.1 Procyon lotor | reverse complement strand
AGGCTCAACTAGGCATGCTTGTATTTATTTTTTTCTTTTTCTCCTTTTCCTGTTCTTTTCCCCAATAATTTTCTACCCACTCCAATACAACTACTGTAGCAATACAAACTATTGCTAATTTAAGGCGAAACTAGTTCTTCCAAGTTCAGTCTGAAATTTCAATGTTTATTAAAATTATGCTTATTAATTATTTTATTAAACACATTTTAAATTGTCTAGTTGGTGCCAAGTATTTTACTAGTTTCTACAGGTATCAAAAAACCATTTCTTTACTCAGTGAGTTTTCAGTTTAGTAAAAGGACAATCATTTTAAAGTAAGAATAGCAAAACAGTATAGTAAATAGAGGAATGGAAGTGTGTAACATTGCATTTTGTTTTGCTGTCTCTATTTCCTCATTTTCCTCCATTTCTCAACTGACTTTGATATTTCTTCTGTCTAGCTCCTACAGATAAAATTCTATAAAAAATTCAACAATCTCTTAGTTACTTTATTCAAGAAAAACTTTCCCATCTTTATTTTACTTCCTCTTTTTGCAACACTTGACATGTTCATCAGCCAGTGTTTGGTCAGGAAAACAGAATCACTTTGAGAATATGGAATGCAATATTTGTTATAGGAATTAGATCTTAACAAAACTGTAAAAGGAGCTGTGTAAGGGAGGAGTGGAAATAATCAGAGAAAACTCTCTAAAAAGCATTGGCACAGGTAGACAAGTTGGAGCTTGCTAGAGAATCTGGGACAGCAGGCGTACTAGCCGCTGAAGTGGCAATTGAGAATGGAAGAGTTGCTTAATGGATCCATAGAAGATTGTTGTCCTATGTCTGGTAGTGGCTCTGGTATCACTATGAGGGCTGCTGTTTGAGTCATTACAAAGCTGGAAGTCAGAAAGAAGAGTTGGGTACAGAGCAGGGAGAACAAGGACAAGCTGAAACTTGCTAGAACCTCTGTACCTGTCTCTCACCATATTTAACCACTCTAACTTTAAAGAGAGCAATGGTCATTTGCAGAGATGTGGATGGAATTAGAGTATATTATAATGTTAAGTGAAATAAGTGAGTCAGAGAAAGACAAATACCATATGATCTCACTCATATGTGGAATTTAATAAAGAAAACATAAACACATGGGAAAGGGGAAATGGGAAAAAAAAAGAGAGAGAGAGAGGGAAACAAGCCATAAGTGACTACTGAGGGTTGATGGAGGGAGGTGGGTGGGAGTAGGCTATATGGGTGATGGGTATTAAGGAGGGCACTTGTGACAAACACTGGGTGCTGTATGTAAGTGATGAACTGAATTCTACTCTAGAAACCAATACTTCATGTGTTAACAAAATTTAAGTTAAAAAGAAAATGAAAGAGAGAGAGAGAGAACACAAGAGTTTCATTCATACTATTGTCTTCCAAATTCAGTGCACATTTCTTTTTGGGATACAGCTACCCATACAGGAAAGGAGATTCTGGGAAATGTAGTTCCAACTTAGGTTGAAACTATGCAAAACCACCAAACTATTGTCCTCTTCCCTCCTACATCAATCTCCTACCTGGATTTCTAGGGCATCACTTCCTTTTTCTCTTACTGCCTTTCTGACTGCTTCTTCTTAAAGAAAAATAGAGCTATGGGTATGAATATAAATATGGGTATGTATACAGATAAAATGGATATGAAGATTAATTATATTTAGGTTTGGATTTACTTAGATATGTTGAGATAGGTTATAAAATGATCCTAATCAATTAGATCACTTAACAAATATTAGGTTCTTTTAGGTAATATTAGTAGACTCTGTGAGTAGTTATGTGGGAACTCTACATCTCTTTTCTCACAATCTTACTAATAGATGCTATCTTACAATGAAAAGAAAAGGTCTTGGAACAAAATTCTACCAAATTTACAACGCAACCTGTTACATAGTTTGGGGAAAAATCCAAACTCTGCCTAAATACACTGACTACCACACTGCATGAGAGGATCACTCCAAGGTGAATACAGTAGAGTTCTGATGGCTTGTGAAGTCAACTTTGGAGTAGGATCCAGTTTCTGATTTCTCCAGGAAGAAAAGAAACATAGGACTAACGAGATTATAGACTTTTACTATTTCACAAATGGCATTAAAGTGCTGGGTTTATTGGAAATTTATTCAAGGCAGTGAGGGTTCTACAATATTTTAGCCATGCATCTATCCTAGACAACCCTCATTTCACCAGTGATAATGAATAAACACTCTGGGGTATATTTCAATAAATATATTTTAAGTGTTAAGTAACCATTTTGAAAATGTTGATTCCTGATGAAATGGACTTCAAAAGCTAATAACCATACCCGAGATGTGTATTAGAGTTCATTTACACATACATGTTTAAACAGAACTACTATAAAACAGATCAACATACTACTTATGTAATTATAATACATAATCAAAATATAGCTGTCTATAGCTCTATAACACAATATTTATGCTATTTATGTTCAGAAGCATGGAAAAATAGTCTATTCTCAGAAATCTTTACTATTTTTCAAGCAACATCCTACATGCAGACACAGGTAATGCTTATACAGGCTTGAGATGATGTCAGTTCACAACCCTCTCAGGACCTTCCCTGGTGTAATCTGAAAATGACCTCATACACAGAGGGCAGGGAAAAGAAGAAAGAGGCAGTCCATTCCCAGTTGGCAGGTGGCAGTTTTAACAAGCAAAGGGAACTTACATAAAAGGCTTGTCTTGGGCAGTTTCAAGGCAAATGGATCCTTGCACCCACCTGCCAAATCTTTGAACTTTAAGATGTAGAAGGATGCCTTAATTGGGTACAGTCAGGTACACTGTGAAGCAGGTGTTCTCAAAACCATATTATTTCCTCAAGGCTATGTCCTTGGAGCAGCCCTTGGGAGCAGGAAAGGCAAGCAGGACACACATTCCAAGGACAGGGGTGGAGGTGAGGAGTACCTGGCCCAGCTCACCAGTCAACGGGTGATCACATCTTTTCTGTTTCTTTTTGTTTTGCATGCCTAATAAATAAAGAAACACTGTGAAAGAGCATGAATTTCTTGTTCTCACCAACATTATTTTCTTAGTATCATATTTAAACCAATACAACCAAAATGATTTGCATGTTAGAAACTCAGTGTTTTGGTTGTTTTTTTTTTCCAATTAATTTAATTTTTTCAGTGTTCCGAGATTCATTGATTCATTGTTCATGTACCACACCCAGTGCTCCATGCAATATGTGCTATTTTGGTTATTTTAGATACACATCTAAATCTCATCTAAGTAACATGTGATTTAGATACATTTAAATATTCAAATACTTAAAATGTCATTTAGATGAGATCGAGATAGTTTAGATATTTTGTGGATTCACTGAGGAAAAAACAGCAAATGGGAAATAAATTATAAGGTAATTGATCACCAATGGAATTAAAGAAGATTATTCCTCGGGGCTCCTGGGTGGCTCAGTTGATTGGGCAACTGCCTTTGTCTCAGGTCGTGATCCCAGGGTCCCAGGATCAAGTCCTGCATCAGGCTCCCAGCTCCATGGGGAGTCTCCTTCTCCCTCTGACCTTCTGCCCTCTCATGCTCTCTCTCACTCTCTCCCTCAAATGAATAAATAAAATCTTTAAAAAAAAAAAAAGATTATTCCTCATGACCAAATGGCTAAATAAAATAAATAAATTAAAACCAATTAGATATATATAGTTTGGGAGCATTTACAGTAACCTGTACTGTTGTACGGGTTGGAACCCAACAGAAATCACACTTAAAACAAACCCAGTATGTGAATATATCTAGTTAGAACAGAATATATTAATATGATTTTGTTGAAGCTTCTTTTTGTGAAGAATACACTCTGATTCAATGAAATTTAGTTCACGTTGACTTTCTATTCTCATCCATTTTCATTAGATGTCTTGATAATTGCAAAAGTTTATTGAACACATGAGTCATCCTTTCTTCTAAGCCTCCATTTCTTCAGGCAAATTATAATTTTCAATATTCAAGTTCTCATTTTCCATCTAATGGTTTGTATATTACAAATAATAAATTACTGAAAGTTATTATTTGTGTTTGGTGGCTATGTAACATGGACACTTTGGTCCCTGTGGCATAGATTAAACTGGACAGGCATTCCCTCCTTTTACATTAATGCCTGCAATTCTAAATGTATGATGATTTAACCAGAAGGTTCACAATGTAAAAGAAGATTGCAAAGCAAGTTACTCTAATTATTTGCCTTATTCAGATCACAGGGACATTTTTTCAATCTGGCTTATTACAGAATCATAACCGCTGTAAATTTTGACATGATGAATCTTGAAGAAAACAATATTTCATTTTATAGTGTAAATGATTTTATAGTTTATAAAAACCAGGAACCTTTGCGGATAATACAGATCCTCTTAGACACTAAGTATGAAATGTTTTTTTTTTAATTTATAGCTAGACAATCAAGAAGGTTGAAAGGCCTACTTACTACCTCAAATTATTTTTTCTTCAACCTCTTATACCTTCAGGTATAAGACTGGATCAGCTTTACCAACTGTCAATAAATTAATTAGTGTAAACGTCCAATGAAGGGATTGGCTGACATGTTAGACCATTCTCTACATGCATAGTATAGAGTGCAGAGTAGCACATGCCCTGCATTTGAAGGCTGGATCTGCCATGCACTAACTGTGAAATCTTGGGAAATAAGAAGAAAACCTTGAAGACGTCACTCAGTGCCTCTGAGCTTGTTTCCTCATTTGCCCAACCTAACACACCAGATTTCTCTGGGACCATCCATGAGAGCTCTTCGGAAATTCTGAACTTCTAAACAAATACGGGTTAGGTGTATTCGTTTTCTATTGCTGCTATCACAAATTACTGGAAACTTAGTGGTTTAAACAATATAGACTATTAGTTTACAATTCTGTAGGTCATAAGTCTGACACTAGTCTCACTAGTCTAAAATCAACAAAAAAACTATGCTTCTTTCTGGAGACTATAGAGAAGAATCCATCTCCTTGCCTTTTCTAGTTTCTAGAGCATGCTAACATTCCTTGGCTCCCAAAGATGGCTTCCTCCATCTTCAAAGTCAATTACCTTGAATTTTCCCTTGATCCTTCTTCAGTCATCACATCTCTCTGTCAAACTGTAGCTGGGAAAAATTCTCTGCTTTTAAGCACTCATATGATTAGTTTGCCCCTCCACCCTAAGTAATCCAGGATAATCTCCCCATCTCAAATTCCTTAACCGTAATCATTTCTGAAAAGTTTCTTTTGCCACGTAAAATAATGTATTCACAGGTCCTGGGGATTAGGACATGGCTATCACCCCTGGTGGGTTTGGGGGGAGCATTATTCAGCTTACCATGCAAGGTATTATTCTTATTAAATCAATACTTATCTAAATTTTTCCCAGTAATCCTATCTCCACTGAGATTTTTCCTTATAAATATTTATGCAAATGGTTGATTCATATTATATTTTTTTCACAGGTTAATTTATTATTTCCCTAAATCTGCATCATACATTTGCTTCTTTTCTCCCATTAGGAATCAAATGCTTCAAGCATACAAAGTTACTCTATAGATAACTAAGGACTGTCAGTTATTAAGTGTAGATTAATAAATGATAGTAGAGGTTTTAGAGACTAAAGGTCTATGAACTCATGTATGTGTTTCAGACATCACAGGCAAGAGGACCAGTACAATAAGTGGAGCCTAGACAGGAAGGGAGTCTTTGGTACCAGACCACCTAGGTTCCAGTCTCAGATTTTACTCTTAGTAGCTGTTCATTCACAGTCTAGTTGTTTAAACTCTTTATGCCTCCATTTCCTTAACTATAAAATATGGATAATTGTCAATAACTTACAGGTATTTATGAGAATACGAGGAATACAAGTAAAACTTCTACAGTCTTGGTAAGAGTGTCTGGCATATACTAGGTATTCAGTAAAAGTTACCTATAAGCTGAATGGGCTTCTCTGAGCCCATAATACCAGTTCTATGTATTTCTAAGACTTCATCTCACATTTATTATTTACAGTGTTCCAATAACAGCCCTTCAAAGAAAAAGCCACGAGGATTTTTTTTGTTAGAATATTTGACAATTTTTTCCAGCTCATAATTAGCCAGGGATTTGCGAGTTCTCTTTATGAATTATCTGGCCCCTTTTCGTTCCTTCTTACTATCATCTAACTTTTGGGGCTCTGCCATTATCAGCTGTAATAGAGAGTCATCTGAAGGGGGAGGAGAGAGGAGGAAAAATCCATATCAGCTTATTTCTGTTATTAAAGAACCACATAGTTAGAAGTTTAAATCTATTGGCCATCAGAAAGCTTTACAGTTATCCGTAGATTTAATGTTTCTGTATTTTTGTTGTTCACAAAGTATAAAAGAGAATTGAAATTTGAGATTTTATCTTTTCTCCCACTCAGAGGATTAAGTCACAGACAGCCACAACATAGGCATGTTTCTGAGACATTCTGCAACTCTCAATTGCATGAGTCTGAGAAAAACCAATCCACTCTATCTATCCATACAACAGAATAAAATTTTAGGCTCTGGAAACTTTAAGTAGAAGTCATCCTCTTGAAAGGGAAGCTGTTATAATGCTTTCTCAGATCCATTATGTGTAAGGGCTCTACAGACAAGCTCACTATAGGTTCTTGAGAAGTCCATGATTATTTCAGTGTTTCTGGTCCTTTTTGAACAGCCTATATGTTATCTTCCTTTCCATGGGAGCACTGCAAAGGAGTAGCTTTCTCTGGTAATGTCTGCTTTTCTGCTCTATTGACACCTTTCAGTGCAGAAACATTTCAGGCCTTGTCAGATTCTCCATTATAAGTTCTAGTTTTCAACACTTTATAAATCATCTATAAATATTCACTTGTGGTAGGAAGAGACTTGACAGGGTTTTCACAGTGATCACTTGAGGAATTATGGAAGAAATTACATCTTACAGTTGACATGTTAGAAGAGAGAAGAAAAGAAGGAGAGTGTGTGGATGGAGTAAAATGGACTATTTGGAAATTCACAACTTTTAAGCCTTATTTTCACAATACAAATTTACTGCTCATGATCTTATGGAACTCAAAACAAATCCAAAAATATTTTTGGTGACACATCTATAAAAATAGATAATTGAGAAGGTATAGTTTTCTATGTATGTTACTGAATCCGAGCTCCTTTATTTGGGGGAGACACCCATTGTTTATCTCAGTGTTAGAAAACCATCTGTAAGTTAAAGCAGGGGAATTATTTTGTTGCAGATTGGCTATCACCCAGTTTCCTCAACATATTTTGGAAAGACTTGTGATGAAGTACACACAAAGAAACCCAAATATATATTGGAAGGAGAAAAAATAAATAAGTAAAACATTGACTTGCAAGAATATAAAAATAACAAAGATCTCAGAGAATGTTGTTATGCTCCTTTGTCCACCAACAAATCCACTGGTTTTATGATAACATCTTGGGGATGGTTGTTGGGTTTTCAAGTTTTTGAAGAAAGAACTAGGCTAGAACTACTATTTAAATAAACCCTGTTTGAAGAAGAAAAAACAAAAAAGGAGAAGAAGAAAGAGAAAAAGAAGAGAGATAACAAGATCACACTTAAAATGATCAGCCTGGTGTGTGTTGGCTAACAGAACATAATAGAAAAAAGAGAAAGAGGAAGAAAAAAGAAAAGAAAAGAGAAAAGAAAACCTATCAGCCTGATGTGACTACTGATTTGGGTGTGATGGAAGACTTTTCAAAAAGGACAATTCCATAAACACTATTAGATCCCACAAATAATAGACCACAATGAACATGTAACAGAGAGAAGCAGTAGAAAGATGCTAGGAACTTCATGCCTATATATTCTTGGGCTCAGTTGTGGCACATAGAGCTGGTGAGAGAGCTGTGGATATCACTATTACAAGAATATAAGCAAATAACAAATTTAGACTCCCATTTAACTTGCAGTGTCATTCTGTTGTTCTAAAAAATCAACTATAGTTTGTTTTTTGCTTAAAGGATATTCCTGATCACTTTTGAGTTCTCTGTTCCAAGCACTTTTATGACATTTTAAAAAGAAACTCTCAAGAAAAAATTAAGGAACATGAACATGACAAGGACTTTTCTTGTTAATGAAAACAACTTGAAATCTGAGGTCTTGGCCCTTGGTGCATTTGGGTAGCCCTGGTATTCAATCACGGAGAGTGGAATGCCCCTTGTGTATTAACCTTTTTCTCTACACTGGTTTAACTGTAAGATATCATCTGTAAATTGAAAGGTTGATAATATCATGGCAGAGTAACTGTGATTCTAGTTGATTTTCTTAAGAAAATATCTTGTCATTCATTTGATGAGAGATTTCCTATCATTTAGTGCATATTAAAAGGCACAATTAATAAAAACTTTCATTACTTTGGAATAGTGATTAGGGAGGGCAAATTCCAATGGGATTTCTTATTTCTTCTGTATATGAAGGAGAAAGTTTAACAGGATTTCAAATAAAGGCATCACAAAGAGAGTTCTACTAAATGGCATAGAATCCAAATATGAGCAGTCACATAAATCTATTAATGACTATTTATGTCAATAGGTTGCTTTATAAACCCACTGGGGGTTTGAATAATTTACATTTCAAATATCAGGTAATTCAAAATTGTCCATTCCTTTGGATTCTCAAGAAATCCCCTAATTCCATGTTCAGAAACATTTCCCCATAGTCACCTATTATACAAAGGACAAAGGGAAAATATGTGAATGAAATTTAAAATCACAAACAGAAACACAATTTTTTTTTTTTTGTAGTGATGTAGGAAAGAGAGCTCCCACTCAGCAAGTTCATTGTTTTGATATTCCTCTGGAACACCTCACTTGTCATTTTTGAATATCAACCTCTTCTAAGGCTTGTTTATGCCAGGATAAAATTTCCGACTTTTTTATTTATTATTTTTCTCACTTTTTTATTTTTTAAGGTAAATGCAGCAGAACAGAATATATGTTAAATGGGAAAGACCTGGGAAAGGAAAAGTGTTGATCAAAAGTAAACATTTTTCAGTGACTCAGGCTGGAGCACAGGGATGCTATTAATAACTAAATCTAGAAGATCAGACTCATCCTCAACTTTCCCCCCTCCTTACCTTTTATTGTCAATCATTTCCCATTCATTCTATTCTCTAAATCTCTCCTTAATCTCACCCTTCATGAACATTTCCATGATTTTCATTATCACTTACCCACTTTCAAATATCCCATCTTCTTCCTTCACCTGTCTCTGAGCTCTGTTGCTACCTTTTTTGGGTAACATCTTTATTGTGATAATTCACAAGCTATACAACCCAGACATTAAAGTGTACAATTCAATAATCTTTAGTATATGCAGAGTTGTGCAACCATCACTACAGCCAATTTTAGAATATTTTAATCCAAAAAGAAACACTGTGCCCTTTAGCAGCCACCCCCCTTTACATTTCTCCTTATTCTCCTAAGCTCTAAGCAACCAGTAATCTACTTTCTATTCTATGTATTTGTCTATTCTGGACATTTCATATAAATGGAATCATAACATATATGGTCCTTTGTAATTACCTTCTTTCACTTAGTCTAATGTTTTCATATTTTATTCATGTTATAGAATGTAACCATACTTATTCCTCCTTTTTATTGCTGAATAATATTCTCTTTATAGATATACCACATATTATTTATCCATTCATCAGCTGATGAACATTTGGATTGTTCCCACTTTTCAGCTATTATAAATAATGCTCCTCTGAACATCCACTTACAAGTTCTTGTGTGGCCATGTATTTTTATTTCTCTTGGGTATATACCTAGGAGTAGAATTTCTGGGCCTTATGGCAACTCAGTTCAATTGCTAGAAGAGCTGCCAGATTATTCACCAAAATGGCTGCACCAAGTTAAATTACTACCAGGAGTCTATGAGAATTTCTTCACATCCTAGTGAATACTGATTTGTCTTTTTGTTTATTGCCATAATAACAGATATAAAGTAATATCTCATTGTGGTTTTGATTTGCATTTCCCTGATGCAATGATGTTGAATTCCCTTTTATATGCTTATTAAACATTTGTATATCTTCTTTGGGATAGTATCTCTTCACATTCTTTTCTCATTTTTTAATTGGGTTGTCTTCTTATTATTGTTATAACTATTCTTTATATATTCTAAATACAAGTCTCTTACTAGATATTATTTGTAAAAATTTTCTGTTTTTCACTTTGATGGTGTCATTTGAAGGACAAAAGTTTTTAATTTTGATGAAATTAAAATTATCCATATTTTACATTTGTTGCTTATGCTTTAGTATCATATCTAAGTATCCATTGCCTAATCTAAAGTCACAAAGATTTGTGCCTATGTTTTCATTTAAGAGTTGCATAGTTTTAGCTTTTACCTTTACGTCTTTAATCTATTTTCAGTTAATTTTTATCTATAATGTGAAGTAGGCATGTAATTTCATTCTTTTGCATGTGGCTAATCTAGTTTCCCAAGAAAAAAAGATTATTCTTTCTACCATTGAGCTATCTTGGTATCCTTGTTTAAATTCAATTCACCATTCTGTAACTACTTTTTAAAACACATTTATGATTAAGGTTTATTTTTATTTCAGAACCACCAATTTTCTGCCCCAATCTAGCATAGCCCCTTTTAACTATAGACAGTCATTTTTACAACCTGTAGGCTCAGCCTTGTGTAGTTCTTACACCACAACAGGAAATATCATCTCATTTCTTTGAATACAGTGTATGAAACTGTTGGCTCCAATTAAGATCCAACCTTACAGCTAGTTTCTCAAATTCCAGTTCTGTCTAGTCCCTGCTTGCTGCCCTTTTCCAATGACCAGTGTTAATGAGGAACTATGTCTGCTGACTCTTAAGATTGATATATCCTCATTGGCATGGGCAAAGTCTAAATTCCTTGCATTAGCATATGATGTCCTTTACCACTTGGTCCCAAGCTATCCTCCAATTTTCTCAACCCCTGTTGGAATCCCACAACTCATGCTTAGCATAATATTTCATTTTATAGGCTTTGGATATAAAATACCTAGGTTCAAATTCAAGCCTGCTACTTAGTAGTAATGTGACCTTGACAAGTTATTCAACTTCTGAACGTTAGTCTCTTTATACATAAATAGAGATATTGAGAGAGACTCTTTCATCCTTGCTCTCTTTTTATTTATTTATTTATTTTTATTTTTTTTTAAAGATTTTTTTTATTTATTTACTTGACACAGAGAGAGGTCACAAGTAGGCAGAGAGGCAGGCAGAGAGAGGGGGAAGCAGGCTCCCCGCTGAGCAGAGAGCCCGATGCGGGGCTCGATCCCAGAACCCTGAGATCATGACCTGAGCTGAAGGCAGAGGCTTAACCCACTGAGCCACCCAGGTGCCCCATCCTTGCTCTCTCTTGTTCTCAGTTGGTTCCTCTACTATTCCTCCATTTATTACATTTATATTTAATTTATCTGTTTTCATAACTGCCTCTTTTATTAGATTGAAAGATCACTATAAGAGCAAGTCTTATTCTCCTTAATGTTCATTAAGGTAACTGACATAGTACTTGCTCAACAGCAGATGCCTTATGGGATTCCCAGGGAGATTTGGAGATTCAGGGAGGTTAGTTTGGCAGTGTCCTAGAGATTTAGGTGTGCCTCTAGTTTTTTAGAATGTGAATCCCTCTAATTTTAGAATGTGAATCCGAGGGATGACTTACCAGAAGAAGAAACCTGTAGGGTTTCTGGTCAGTAAAAATTTAGAGAGTATAGAGCTGTGGTATCAAGTCCAAATTATACAAAATAAGAAGGGTATTGCCGTCTGAATACATGAACAGGTCTAAGATGTTGGTAAGAGAGTGACATCTAAAGTATTTCTAAAGCTAAATATGGCAAACACATTCTAGGATAACCTCTAAGGTCTACACTCTTGTATAGTCCCTTTCCCCTGAATATAACCAAAACCTATAACTTGCTTATAACCAATAGAACATAACAAAAGTAATGGGGTAGTCACTCCATTGAGTGCATTATGTGCCAAACATGAAAGAATTTTGCAGATACAATTGAAGTCCCTAATCAATGGCTTTAACATAATAAGAAGGGAGGTTATGGAGGGGAGGGCTGATATAGTTAGGAGATCCCCTAAGAATGTCTTGAGATTAGAGGCTGTCTCCTCTTGGTCTTAAATAAACAAAGAGCCGGGGCACCTGGGTGGCTCAGTGGGTTAAAGCCTCTGCCTTTGGCTCAGGTCATAATCTCAGGGTCCTGGGATCAAGCCCTGCATCTGGATCTCTGCTCAGCAGGGAGCCTGCTTCCCCCCCCCCCCCTGCCTGCCTCCCTGCCTACTTGTGATCTCTTTCTCTGTCAGATAAATAAATAAAATATCTTTAAAAATAAACAAATAAATAAATAAGAAACAAAGAGCCATGTTGTGAACAGCCTATGGAGAGGGGCAGCCTATAGTTCCTAAGAGCCTCAGTCCTAAAATCACAAAAACTGAATTCTGCCAACAACTCAACTGACCAGGGAAAATCCTGATTTCCAGATGAGGATGAAGCCTGACTGATGATTTGATCACACCCTCATGGATCCCTGAACAGAGAACTCAGTTAATTCATACACAGACTTGTGATCCATGGAACTAAGAGATAATAAATATATATTGTTTTAAGCCATTAAATTTGTGGCAAATTTTTATGCATCATAGAAAACTAATTTGTCAGAGTTCAGGTAATTAATATTTCTTGGGGTTTTTAAAAAGATTTATTTATTTTATGGGGTGCTTAGGTGGCTCAGTTGGTTAAGCATCTGCCTTCAGCTCAGGTAATGATCCCAGGCTCCTGGGCTCAAGACCCACATTGGCTTCTTACTCAGTAAAGAGCCTGCTTCTCCTTCTCCCTCTGCCTGCTGTTCCCTCTGCTTGTGCTTGCTCTCTCTCTCTGCCAAATAAATAAAATCTTTTAAAAAAATAAATATTTATTTATTTAGAGGGTGGGGGAGAGAAAGGGAGTTAGTGGGAGGGAGAGAGAGAATTTCAAGCAGACTCCCCACTGTGCATGGAGACTGCTGTGGGGACTCAACATGAGGCTTGACACAGGGCTTGACAATGGGACTCCACTCAGGGCTCCATCACAGGCTCCACTCCAGTCTTGACTCCAGGCTCAGTCCTGCAACCCTGAGATCATGACCTGAGCCGAAATCAAGAACCAGACACTTAAGTGACTGAGCCACCCAGGTGCCCCAGATTAATACCTCTTGTTAATATGATTGCTATGAGTTGGTATGTGTGGTAGAGTCACTGAAAGAACCAAATCCTCCTAGACAGTAGGAACTTCATAAATTACTATTGATTATAAGTGAATAAATGATCATGGTTTCTGGGAATTATTATTCAAACAGAATGGATAAGTAAATTCACACTGAAATCTGATAAGGCTGTAATATAGTTTATTATACTACAAGTACTTTAGGGGTTATTGCATGTAAAAATGGTCACATTTTACAGTCAATCAACATATATTAATTGCCTTCTTTGTGTGTAGCACAATGTATCTACTATAAAAACACATGAATTTTATCCTTAAACAGCTTACAAACAAGTAAGAGAAAGGCACATAAAAATGTGAGAAGTTGAAAAATAGTGGCCAGTGAATTTTTACACATAAAACTTGGTGCAAACAGTACAGTTTGACATTTCATAGGTAGAAGAGACCTTCATGGTTTAGAATCAACAGAAAGTCATCCAAGAAGCAAAATCTCAGCTTGGAGGAAAAGATTAAACAGGTAGGGAAGAAAGAGGACTAACAGGCAGTTTTAGGAAGGCAGAAACCACTTTATACACCAAGGAAGAGGAAAAGTGATAGAGAAATGAGAGTAGAAATGAAAGAAAAAGCAAGTAATGGAAGAAATGGATGGTAAAAGTAGCAGAACCCAATTGTTTCCATCATCCACCTATATTATTTAATTATTCTAGTAGGAGTAAACTCTTTTCAAGCCTATTACTTACTGGTAGAAAAATCACAAGACCTCTCTAAGCTTGTCTGGAAATCTTTCCTGCAGAACACATTTAATTGTGTATCAACATGTTGCAATGACAAGATTTTGTTCTTTTTGTATTGCTGATTGTGTACCAGGCTTTATCTAGGCAATATAATCTTACTATGGCCCACATTCTGGACTGGAAGCCAGAGGACTTCAATTCTAATTCTGATGCTGCCATCAAAACAGTATAACTTTGAGCCATAGTTTCCCTACCATTAGTTCTAAATATAGTCAAATTTACTTTCCATTAACTCTGTCAAGACTTCCATTTATTCTATGAGGCCAGTATCACCCTGATAACAAAACCAGATAAAGACACACACCCCCCAAAAGAGACCAATTTCTCTGGTGACTATGATGCAAAAATCCTCAACAAAATACTGGTAAACCAAATCTAACAAAAACATTAAAAATATCATTCACCATGATCAAGTGGGATTTATTCCTAGGATGCAAAGGTGGCTCACTATTTGCAAATCAATCAATTTGATGCATCATATCGATAAGAGAAAAGATAAAATCTATATAAATATCTCAACAGATGCAGAAAAAGCATTTAACAAAGTATCATATCCATTCATAATAAAAACCCTCAACAAAGTAGATTTAGAGGGAACATACCTCAACACAATAAAGGCCATATATGAAATATCCATAGCTAACATACTCAATGGGGAAAAACTGAAAACTTTTCCCCAAAGAGGAACAAGACAAGAATGTCTACTCTCTCACCACTTTTTTTCAACATAGTACTAGAAATCCTAGCCACGGCAATAAGACAAGGAAAAGAAACAGAAGAGTTCAAAATTGGTAAGGAAGAAGTAAGACTTTCACTATTTACAGATGATGTGATACTATGTATAGAAAAACCTAAAGACTCTACCAAAAACTACTAAAACTGATCAATGAATTCAGTAAGGTTGCAGATACAAAACAAATTCTATAGAAATCCATTGCATTTCTTAGGGGTGCCTGGGTGGCTCAGCTGGTTAAGCATCTACCTTTGGCCCAGGTCATGATCCCAGGATCATGGGATGGAGCCCTCATTGGGTTCCTTGCTCAGTGTAGAGATTCATCTCCCTCTCCCTCTGTCCCTCCCCACTCCTGTTCTCTCTCACTCTGCTTTCTCTCTCTCAAATAAATAAAATCTTTATTAAAAAAAAAAAGAAATCCATTACATTTCTATACACTAATAATGAAGTAGCAAAAGGAGAAATTAGAATACAATTACAATATAATACAATAAGAATACAATTCCATTTTCAATTGTGCCACAAATAATAAAGTATCTAGGAATAAACTTAACCAAGGAGGTGGAAGATCAGTACTTTGAAAACTATAAAAAAATGGGGCACTTGGGTGGCTCAGTCGTTAAGCGTCTGCCTTTGACTCAGGTCATGATCCCAGGGTCCTGGGATCAAGCCCCACATCGGGCTTCCAGCTCTACAAGAAGCCTGCTTCTCCCACTACCATTCCCTCTGCTTGTGCTCCCTCTCTCACTGTTTCCTGCTGTCAAATAAATTAAAAAAAAAAAACTATAAAAAACACTGATGAAATAAATTGAAGATGATATATACAAATGGAAAGACATTCCATGCTCATGAATTAGGAGAGCAAATATCATTAAAATGTCCATACTACCCATAGCAATCTATAGATTTAATGAAATCTCTATCAAAATGCAAACAATATTTTTCACAGAAATAGAGCAAATAATTCTAAAATTTGTATGGAACCATGAAGGATTGCAAAGCCAAAGCAATCTTGAAAAAGAAGATCAAAACTGGAGGTATCATAATCCCAGATTTCAAGATTTACTACAAAGATGAAGAGACCAATATAGTATAGTAATGGCATAGAAATAGATACATAGATCAATGGAACAAAATAGAAAAACCAGAAATGAAGCCACAATTGTATGGTCACTTAGCCTTCAACAAAGCAGGGAAGAACATAAATGGGAAAAAGTCTTTTCAACAAATGATTTGGGAAAACTGGATAGCTACATGCAAAGGAATGAAGCTGGACCAATTTCTTATACCACACACAAAAATAAATTCAAAATGGTTAATGACTTAAATGTGACACTTGAAACCATAAAAATCATAGAAAAGAGCACAGGCAGTAATTTCTCTGATATTGGTCATAGCAACATTTTTCTAGGTATGTCTTATGAGGCAAGGGAAATAAAAGCAAAAATAAACTATTAGAACTACATCAAAGTGAAAAGCTTCTACATAGAGAAGGAAACAATCAACGAAACTAAAGGACAACCTACTGAACGGGAGAAGATATATGCAAATGACATATTGGATAAAGGGTTAGTATTCAAAATGTATTTTTATTTATTTTTATTTTTTTTCAGCGAGGCCATCGTGGCATTTATTAAAACATACACTATTTTGTGGAACCACACAAAAATGTTTCAAAGGGCATTGGGGTGGGGTATTTTTGACTCATGCTTCTTCTTCATGCTAAGCTCCACATGTGGTAAACATCTGGCATTCAGTAAAGGCTCACCAACAGGGAGCTCACCCACTGGAAGACGTTCCAGCTCGGCCCAAGCCCTGGCATCCCAGCGGAGCCAAAATGTATTTTTAAAAAAACTGATACAACTCAATACCCCCAACACAAATAATTCAATTAAAAATGTGAAGAAGACATGAATAGACATTTCTCCAAAGAAGACATACAGATGGCCAACAGACACATGAAAAGATGCTCAGCATCATTCATCATCAAGGAAATGCAAATCAAAACTATAGAGATATCACCTTACAGCTGTCAGAATGGCCAAATCAAAAGGACAAGAAACAAATGTTGGTGAGGATGTGGAGAAAAAGGAACACACTTGTACTGTTGGTGGGAATGCAGCCACTGTGGAAAACAATATAGAGTTCCCTCAAAAAAATAAAAATAGAACTATCCTATGATCCAGTAATTGCACCACTGGGTATTCATCCAGAAAATATAAGAACACTAATTCAGCAGGAGTTATGCCCCCTTATGTTTATTGCAGAATTTTTTATGATACCCAAATTATGGAAGCAGCCCAAGAGTCCACCAATAGATGAATGGATATACACAATGGAATATTATTAAGCCATAAAATGTATGAAACATTACCATTTGTAAGACATGGATACAGCTAGAGAGTACAATGATAAATGAAATAAGTTAGTCAGAGAAAGATAAATACTATAAGATTTCACTCCTATGTGGAATTTAAGAAACAAAACACATGAGCATAACAGAAAAGGAGAGAGGGAGACAGGCGGACCAAGAAACACTCTTAACCATAGAAAACAAACTGATAGTTACCAGAGGGGGAATGGGTGGAGGGAAGGAGATGGGGATTAAGGAGTGCACTTGTGACGAACACTGGGTAATGTACGGAAGTGCTGAATCACTGTATTGTACAACCGAAATTAATATAACTGCATGCTTACTAGAATTAAAATAAAATGAAAAAGAACACTACTGCCAAAATATGATCAATATTGTAAATGTCAGCTCACGTACTATCATCTAGTAAAAAGGAGCAAGACTCTCATATTTCTTTTTTGTGTACTCTCGTAAAATCAAAGGTTATTTATTTTTAAGGATTCCCATTTGTCACAATATTCTTTGGCTCATTAACAAAATTTTCATAAAAGGTTAAGGTAAATTAAAAAAAAAATTCAATTTCTAGGGTGCCTGGGTGGCTCAGTGGGGTAAAGCCTCTGCCTTCTGCTCAGGTCATGGTCTCAGGGTCCTGGGATCCAGCCCCGCATTGGGCTCTCTGCTCAGCAGGGAGCCTGCTTCCTCTCTCTCTCTCTGCCTACTTGTGATCTCTCTCTGTTAAATAAATAAATAAAAATCTTTAAAAAAAATTCTATTTCTAAACCAGAAAATTGCAACAACAAAGCTGAAACAGTAGTGGCAATATGGAGGTGTGATTTAAACATACAACCTGAAATACTTAGGTTGACAAAGGAGTTCTCCTGTCTGTAGTAGCACAAACAGTAACACAAACAGCAAAGTGTGTTTCATGTTTCTTTAAAAATAAAGTTCAGCTAAGGTGAAGTGAACTAAGTTTGGAAAGAAGTTAATATTTAAATATTTGTTTACCTATGCTCTAACTATTTACAAAGTACATTGTGGGAACATTTCAATAACAGTACCAGTAAAATGAACTCCAAAATACAAGGTAAAAGACCAAAGGTAGCAAATAAAAGGGGTCAGAAATGGAGCCACTACATTGAAATATTCTAACTTGGGAAATCTATGCCTGAGCTCTCAGCTTTAGAGCAGCTAGGATCAAAATGGGGACTACCAAGTTAACTCTCAGCCTCTAACAATAGAATGATGTATTAGCTTAGTAGGAAAAACTATTTCTTTCCCTTTCAGAGCTCTGAAAGCAACTCTCAATTTGTAGTTTCCATTCTCTATTCTCTATCATGTTATAATTTCTTAGTATACAGGAGAAGGTTTTGGGGGGCCTCTACCAATAGAAATCCAAATAACTCTTAAGCATAAGATTTGAAAGATTTCCATCAACAGATGAGTGGATATGAAAGATGTATACACACACACACACACACACACAATGGAATATTATGGAAAGTCATGAGAAATAAGGAAATCCTGCCATTTGTGACATGGGTGGACTTTGAGGGCTTTATGTGAGATAAGTCAGACAGAGGAAGACAAATATTGTAAGATCTCACTTATATATAGAATTTTAAAAAGCTGAACTCATAGAATGGACAGTAGGATGGTGGTTACTAGGGCCTAGAGGAGTGGGGGGAATTGGAAAGATATTGGCCTAAGGGTACAAATTCGTGGTGATTTGAGATGATTAGTTTCTGGAGACTGAATGCACGATGTAATTATTATAGTCAACAATACTGTATTATATTATAGTTATATAACCCCAAAGTTGCTAAAAGACTACATCTTAAATGTTCTTATCCAAAAAAAGAAATGATAATTATGTGGGGTAATAGAGGTGTTAACTAACACTACAGTGAAGGTCATATTGCCATATATAAATTTATCAAATCAATATGTTGTACACCTTAAACTTGCTAATGTTATATATCAACTATATCTCAATTAAAAAAAATTCAAGAGCAGCAATGGCCACAATCGCCAAACTGTGGAAAGAACCAAGATGCCCTTCAACAGATGAATGGATAAAGAAGATATGGTACATATACACAATGGAATATTATGCCTCCATTAGAAAGGACGAATATCCAACTTTTGTATCAACATGGATGGGACTGGAAGAGATTATGCGGAGTGAAATAAGTCAAGCAGAGAGAACCAATTACCTTATGGTCTCAC
>CM053606.1:124798002-124822111 GCA_028646535.1 Procyon lotor | reverse complement strand
AACTGACATTTAAGATGGAAAAAAAAAATTCTTAGTTTCAGAAAAAAATAAAAATGGAATAAAGAAATGGAAAAATTGTAGCTGATTGACTACTCTCCCTTGGAATATCATTTGGGATGATTAAAACAAATCCTAGAGAGTGGCGCCTGGGTGGCTCAGGTGATTAAGCATCCAACTCTTGATTTCCGCTCAGGTCACGAACTCAGGATCCAGGGATTGAGCCCCACATTGGGCTCTGTGCTCAGCTGGGACTCTGCTTGAGGCTCCTCCCCTTCCCCCTGCTCCTCTCTCTCTCTCTCTCTCTCTCTCTCAAAATAAATAAATCTTAAAAAAAAAAAAACCTAAAAACAAAATAAATGCTAGAGGGAAGTTGACCCTCTTCTCTTTTATGACACAATTCTGTTACTATTTTTCTTTTATTCCTTTGCTGATTCTCAATTTTGTTTGCTGGACATTTATTTATAAATAAATCTTCCTTCCTTCAGCTTATTACCAAAGTCTCAGTTCTTGCTGCTCAGTTCTTCCCTTTCTACAGTCTCCTTCAGAAAAATCCTTTCCATGTGTACTTTTTTATGACTTCTACTCTCACCATTAAGTAGCTAATTTTTTTCAAATAGGATACATTGCATTTCTGTTTCAATCAGATATGCCTTCTAAATTCTCTGGTCATGTCAAAAATTTTTTATTTTTGACGGTTTTTTGATGACTTTTTTTCTTAATGACTTAAATTTAAACTTTTTCTTAATTTTTAAAGAAAATTTTCTTTTCTTAATGACTTAAACTTTAACTTTTTACAATAACTTTGAGATATTCTTTTTCTCATCCAAATCCAAATCCTATTAGTGTTTCTTTCAAATATTACTTTTTTTCTTTTCAATTCCCATGGCTGTTGCCCAGATTATGCTCTCCTTGCTGGACATCTCAATTCTTCCTGCATTTTCCCCCTCGAGTTCAAACACTTTATCCCCCAAACCTATAGTAATGTCTCCCTTTACTTAACTGCATTGAAATCTCGTTTCTTGTAAACAAACATATTTTTACTCAGATACCATCTTCAACCACATGTAGACATTAGGTATAGCTTCTTGATTCAAACACTTGCTAGATTAATATTCATAAGTAAGCATATCAGATGCCTATTAAAAAATGTAACCCTCTAGAAGTGTCCCTCTAAAAGTTACAAAAATCAAAGCTCCTTTTCCTGGCTTTTATTACTTAGAAAACATAGATTCTGATTCACATATCCAATCTAATTTCTCCCTTTTACCACTATATACTTTCCACTTAGGCTGGTGTGTCCTAGAAACGCCAATGTTTTTTTCCTTATTCCGTGCCTTAACTAATAATGTTGCTTTCATTTGTAGTGCTGTACCATCATTTTTTCTACCTTCCACATGTCTTAGCTATTAATTCTATATCTTTGGCCTGATAAGGCTACATGATCCCACAAACATATATCTGGTTAACGACCACTCAGTCTTTAAAACTTAGCTCATGCAGCAGCAGATTTAGAAAGCTTTCCCTGACCTCTGTACTTCAGTCCTCTCTTATTTTTATTATCACCCTAAAAATGTATTAATATCATTTGTTTATGTATATATCTTTCCCAGAATAACTGTGTGTGCCATGAAGTCAAGGCAAAAATAAAGAACAGTGCTTGGTAGAGAGTCGGTGCTTGGTAAATGAATGTTGAATAAATGAACGAAGGAATGTCTATCTTTTAAGACAGGTTAAGTCTAACCTTCCTATTGAAACCTCCTTAGATTATCCTCAGTGCTTGCTGATGTCTCTTCCATCAGCAATTATAAATTTTACTACAAAATTTAGTTTTCAGTTATTTAACTTCTTATTTTTAAGTTTTAGATCTTAATCCTCTCTGCCTTAATCAGATCAGAAATTCTTGAATGTCTGGGAACATGCCATTTTCTTATTCTGGCTTTCCCACATTGCTTAGTAGGGAAAACATGTTGTTTATATCTGCTGATTATAATTTTTCAAGAACTACATCTCTGAAAGAATTAGAGATGATGTCTCATAGTTTGGCTAGAAAGTTTTCTGCAGACGTATTTATATATCATCTCAACCAAAAGATGCAGTCTTCAAAAAATATTGCTCTTTATTGGTAAAACACAACAATGACATTTCCTCTCTGTATCCCGTCTTTCTATTTTCTTCTTTGGCAGTGGTAGAAAGTCCCTTCCCAAATGCCAGCCCAGTTGGTGAGCATGTTCCTCTGCTTTATTTCTCATAGTTACACCTCTGAGTTTGTTGAAACACTCTAGAAATATAGAAAAGACTTGTTTTGATTTATTCCAATTTGAAAAGTGTTCATGTGTGTCCAAAATCCTTCTTTGTCAGATGCTCACTTGGATACTTGAGAAGTTTCACTAGAAATGGATACTAATTTGAAAATAGTTCCCAAAGGTAGGAACTAATTAAAAAACAAAACTAAAGTAAAAAACTCCAAAACCAAACAGGCCTCCTTCACATTAATCAGTATCCTTCAAATGGTGATTTTGTGCTGTTAATTAAAAAGCCATGAAAAATAAGAAAATAATAACAAGAAAAGCTAATATGATTTCTAGTATTGAATTGAGATTAAGCATATTAATCTATTAGAAAAACAAAACATTGTCTTTATGATTTCAAATCAGAAGTATTTTAAAAGTCAACAGAAATATCCCTTGCATCATTACCTAGTGAAATTGAAGCTAATTTTTAAAGAGAACTTTCAGTTAAAACCTATCCATTAAAGAGAGAGTAATTTATCTTAATTACTATGAGATATTGATAGCATTACACTGCCTCTTGAAAAAATTTTAGACTGTTTTAATAATCTTCTTCCCCCGTGTTTATAAATTTAAAGGTTACTGGACAGTTAAAAATAATCTTCCCCGTTTTTCTAAATGAAAGAATGTCAAGGCATCACCATTTGGATTACTGTTGCTGTGATTTTGTAACTGTAGCAACCGCATGCTGATGAACCAGCTTCTATCAGGAATGTGTTTTACAAATTCCCATGAGACTTCAGCAGCTTGGTAAGCCAAAGGGGAACATATTTCAAATTAATTGTTCCCATTTTATGTGATAAAAAAAAAAATCAGCCAGTCTCCTCTGTGACAATCCTGCTTTATTGTGTCAGTAATGAAACCACACATTTAATTGACAAGTGACAGTTCCTTGCTGTTCTGTTTCCTTTGCTCTTTATTATATTTTCAGTGGCTGGCTGTGGTGCTGAGAATGTCTATGGTGGCAGAAGCTCCCTGTTAATGTGGTCAGTTCTATTTGTTTTCTGAACTGGGATCTTTTGCATTACCTGATAATATCGTTCCTGATGGATTGTATCTTGAATTTTAGTAAATGGAGTTACATTATTTATGTGCTAGGGAGTATGTTAATCATGTTATGACATTTTTTAAAGGGGAAGGATCCCTTTGAATTGTAAACAATTATTCAGGAAGGAAAGAAGAGCAGAATTGGGATCCAGTAAGGTTACACTTCAGGAAAGTGGAAATCTTGCTGGAGCGTGATCACTGTCTCGCTTTATCATCTAGGGAAACACAAAATGAATATGATCATCTCTAAAAGTCTTGCTTCTAATCTCTATGCAAGGGATCTAAATTCTTATTTTTATTTATTTTTAATTTTTAAAATTTTTTTGAGAGAGTGTGTGTGAGCTGGGGTGGAGAGGGGCAGAGGGAGAGGGAGAAAGACTATCTTAAGCAGACCCCCACACCCAGTGTCGAACCCAATGCAGGTCTCCTTCTAAGGAGCCTAAGAGCATGACCTGAGCTGAAATTAAGAGTTGTATGCTTAACTGGCTGAGCTGCCCAAGCACTCCAGGGATCTAAATTTTTAAAAACTAAAATTTTTAGTTATCACATTTTTAGAAGATATGTGTACTCTAGTAGAGTATAATAAAAATATAAGGTAGGTTTTTGCATAGGATGTAGCTGTAGAGTATTATTTCTTTACTAACAAGAAGAAATATTCAGAAAAACTACAAATTTCATTTTTTTAACCTTCAGAAAACTGAGATGTCAAGTGAACCAAGTAGCCTTAAGTCCAAAGAGGAAAGACCCATAGCCACCCCCTCCAAGTTTAGATGGGGCACTGGAACTATCTTCCCTTGGCAGGGAATGGAAGGAAGAAAAGGTCAACTCACAGTTCAATGAACTGTTAAAGGCTGAGATTCGGCAGTGAGCTAGAATAAGATGTCTGGGAACCTCAGATATAGAGGGTTACAGCTGTCTTACTGGCTCTTTGCCACGGACCACTACCAGGTGTTCATGAAAAGACTGGTTTCAGAGAACCTTGTTACATTTAGAGCATAGGTAAAGAACTAGTGTAGCTGGGAAAAAGATAGGGGGAAAAATCCCTTGATTCTTGCCTGAAGGTCAGGAAAGAGGACTGAGCCTAAACCGATACCATTAGAGGGGTCCCGCCTCTGGGGTGGGGGGGGGGTGGCGGCAGAAAACGTACTTCAAGAACCACACAGAGATTCACCACAAATACAGTTTAACTGCCGTCAGAAGGAGGGACAAGAACATTGAAAAAGCTCACCTTGAGGCTCAGGTACACAGGGCTTCCCTAAGACTGGAGCTCAACCAGGACAACAAAGCTCTCTCTCTCTCTCTGTCAGTCTAACACACAGTCCCCAGCTACTGAAATCTAGTTCAAGGAAGGGAGGGCAAGTGATGGCAGAGATGCCTCCCACCCCCAACCCTGTGGTAGAGGTATAGAGGGATGTTTGGAAGAGGAAGGTAGATCACATACATTTGAGGAAAAACTCTAGAGCAATCCTATCTCCCAGTCTACATTCAGGGTATCCTAGAGAAATTTGATGCCTTGGAACACTGCCAATAACAAAATCCAAACTCCTCTAAAGTCCTGATTAGATTGATGTAATTCTCTTCATTACCTGCCTAAACATAGCTAAGGCAGTTCAAAATAGGAAAATAATCTTTTTAATAAATGATGCTGAAATATTCATATGGAAAAAAAAGAAAAATGAATTTAGATCTCTATGTCTTATTACATATGAAAATGAACCATAGATCAAAATTTAAAATTTAAAACTATAAAACTTCTAAAAAAAACAAAGAAGAAAATCTTTGAGACCTAGGATTAGGCAAGAACTTATTTATTAGCTAGGATACAAAAAACATAGATCATAAAAGAAAAAAACTGATAAATCAGGCTTCATCACAATCATAACGTTTTCTCTTTGAAAAACTTAATAAAATGGAAAGTCACATACTGGAAGAAAATATTTGTTAAACACTTACCTGATGAAAGACTGGTATCCAGAGTCTGTAATTAACTCCCATAACTCAATAAGAAAAGAAATAGCCCAACTTTAAAAATGGTCAGAAGCCCCAGAGCAGCTCAGTTGGTTGGGTGCCCGACTCTTGATTTCAGTTCATGTCATGATCTCAGGGTTGTGGAATCAGGCTCTGCACTTGGTGTGGAGTGTGCTTGACATTCTCTCCTTCCCTCTGCCCCTCCCCTGCCACTCATGCTCATGTGCGCTCTCTCTCTCACTCTCTCTAAAATAAATAAATCTAATGGGCAAAAATTTGAACCTAAACCTTACCAAAAAAGGTACACAGATAGAAAAAAAAAAAAAAGCATGAAAATGTGCTCAGTATCACTAGTCATTAGGGAAATGTAAATAATAAGCACGGGCCATCTATCCAAATGGCTAAAATTAAAAAAAAAAATCTGATCTGATTATGCAAAGCACTTAAAATAATATGGAACATGTGGAACTATCAAACGTTATTGTCAGTGGCTTTGTAGAATTTTACTGCCACTTTGGAAAGTAGTTTGGTAGATTCCTTTATAGTTATACAAACACTTACCACATGCCCCACCAATCTGACTGCTAGGACTTCACCCCAAAGAAATGAAAACCCATGTCCACACAAAAAGTTGTATGTAAATGTTTATACTGGATTTATTCATAATTACCAACATCTAAAAATAAACCCTGAAAGTCCAGCAACTGGTGAGTGCATAAGTCAATTGTCGTAAATCTATTCAATGCAATGCTATTTACCAATAAAAAGAATGAAGTATGTATGCCTACAACAACATCGATGAATCTCAAAGGAGAAAGAAGTCTCAAATTGCTATGTACTGTATCATTCCATTTACATGTCCTTCTGGAGAAAGCAAAACTATTAAGTCAGAGACTGGATCAGATCTGTGGTTGTCAGGCTCTGGCAGTATAAGAAGGAAATTCGTTACCAAGGGGTACGAAGAAGCATTTTGGAATGATGAAATATTCTCTTATCTGTGGTATTATAAACACAACTGTATGGGTTTGTCAGAACTCATAGACCTGTACACCTAAATGTGTCAGTTTCATAATATGTGTATGTTAATAATCTTGACTAAAAATAAGCTAAAGATAGCTTATATAATGAAAGGTCATTCCTAAGGCTGAAAGCTCTTCATTTCTAAAAATGAATCCTTGATATGTTGGCAGGTATAACTTCTGTTTCTCTTTATTATAAATTTCCAGGAGTTTTTATGGATTCCTCAGTATTATACCCCTATAATACAAACAAACTAAAAGTGCATATCTTCCTGGATTTATCTTCATTTATCCCGTCTTCCTTTCCCCATCTAAAGATCACTTCACTGGAAGGAAATCTTGAAAATGTTCGTCGTGGTTCTCTCTGGAGTTGGGATTATAGGACTGAAATAGTTTATTAGTTTATTTTTCATGTATTTTTATATCTTTCAACTTATAATTATTACATCTTATTTTTATAATCAGAAAAACTCATTAAAGTGTAACAGTACTCCAAATTACCTTAGCATCACTATTTGAAGACACCTGACTTTCTAGAGCTACAGACACGAACTTGCAACCACTCATCCAATTTAGGTTGCTTCCTAAGGGACTAGCAGATGTTGGTCACTGAGCAGTTTTGTAACAGATAACGGTTACTTCAAACAGGCTGTGTTGAAAGTGGTGCCTGTTTGTGATCTGCACAGAATATTTCTTTACCTGGAATGTACACAACCTGTGTGAAAAATGGTCCTTTTTTTTGTTCAAATACACACACATACTTAAGCACAAATGAAAAAACCCACAAGATCTAGGTTGCATTTTGGGTGGTATGTGTGGGCCATTTATAGTCTAAGCTATTTTTATCCGTCCTACACATACATACATACATAGAATCCACAGAGATGGTAGCAATACTTTTAAAGTGATGCTAATAATGAAAAACAAATGCACAGAATATTTCAAAGCTATCTTTTCTGCTATGAATGTATCACAATAGGAATGTAAAAAAAATTCACATCTCTCTCTCTGTCTCTCTCTCATTTATCCATTTATCTCTGAAATTCTTATTACTCAGGAACAAGATGCTATTAACACTTACGAGTATTTTCTTTTAGGTATTTTGTTCTTTGCATAACTACTAACATATGTATTTAAAATTATCCCACATTTGCTTGCCTCTTGAGTACTTACATTGGTAAAATAAAAATGCAGCTACATCCCATTGTTACTCTGCCACTTGGGGGTTTTGAAAGTTAAACATCTCTGCTTATCACATGATTTTCCTGCTAGAAATTGTCCATAAATTAGAAAACACAGTTTGGTAAGGCCACATACCCTTTCCTTTATTTCTTTTGTTTTCCCATAAATTTGCTAATTGTCCTATATTTACTGAGCTCCTTTTCAATTTCCCTCCCCTTTAATCTGTCATATCTAGGATGGGAAATAAGAGGGCATTAATGTTAACAATCTTCCTCTAATAATGTGACTAATCTCATCCATAAATGAAATATTTTCTATTTAAATCAGAATTCTTGGGATATAGTGTTTCCATTCCTTTCTTTCTTTTTTTTTAAATTATGTTATGTTAGTTACCATACAGTACATCATTAGTTTTGATGTCGTGTTCCATGATTCATTATTGGCATATAACACCCAGTGCTCATTACAATACATGCTCTCCTTAATACCCATCATGGGGCGACCCAATCCCCTTATTCCCCTCCCCTCTGAAACCCTCAGATTGTTTCCCAGGGTCCAGAGTCTCTCATGGTTCATCTCCCCCTCTGATTTCCGCCCCCTTCAGTTTTCCATTCCTTCCCCTAGTATCCTCCGTGCTATTCCTTATGTTCCACATATGAGTGAAACCATATGATAATTATCTTTCTCTACTTGACTTATTTCACTTAGTATAATCCATTCCTTTCTAATTTTATATTGTTTTTTAAAAGAGCACCCTCTCCTTATTTTGCCCTTTTGCCCTTCTCCTTCTTGGATTCTCCTGATTCTCTTGCCTATCCCATATCAGTGGAAGTTGCTTTAAAGCTTCAGAACTACTGTGTAGAATGATTAAAAACTCCATTATTTACTCTTCAAAAATATTAACTCCACAAAAAAGGTAAATTTCTAGATTTAGTATGTCTGGACATAGACACAACGGGATCCAAACCTTTTCCTTTTCCTGTAAACTCTGAAGTTTTCATTATTAACATGGAATTTCTAAGTTACCTCTTATGAGTAAAGACACTCTAGAATGGAAATCACTCTACAGTATTGAAAGAATTCCATTTTACTGCTAAATCAAAGCAACATTTACCTTTGCCTTTGATACAGACAGAGACCTCATCTATACAGTGATTCATTTCATGACCTTCAAAAAGAAAAAGTCAACTGCGTCACCTTGTAATAAAATGGGAGACCAGAGAGACAGTCTTACATACTACCTTGAAGGTCAGCAACCACAATAAAATAAACATTTTTATTAATGAATGTTTAAAAAAAGTTCTAGGGACAAAATAGACATAGAATCAACCGTATCAAGAACAGCCTAGAACAGAAATTAAATTATATTAAAGAATATTAAACTTGAAAACAAATACCTCTCTCACTTGAAACTGAAATTTTGCTGCTGGTAAGAGCAGCTGTCACATGGGATCCATGGAACCAGAAACTCCCTAGTTTAGTGACTGTGTTTCAGTCAGGGCTAAACACCAGAGAAGCCCATCAAAGTCATCTCTTGCTTCTCTGAATTGTTAGTCAATGTTTCCAGAACCAATGTAGATGGGGAACTGGTATATTAAAACTGATTTTTTAAATACCACATTTTACTTTAAAATTCAGACCTTCCAGCGATACAATAACCTTTCTCAGACATAACACTGGGGATCTATTTTTAAGAAATGGTCTTGAGGTTTTGTTGTGAGTTCAGCTTTCAGTTTATTTTTTTTAAATTATATTATGCAGTAACTTACTACTATTAATGCCAGGATCAGTGTGAGTCTGTCTTTGTGGCCAAAGACAACAAAGATGTCTGACCCGAGTTCTACTTACACAAAGGGCAATCTACACCTGCTGGAGAATCGGGGATAGCTTGGGGATTGATAGTTCCTTAGATGCTGGGATCAACATTCTTTTTGAATATGGAGGGATCTGAAGTCTCTTCTACCTGGAATGAGCATTGAAGGAGAGCAGGGACTTGGTCAGACCCAGAAACGTCAAAGGCTCTGTGTCCTCTAACAGCATTCAGGATTAGTATCAGTAAGGAAGGGTTAGGGGTTGTCGGTCAGTCAACATCCAGTCAGGAACAAATGGCTCAAAAAGCCATTTAATATGAGGACTTAGTTACAAAGGCATTAAAAGATCTAAAAGGCAGAGTAAGGTGAGGTAACCTAGTTATTACAAACTGCGGGAAGTCACTTTTGCTGGGCTAGAGGTCAAGGAAGAAAATGGGGTTATCTGAGCCTCACGTTTTGGGGAGGGGGCAGGTAGTTGCCTAGAGCTGGTGTCACATGGAGCCCTGGACGGAGCCGGTTCCCAGAGGGAAGGTCTGCCCAGACCCACTCACAAAACTAGCTTCTACAGAGATGCTGCCTAAAGCAAAGAGAGGGGAAAAATCATTCTGGCCTCTAATGTCCTTCCACTCTGTCTCTGCACCTCCTACTCCCCAAACCTCCCAGAAAACTCATTAGTAAGGAGACCTGTAGAATAAAATTTGGAGAAATCAGAACAGAGGAGAGGCAGGGAAGGGAATGGAGCATAAGCCAAGAAATGAGCCACTCATCATGGCTGTGGGAGGTATTACCCAAAGAGTTCCCAGGCTAGACTTTGGATACTGTGTAAAGTTTATCTACAAGGGAAACATCCTTGAAAGACCCAAGTTTAACTTCTTGATTCCCAAGAGATAGGAGCCACAAGATTCCTGGTTGTTTCAAAGGGTGGAAAATAAAGGGAAATTCCTCTTCTACTTGGGCAACAAGGTATGTGGCTTTCCAGAGCAGTTGGAGGTCAGCGCCCAGAAGGTGCAGCAGGAGAGGAGGGGGCAGGGATGACTATCGGAGCGGGGACAGCAGCCACAGAATGGAGCTGGGCTGCGGTTTTGGTTGGGAGTGGTACCCAGGAGTGAAACATGAAGGCAGCAGAAACGTGAGAGGCTCATGTTTAGAAAGGCTCACTTACGACGGAGGGGATGGTGTCAAGGCTGGCGCAGGAAAAGCAGCAGCATCCCGGGGAAGTCTGCGTGCACAGAGGAAGCATGGTGGGATTCTTGGACCCGTTTACATAAAGATGGTAGTTAGAAGTAGAGGATAGTCACTGAAACTTGGGGGAGTGAGGACTCCATTGTAGAACACACATCTATGGTGCTAATAACAAAAGTAACCAATAATTGCTATGACTACTAGGTAATTGTGCACTGGGCTTAGTGCTAAGTACAGTATCTCATTTAATCCTGCCAATCATCTGGGAAGTAGATATCCTTCTTATCCTCACTTTCCTGACCATCGGAGGAAGGCCTACCATCACGTCACATGCCTTCTGACTGCAGAGTGCTTCTTGTTCACCCACCACGCTATGCTCTCCCGCTATGTGATCTTGGTAGTGTGATTATGTAATTTCATCAATCTTAATATTGGCTATGCTTTTAGTTCTTTAAAGGGGTACATTCAGAAGAATTTCTAGGTCAGGCACATTATAGAAAAGTTTAGTTTCTCAGGAAATATGTTTTACCTCCATAGAGAAAGATAGGCCTTTATCCACTGACACCCCCAGAAAGGGTATTTTGGCCCTAATTCAATCTGGCCAGGTGCCATCCATCTGGGTATGCATCCGGCTTGACTTATTCAGTAATTTAACTCATTGAAGTGGCATACATACACAGCCTACTACTTGGAGCCCTCCTAAGAACAGAAATAAAAACTCTTTGCAGATGTGACTGAGCTGATGAAAAGCAAGGAAGTTTCTAGTTAAAAAGTACTGCCAATCCTTCCTCATACCATCTAAACTTATAATGCTGGGAAAGAAAACTTTCATGTCAGTTAATAGGATGAGCATTTCTTCCTGAGAAATCCAGTCTCCTGTAAAATGACTGAGAGATCCTAGAGATAAGCCCAATGGCTCAAACCTCATTCCTTCCTTATCTTAATGAAGCAGTGATTTAGAATTTCAGTTTCTGAAGCAAGTGGTAACATGAGCAGCCAAGTTTCATCTAGTAATAGAATGCTCTAGAACTGCTCTCTCCTTTTGGGGGGAGAAAAGGACATAACGGATTTTACTGTTCCTTATGCTAAAAACCTATGTGAAAAATTATATGACACCTTAGTTCCTGATAAGAGTAGTAGAGCCGAGTCCCTCTTTTTTCTAAACCTTGATCTTTAAGAATAAAGATTGCGAGATAGGATATAAAATATAAATAAAAAATAGTGAATTAGACTGTATCACAATTAGTATATTTTGCTTTCTGAAAAAAAATCTTTAATAAAAAGCAAGCCACACACCAAAAGAAAATAATCATTAAATATCTAGCAAGTAAAGGACTGATATCCAGAATATATAAGGATTAAAAAAAAACAGCTCTAGGGGCGCCTGGGTGGCCCAGTCGTTAAGCATCTGCCTTCAGCTCAGGTCATGATCCCGGAGTCCTGGGATTGAGGCCTGCATCGGGCTCCCTGCTCAGCAGGAAGCCTGCTTCTCCCGCTACCACTCCCTCTGCTTGTGTTCCCTCTCTCACCATGTTTCTCTCTGTCAAATAAATAAAATCTTTAAAAAAAAAAACAACAACAACTCTAAAATACAACAAACAACACGGAAGGATTTGTAACATTAATCATTAAGGAAATAGATCATAAAAACAGTGAGGGATCATAGCACACTTATTAGAATGACTAAAATTAAAACTCTGATAATCCTAAATGCTTCAGTAATGTGGAACGAGTGAAACTCCAGTGTGTGGCTTATAGGAACACACAATTTTGCTGCTGCTTTGGAAAACAGTCTGGAAGGGTTTTTTCAAAAGTTATACATATGCTCACTGTGTGCTTACTGAGAGGTCTATTTGGAGTACAATAGGGCCCCTGAGCCCGATGAGACATAGTGGTGTGCCCGATGCGTGCAGTATGTGAATGCTTTGCCCCCACAGAAAGAACTCAAAGCTTGTATTTTATCAACAGAGAATCAGTGCCATCCCTGTGAATCGGTAGCATTCCGTTTCTATCCTTTCTATCACACTACTGATGAGGGATGAGAAGAATGTAGAGTTTTTGTTTCAAAGTCTTAAACTAGACAGAGAAGTTACCAAATTTCCTTATGGCCATTGCAGCCCAATATTATAATTTGCATTGGAGTTTGACATATGAGTGGGTCCTTACAGAGCACATTTAGCGTGAGAACATTTTATTGTGTACTTTAGGGAAGGAAATGAAAAAATAAATGACAATTTTAAACTTATCTGGAATTTATAACAATAACTCCACCTATTGCATGCTGACTCTGTACTAAGAAAAAGTACTGAATGCTGTGCATGGAACATCTCATTTATTCTTAACATCCCCATTGTCTCCATTTGATAAACAAGGAAACCAAGGCACAGTACGGATGAACAACTTTCCTAAAGTCGCGATCAATAGGAGCAGAGAAGAAATCAAGATGTGTCTAACTCTAATTCTAAAACCCAATCTATTGGTCACCACAGTGTTGACCCTGCTGGCTGCAATTTTGACCTTACTGCTCATTGCCTCTATATGTAGCCTTTTGGTTTTCTATTTGCTTAACAATTTGTCTTAGTAGTAAAATCTGAGAGAGAAAGAAAAGAGAACACTATAACATCCACAAAGATATAGGAGCCCAGAAGAATAATCATTTTGTTAAAAATGGAAAATAAGAAAAAAACACATTTAAAAGATGTAATGATGAGAAGATAAAACTATTTGTTTAGGCTGGTTCTCAGACAGCCCTGCCTCCTAAAATGTCAACATTAGAACAAAGGTTGACATTTGTTTATAGTCAATGAGATGATGGTGCAAAATGATACAGCCTGATCTAGGAACCACCAATAAAAATCTCACCCCCACTCCATTCCTTCTGATCTATATCTGAATAGACCTAAGAAAATAAAAGCTAACTGAGCAAAGTTCTTTTTATTTTGACTCACTTTGGCAAGATAATTAAAGCTAAAAATTTTTTAATTTAAAATCAAAATAATTGAGATCAGCTTATTAAAACCTTTCTCACCTTCTGCCCACCTCTTTTGTCAGTGAAAAAAAATTTGGTGTTATGAAGTTGGTGCAAGGGCCATATCTAGTTCCTAGGAGCAGAATGAGTCCGAACACAGATATCAGTAAGAGGTTTCTAAAGGCATTGTAACTAGTAAGTAACATAGGAAGGAAGGTTCTAGGGTTAGTTATCATCAGGCAAGCTTAGACTTGAAACCTCTTGTCTTTTCCTCATTATGAAACACTGCTTCTAGTTTAATCATTTGCCTTTATTTAGATGAATTTACTCTTAAGCACCGACATTCTGACAGCACTTGTCTTTCCCCCATCTCTTCTGTGTTTTCAATTTGTTGAGCACTTCCTTTGTATCATAGTCTGGGCTATGCATTTTACATAAAATACCTCATTGCAATGACCTCTTTATAGACAAAGAAACTGACATTCTGAGGGGTATTAGGTCTTAGCACATAATTATAGTTATTAAGAACTGGTTTTGAAGTTAAACTTGGGTCTGCTTTCTGTTCCTAAAAATCATGCTCATAACCCCTTTACCATGGGTTTCTGAAATTTTGTTCCTAGACTCTAACTCTAGGCATCTTATGCTTCTGTTAATACTTTCTCTCATGAGGCAAATCCATTTATGTTTTAGAAGATTAAGTTGTACTTTCTGTTAGGTGTGGCTATGTTGGGGTGGCGTACTAATTTTAAATATGGCTTCCAGAGTCAGACCCTCCGGATTCAGTTTCAGACCCCACCATCGCCTAGCTTGTGTAGACTTGTGAGAACTTGTCCAGTTTGCCTGACCTTGTCAAGGCTTTAATTTCCTCAGTTATAATATAAGGATGATTGTGACACTGGGTAGTTGTGAGGTGAAGGAGATGAAGCATGGAGAGCATTTAGCATTTGCCTGACTCTTAGTAAGGGTTCAATAACATTACAGAGGGGGACCCCTTGAAATAATTGGGACACAAGACTTGAGGTATCCTGGCAGTCTGAGCACAAACACTCTTGAAATATGCGTTTGTAAAGTTCAAAATACTACTCAACAATCTTTAGTCTTTAAACCTTTTCTCTTCTACATATTGTTGCTCAGTTAACCTGATCATGAGTCTCCCTTGCTACAAACCTTCCCTGTCCTTGCAGAAGAGCAAGGCAAAAGAGGTCCAAGACAAACCACCACAGCATGATAACCAAACCTTTTCTAATTTAACATCAACCTGTTTTTCTCACTTCACTTCATATACCCAAATTTAAGCCAAAGGGAACACCTTGATATTCTAACATAAATTATTTCTTTACTTTTTATTCCCTCTTGCATATCTTCATGTCCAAATCACACCTACTCCTGGGCTTGGGACAAATACCTTCGTGTCCACATCCATCCTGATCTCCTCAGCTGTGAGTGTTTTCTCCTGTAATGTCATTTCTCAGTCTTTAAAAAAAAAAAAGTCTTTTTAAATTTGAGTATACTTGACAATGTTATATTAGTTTTAATCATACGACATAATAATTCAACATCTCTGTACATTATCCTATGCTCGCTGCAAGTGTGGCATTGTATAATGCCGCCATATAATGCTATTACAGTACCATTGACTATATGCCATGTGCTGTGCCTTTTATTCCCATTTATTTATTGATTCCATAATTAGAAGCCTGTATCTCTCACTTCCCTTCACCAGTTTTGCCCATCCCTCTACCTGCTTTCCCTCTGGTAACCCTCAGTTCTCTGTATTAATAAGTCTGATTCTGCTTTTTGTTTGTTTATTCGTTTTTTTAGATTCCACATATGAGTGAAATCATACAGTAGTTTTCTTTTTCAATCTGACTTATTTCACTTAGCATAGTATCTTCTAACTCCATCCGTGTTGTCACAAATGGCAAGATCCTATTCTTTTTATGGCTGCATAATATTCCTATGCATCAGAATTACCTGGAAGGCTTATTACAACACACATTACTGCACCCAACTCCAGAGTTTCTTATTCTGTAGGAATAGGGTAAGGGTTGAGGATTTGTGTTTCTTTCTTTTTTTTTTTTTTAAGATTTTATTTATTTGACAGAGAGAAACACAGAAAGAGAGGGAGCACAAGCAGAGGGAATGGTAGCGGGAGAAGCAGGGAGCCTGATGCGGGGCTTGATCCCAGGACCCTGGGATCATGACCTGAGTCCAAGGCAGCCGCTTAACAACTGAGCCACCCAGGCACCCTAGGTTTTGTGTTTCTAAGAAGTTCCCAGGTAGGGCTGATGTGGTGAATTCAGGAGCCCCACTTTCAGCCCTACTGTCCTTGTTATCATGTGAGAACATGTTAGCTCACAGCATTTACTACCATTTACTACATTTCTGTGGTTTGTGCCCATGTATTACCTCTTATTAGAGAGTAAACTGCTTGAAAACAAGATCTGAGGCCATCAGTTTTTGTGCCTTTCTCTCATGACATTAGCAAATAGGGGGCCTGTTTGGCTAAGTGAATGTTAGTGGTATGGGAAGAATTTTCTAGTGTTGGAGTCCAAAGTGAAACACCCTAAATTCACAGATGTAGCCTATTTTAGCACTAAAGGAAATTGAATAATACCATGAGAAGTTGTGTATTTATTGAGGACTTGCTATTTGCTAGATGTTGACTGAAGTACTTAATTCTTATCACAACTCTTGGAGGGTAGACTTGAGTAGTATTCCCATTTTTTGGGTAAGCAGTGACCCTTTGATGATAAGTAATTCCCCCAAGGCCAGCTAGCTAGCAAGCAGCAGATCTAAAGAAGTCACTGAAGAACCTAGATCTAAACCAGTCACTGTTTCTAAATCTCAGCTTTTAAAGGCTACATTCTCTGGCCTCTTGCTGAATGATAAGGACCTGACAAAGTAATAGATTTTCATTCTTGTAATCAGTGGGTAATAGTGATCTCTTTTTAAACGTGGACAGTGAGTAGTTTAATTATTCAGTATGTTAATATATTTGACTTCATGTGATTTCTGCCTGTTATGGTCTAAATTTAAAAATACATAGGGCTTAATTTGGAATCTTAGGCAGAAAATCAAATTATTAAACTCTATATAGGGAATGGTTAACCTCAATATCTTAGTCTCATTATTCAGCACTGGGAATTATCATACACATTTTCATCAATTTAAAAATGATGATGAAATTAAATTGCATGTAAGACACTGAAAAACCAGATTTGCCCAGCTTAAATACATTGAATGACAGAAAGAAAAATCAAAACAAACAAAAAGCAAATTGAGTAATTTGGGTTAGAAAAAGCATTCCACAAATAAACCTATTTGCTTTAAAATTATTTTAAGATTCTTGGTTGCTTTTCAGTTTTTATGACTTAGATTTAAAAATATAAATGGCCAGGTTCAAAGTGACACATAAGAAACATCTATAATAAAATGTAAGAATATCCACATAAAGCTGTTTTGAAGTAACAGTGGTTGTAGTTTTTTTTTTTTAAAGATTTTATTTATTTATTTATTTGACACAGAGAGAGAGAGAGAGAGAGAGAGAGAGAGAGAGATCACAAGCAGGCAGAGAGGCAGGCAGAGAGAGAGGGGGAAGCAGGTTCCCGGCTGAACAGAGAGCCTGATGTGGGGCTTGATCCCAGGACCCTGAGACCAGGACCTGAGCAGAAGGCAGAGGCTTTAACGCACTGAGCCACCCAGGCGCCCCAGTGGTTGTAGTTTTCTAGGCATTTTGATGTGGTTTTAAAACACCAGGTTTTCTGGCTGCTTGAGTTTTTGGCCATTTTAATTAAGAAAAATATGTTTTTAAAGGAAAAAAAAGATGGACAGTCTCTGCTGTGGGATTATTGGATGGGGTGGGGGGCTGTGGACATTGTCCTCTGTGGTGATGAACCCAAGAAAGCAGAAATAGCAGACAAAAAGGTCTAGAAGAGTCCTGCAATCTGTAGTCTGGTCTGAATATTTGTTAGTTAACTCCCTGAGCTGAAGACCATTACTTGATTGTTATTAGAGAAATACCCTGCTGTTAAGCTATTTCAAACAACAGTGAGTTTGCACTCTATTAAGAAGTAGATGAAAATTAGTATAGTACTTGGAGCTATATTTGATTATCCCTTCGAGTTCTCTCACCCAAGATTCCAGAAAATTGTATAGGATTCCGGGGGCCGTGCTATTAAATTCCAAATTAATAAACCACTACCAATCCTGGTAGCTTGATTTTATCCAACAGTTTTATAGATACAATAAGAAAATTATTGTGATAAAAGTAAAGCAATTAACTTTTTTTCTTTCTGGCTTATGCTTTTTTTTAAAGGGGATAATTGATAATTAGCTGTAAGGAGTAAGTTCAAATAAAACATATTCAGTAAAATGTCAACTTGTGTAAGAGGAATAATAATCTTAGTTTAGAGTTACAAAAGTAGAGTAATCAACATTAAAATAGTACCCATTTTATGACAACAAGATAGGTTATGGGGTGCCTGGGTGGCTTAGTGGGTTAAAGCCTCTGCCTTCGGCTCAGGTCATGATCTCAGGGTCCTGGGATCAAGCCCCAGAGCCCCACGTTGGGCTCTCTGCTCGGCAGGGAGCCTGTTTCCTCCTCTCTCTCTGCCTGCCTCTCTGCCTACTTGTGATCTCTCTCTCTGTCAAATAAATAAATGATAAAATCTTAAAAAAAACAAAACAAAACAAGATAGGTTATATCAAGTTATGTCACTACTTACTAAACAGTGGCTATATTGACTTGAAGAGACCCAGGGCATCAGAGATGTAATCCTCATAAGGAAAACACTCTGAGTTGTGTCGTATTTCTCTACTCATAATTGACAACACAAAATTTTCTGCACGGTCTCCATTAGAAATCATGTATTTTGTGCTAGCCAGTGAATATGAGGGAAAAAGTTTCTTTTTAATTGATGTTTATAAGAATCTGAACTTCTTTTTTCAAAATTCATAAAGTGATTGAAAATATCCCCTATAAAAATATATGAATTCATAGATGTCTTTTAATAGGCAGGAGAATAGACTTCAGAATCTTTTAGATAGACATGAGAATTTTTTTCTTGACAACCACGGATGAATGAAGTTAACTCCATATTGTTGGTTGATTAAAAAAAATAGCACTTGGTAAAGGGGAAGAAAAAACAAGATGAAGGAAGATGTCTCCAAGGAAGGTAGGAAGAGTGGCCTCAGGACAAAAGGAGGATGCAGATCCTTCTAGATGGCCTGAACTTTAAGAACATTTTTTTCAGTCCAAAGGCTGGACTCTCCACATTCTGTGTTTTTCTTGGAAACCCTGAAGGTTAAGTTCTCTTTCCTTTATCTTTGCCGTCTTACTCTGACCTCAATTTCCCATCAGCATCAGGGCTCCTGGAGAACATAAATGTGTTGCTTCCCATGAAAGATAAATGTGAAGTAAATCCTAAATGCATCTGGACATTTTTGAAGTTCCAGATCTTCTTAACATGTATTTGCCAGTTAAAAAACCAAAATAAAACAAAACAAAAACTTGTTTGAAGTTCAGGCTGGGATAGGCAATATGTTAAACGTAGATCTGTGTATCTGTAGTTCACAAATACTATGACATTTATTCCCCCATGGCCCTCTGGGGGTTTAGATACTATCCCATATACTATGGATTAAAAAGAATCTAACTAAATCATTTAATGCTTAAATACCTATATCCATCTGGAAAATTAGAAGTGATTTTAAAGGAACCCTTATGCATGGAAAAAGAAATAAGAACATTGGTGCCCTTCTAAAACAGTAACTCCTGTCCACCAAAGCATGAGGTAACTCAACCCACATCAAGGGGCTCAGAGGAAATCCTAAAATTTCTAGCATTAGAAATCCAACCTGTGAACTCTATGTTTTCAAGGTTTTTCAAAGTGCCAAGTAGTTCATGTAATGTCTGTTAATTCTGAAAAAAAAAAATTGCTATTCCTACTTTATATAAGCTGAATCTCAATAGAATGAGCTGAGAAGAGTAAGAGGAGTCTCAAGAGGTTGGAGAGGTGAGGCATGATGGCCCCAGGCGTGGACCCAAGTCTGTCTGGTTCTAAAGCCCTGCTTTCCTCACACCCTCAGCATCACCCGCAAACTTTAAGTGGAAAAAGCTCACCGCTAGATATGTCTTTCAGCCTCATCAAGTGAAACAGATTTTTAGGCCAGTGGGTGCACTTTCCATTTTAGCCTCTCTGTGTGTAGTGGACTGATAAATCTACACACTCTTCATACAAGTGGGCAAAGAAAATGGAGCTTCTGGATTTCCCACAGATCACTGAACCTCTTAATAAACCATACTCCTCTAAATCACAGGGCAGTGACAGACATGGAGAGACACACTAAATTAATCCAACTTGGTAAGCTCAGCTGTCTAAATAAAGTAAACCTTCCCTTTAGGTGACCCAGTCATTTGTTCCAAACCTCAGTTTTTAGATTTGCTCCTGTCCTCTGCCTCTCTACAGGATGGCTTTTGGTCAGGAATTCAATGTAGAATCTCATGGTCTTAGAAAAGTTAGAGTGGGAGACAGGGCATGCTTAGAAGAACATTTGCATCCATTATGTTTCTCTGTCTCATCTGGTTTCCTCTCTGGGTCCCTTGTCTGCCTGTTCTTAGGTACCTCTGGTGTCTGATGCTGGCTATAGGCCTGGTGACCATCCCGTTAGTTCTCATGGCTCTATCAGAACTCCCTTGCACATTCCATTTACTTTGACCCATTCCTTCCCAGAAGAATGGCTCAGATCTGCTGTGGCTTTTTATCTGGGACCTGGCTAGATGTGGAACACTTGGCTATGTGCTCACTTCACACTTATCATGGCAACCCGCCCCCCCCAACACCACCATCAAGCTCCCCACTTGGACCCCAGTGATTTCTGTGTGCTTCTGAGGCCACTGGGGAAATCCAGAAATCCTTCTAAGCTACAGAGGAGGAAGGGGTGCCTGAGAGCTGCTGGCAGTGCTCTCTCTGCCTAAACCCAGTGTGTCGTCATTGTCTGCAGCTTACGTCCACCCAGGGGCTCATCCACACTGCATGCATGACCTATGAGGAGTCGCCTTCCTGAGGCCCCCCCAGAGCTTCTCTGACTCGAGTCATCCCACCTACAGATCTTCTCTCTCAAGGCTCAAGCAGTGGGGCCATCAGTCTAAAACTTAACCTACTTCTCTTTTCCTTCTGTAAGAATCAGGGTTAAGAGTGAGTGGTAGAAGTGAATTTCTACCTCTTGCTTTGCTTTTATGGATGTTCCCAGACATCCTTTCATCTTCATCCAACTTCCTCATTTTGTTGGGCTCTAATGGTAGAACAGCTCAGAAGAATCCAATATATGGGGGGAAGCCCCCACACTGCATCAGTTTAGTAGTTTGAAAATACTGGCCAAGTTTCATGTGTGCCCAAAGTTTTATATAAGAAATGATAGCTACCATGCTGAAACAGAGCTAAACCTTAATAAAAATAAATTCAGGAAAAAATAAGTGAAGGTTCTTGCTCCCAGAAGAATTTCTGTACAATATTATCAAGTTTGCTTGCTGCCTTAGAGAAAAATATCCAATATTTTAAAAATATTGTCAAGATTCAGGGCAGATTGATTCTGAAACTTCCCATCAACTTTGCCTTTCAGTCAGCAGAGTTCCAACAGATACTGTGTCAAGGCGTATTGCTTTACCAATCTAATAACCTCCATGCACATTTCACTATTCTTTGTATGCTAAATGACGCTGGTAAACATTATTAAAATGTATGTTTTGAGGGTTTGTTGGTTTTCTATTAGTCATTTTACATTTGCACACCAATTAACATACATCTCCCTGGTTTCTGTAGAGGATTTAATTTGCTAATATGCACCAAAAGTTTTCAAGAAAGGGCTATAGTGTCAAGCAGTGTTTTGAAAACTTGGTTAAATATATAATCCTTTTCCTTTTCCTTTTTCTTTTCTTTTTTTTCCTTTTTCTTTTTTTTTATTTTTATTTTTTTAAAGATTTTATTTATTTGACAGTGAGAAACACAGTGAGAGAGGGAACACAAGCAGAGGGAATGGTAGCGGGAGAAGCAGGCTCCCTGCTGAGCAAAGAGCCTGATGTGGGGCTTGATCCCAGGACCCTGGGATCATGACCTGAGCCAAAGGCAGAGGCTTAACGACTGAGCCACCCAGGCGCCCCTTTTCTTTTCTTTTTTAAAGATTTATTTATTTATCTGAGAGAACATGAGGAGTGGGAGGGGCAGAGGGAGAGGGAGAGAGAGAATCCTCAAGCACACTACCCACTGAGCACGGACCCCATGTGGGGCTCCATCCCATGACCCTGAGTTCATGACCTGAGCGGAAACCAAGAGTTGACTACTTTAACTAACTGAGGCACCCAAGTGCCCCAATAATCCTTTTCCTTTCTTTCTTTTTCTTTCTTTTTATTTATTTTATTATTTGTTTTTTCCAGGAATTAGAGGGATGGAAAACAAGGTCTCAAAAAAAAAGGTCAAATAAATATTTTTTTCATTTATTCATTTTGTTTTATTCTGTTTTGTTTTTCAAAGGGAAGAAAGGGGTGAGAGGTTACTTTCTAATAATGAAGACTTCTAATTTAAGAACAATCTTATACACTTTGTCAGTCGCAAATAAAATAAAGACATTTAGCCTTCAACAAGCTGGTGATTTTCCCTTAGAAATAAACTAGCTCTTTCTGACCACCAGACAGGGGAAAACAGCGCAATGGATGGATCACTAGGGAAGACCCATGGAATTTGAGTCCCTAGAGATCTTCCAGGTCTTTAGTAGGTTTGGACATTCACCTTGCTAAAGGTAGAGTCCTATGCCAGATTGGACCAGAACTAGCTCACCCCTGCTCGAACTTCTGCAGTTGACCCTGATCCTTCAGGGAGTGCTCCTGGAGGAGCCCCAGCACCCATCTGAATCAGTGCGGCCTGCAGTAGTCTCACCAGGACTGACTGGGGCTTTGGAGTGGAAATTCCCCATTCCTGTTTGAGGCCTTGATTCTTCCAAGAGGTCACCGGGTTGGGCTAGACCAAAACATCTTGAGCATTTCCTTGGTGACTGAGGGCTCCCCCAGCCAAGCCCCCTGGCTGGTTTTCCCATGTGGGTGACTGCTGCTGTAGTGGCTTCACCTTGGGGCTTCTCAGTCCCTGAGATTTTGTCCCAGTCGCATTATGGAAATCCTCCAGTGCTACACAATGTGCCCAAGTCACATGTTTTCCCCAAAACAGGCTCATCCTTTTGATCATTTTCTGCTTCTCTGACTTTGGGAAGTTCACCTTGCTGCACTGCCAAGATCTTTGCACTTACAGAAGGCTTTCAGGCTGGAGGGAAGTTTACCTGGGTGTCTGCAGGGAGATGACCTCTGCCTCCTTTAGGGTAGAGTGGCTTGGCAACAAGGGCACACAATCTCCAGAATATTGGCTCGCGCGCAAGCTTCTGGAACTGAGTCCAGGTAACTTTTTCAAGGACACAGAATGATTTTCATGGCCTATTAAAGGCAAGTAGTTTCTGAGATGGCTGAAAGTTTATTCATTGCTGTCTTCCAGGCTTGTTTTTGAGTTTTCAACCTTGCCCAGGTTAAATGGGCTGAAGGAGATGGAGCTTTACTTGACCTCATGGTGATCAGAAACGGCAGCTCTCACCCATGTGTTTCTTGCCTGTGACCTAGGGATGTAAACGAACTTTTCTGGTAAATGAAATATGTTTGGAACCAAAATGTGGAGCATCTTTAAACATGAATAAAATAAAATGTGAAGAATAGGCTAAAATCATATTTGTTTAAATGTATACTTTTAAAGTAGACTCATAGACAACAGAATTTTTAAAAACACATACTTTTATCTAATTTTGTATCATTTCTTAAGCAGATATGTGGTGTAATTCAATTCATAGATTTTGAAATTTTTTCTTTGTATACTTAAATTATTTCAGAGGCAGGAAAATGATTTAAATAGTACTAAACAATACTATTTTGTACATAGGACATTTTAGCTTATAAAATCTTTTTTGTGTAACTTGTTTATTTGATTATTCAACTCACACATTTAAATATGGGTCTGAAGCTTCTATTAGTACCCAAAATTAAATAAAAAATGTTACCTCATTGACCAAAGGCCGTGATTACCCCTTGAAATAGGAGAGCTGCTTGGTGCTTTACACAAGATAAATAGTAACTGCTAAATGATTGTAATCTTTTTAGTAATTGTAACTCAATTTATAACAACTAACTCTATTCATTCCTTTAATTCATATAGCATACTTTTTCTTTTTAAGATTTTATTTATTTATTTGACAGAAAGATCACAAGTAGGCAGAGAGGCGGGCAGAGAGAGAGGGGGAAGCCAGGATCCCAGCTGAGCAGAGAGCCCAATATGGGGCTCGATTCCAGGACCCTGAGATCATGACCTGAGCAGAAGGCAAAGTCTTTAACCCACTGAGCCATCCAGGCGCCCGTATAGCATACTTTAAAAAAAATATTTTATGTATTTATTTGAGAAAGAGAGAGAGAAAGCATAAATGGAGAGGGAGAAACAGAGCTCCGCTTCCTGCTGAGCAAGGAGCCTGATGAGGAACTCGATCCCAACACCCCGGGATCATGACCTGAGCTGAAGGCGGACGCTTAACCAATGGAGCCACTCAGGCATCCTCATGTAG